>JAFMOD010000138.1:1109728-1163425 GCA_019802435.1 Corydoras maculifer | reverse complement strand
CTCGGGCGCTGGGCAGATAGACCCAGGACAGGGCGCCAATCCATCGCTGGGCACACACTCACTCACACAGACACACTCTATAGGGGGCAATTTTGAGAATTCAATTAACTTGATCCATGTTTTTAGACTGTGGGAGGAAACCGGAGAACCCGGAGGAAACCCACGCAGACACGGGGAGAACATGGAAACTCCACCCAGATGGGGATTCGAACCGGGAATCCCTAGAGCTGAGAGGCGAACGTGCTAACCACTAAGCCACCGTGCCGCCCCTATCATGATGTATATCATTACAAAACAAAGTTCTACAATGAAAAACTGTAATTCATGTTTCATCGCAAACTTTGTCAGTCCCCATTACTTCCCTAATGAGAAATACCCTTTTAAAATAAGAATAGCCAAGGTTTTATTTAGGTGTTGGATGTTTCACAGCATTGCAGTGACACTGATGGTGGTGTGTTGATGTGTGTTGCACTGGTATAAGAGTGTACTATAGTGATTATATATGTTTTGGGTATTAGTTGTTGTGTTTGTTTTATTTATACATGCATTCTCCTGCTCTGGCTGTCTTGATTTTATTTTTCACCACCTTGGTTTCCGCATTCAACTTAAATTTAAATCATGATACACGATAACCGCCTTAAAAGGAACCAAACTATTCGATGCAAATAATGATTACGGTTCAACAGCTACTTGCTTTTTGGATGTATTTGCATTCAGCACAACTGCAGGTTACTGATTAGAATGTAGAAGTGCTGACAGAGGGGAAACAACAGGATAATAAGTAGCAAGAAGGTCAGGAAATGGCTTCACTCAAACTTAAACCTCAGCGGATGAACCTGGAAGCATGAAGCTACCGAAGCAGAACGGATATTGTAAAACAATTCACTCTGATCTGATAAGAGTCGAAGGTAATGATCTTCACAGTTCTGTCCTGACTTGTCCTGCCCTGGAGATGGGCTTTTCCTGTGTCAGCTTTTCTTATGAGGGGTGCATTACCGGCACAGTGACTATGCCGGCGCAGTGGCTATGAACTCTTGCATAAAAATAAACTAGAAAGAAAACAGGTTTTATATAAATAAAAAAAAAATAAATAAAAATCACAATACACAGGATTAAAATCCTTAATCAGATACATCAAAAATGATTAGAGACCCATAATAAATATGACCTCTCTAAATACCAGAAAATGCTGAGCAGATCCAAATTTAAACAAATGCACAATGAAACTGATGGTCACTTTCTATTTAAATACATAAAGAAGTCCAGTGGGTTTGCTTTTCTACTTAAGGAACAGACAGGAAAATCTGATTGTATGCAGAAACAATACAGGGAACAGGTTTAGTGATTATGGCCAGAAAATTAAGGAAATCCGCAGGAAGCCCCCGTACTACGCTGTGAGTAAACCACAGACAACGGCGACTGTTTGGGCTGGAATATGATCTTACACAACTGCTGCTGACTCATGAAATAATAGTTAAGGTAGAGTACCTGACACACAGATAAGCACCAGTGTAACATTAACTGAAAAAAATAACAATAATAATTACAACATTTACACTCTTCACTACAAGCACACTGTACTCAGAATACTCAAATAACCTACATAATTTGCATATGTTGTTGTTAATTTGATTTAATTACATATTATTCTATATAACGACATGTGCATTTTATTCTGTGACACATTCACATGTTTTGGTGTAAGGTTTGTCAAGACCTCACACACACACACAAACACAGCTAAACACTGTCCAATGTATCAGCTCCACCACCAAACTTAGTAGTTCTACAATAAGAGACTGTAGTCTATCTGTTTCTCTATATACTTTGTTCCCTTTACTATATTATATTATAATCATATATTATTATAATGATAGATAGATAGATAGATAGATAGATAGATAGATAGATAGATAGATAGATAGATAGATAGATAGATAGATAGATAGATAGATAGATAGATACACATATTATAATCATGACCCTTAGGTATTATTTTGGTAGATAATACTCAGCACACTTGCATGGTGTTGGTGTAATGGTGTATAGTAAAAGGTAATCTGTGGATTAGACACAGCAGTGCTAGTGAAGTTTTAACACACAGTACACACATACACCTTATTGCTCCATCACGGTGATGTAAAATTAAAGACAGTACGTCATTTGTTGTTGCACAGTTTATGTCTGCCCTTCTATAATTAAACCTTCCTCAGCGCTTACAGTATGATGGTGACTAGAACGTTCTGCTTGGCACATCATTCCAAGTCCTGTACTCACACTGAGCTTTTTAAAATCTCCAGCAGGATAAATCTGATCCACTCACATCATAACACACATAATAACATTCTACATCAGATAACCACCCACAACCCAAACAGAAACTGATCGGCAATGGTCCTGATCAGAGAACAGGTTAAAAGGGACAAACAAAGTAAGTTTGTAAGAGCAGAACTACAAAGTCTATCCATACTTCTGAAACAAAATGAGGTATCCTCTATAGCAATCATAACACCATTTTTGCGCTCTATATCACCCCACAACAGAAAAAACAAAGAACTATTTAAGTTTGGAAATAAAATAGGTTTCAATTATAAGATAGCACAAAAGCCTAAAACACTGTAAACATTTGAATGTAAATACAGAAGGCACTGATTGATTTGTAGTACTTCCATTTCCATATCAGATAATCACCCACAACACAAACAGAACCTGATCGGCACTGTTCCTGATCGGAGAACAGATTAAACGCACAAACGAAGAGTTTGTAAGAGCAGAACTACAAAATCCAGCCATACTGAGCAACACGAAATGAGGTATCCTCTATTGCAATCATTACATTTATATTTAGACATTTATCACACGCTTTTATCACAGGTCAGTAGTTATGAAGAAACCAACTATACTGCAAAAAAAAAAAAAAAACAGTATACTTTATAACCTAATTTTTGCTCTCTAGATCACCCCACAACAGAAAAACAAAAAACAAATACGAACTATTTAAGTTGGGAAATAAAATAGGTTTAAATTATAAGACTGCATAAAATCTAAAACACAGTAAACATTTGAATGTAAATACAGAAGACACTGATTGATTTACAGTAGAATGGAGTATATTAGGGTTTGTATTAGTGTATTAGGGTGAGAGAATTAATTGGCTGTTGGTTAGTATTTTTAAAACAGCAGAGTGAATGAAAGTGATAATGATGGTGATGAAGATGATGAAGATGGTGATGATGAAGGTGACGGTGATGAAGATGATAAAACTCACCAGCTGATCATAATAAAAAGTTTTGTAGGACACTTCTTTCTGATGGGAGCAGCTCTGCGTCTCTTTGTGTCTCCCCAGAAGATGCGATTTAAAAGCGGACACGCAAAAAATAACGAGGAACAAAAGGAAGACTTTTAAAATGGGACTTGCTTTCACCATGGCTGATGGAGGGCTGATGGAGGGCTGATGGACGGCTGATGGAGGGCTGATGGAGGGCTGATGGAGGGCTGATGGAGGGCTGATGGAGGGCTGATGGAGAGGCTGATGGAGGGCTGATGGAGGGGCTGATGGAGAGGCTGATGGAGAGGCTGATGGAGGGCTGATGGAGAGGCTGATGGAGGGCTGATGGAGGGGCTGGTGGAGGCTCGTCCCGCGGCCGGAACTCGGGAGCTTCTCTCCACCGCTTTTCTGCCTTAAACAGCTGCGGACTGTTCACACCGAGAAGAGTCGGTTCAACATGACGAGAGTCGATACATCACCTAGTTATTTTCTAAACAACGCGAATAAACAATTAAAACGCGTTTACGTTAAAAGGGCAACGAGAAGATATCAGTACGGATATCATTGTTTTGACTTTACAGTGTAGCAGCAAACTAAGCAACAGCGCTCACATAATTGAATTAACTTTTAATCGCGAGTCGACTCACAGATAGGTTTAACTGAAGTTAATATTAAAATTTATAAGCATGTATAGTTATAACTTATTAGGCTCTGTTTGTAATAATAAAGAAGCACAGCACTTGTTAAGACTACTTAATAGTAGCGACTCGTTTGTTGTTAAACAGCATGATGGGAACCGACTCCGCAGCGTTCGTTCGTTCGTTCGTTGTGCACTGCGGCTCCGCCCCTCTAGGAGGCGTAACAGTCTGAGAAGCGGTGGTCAGAGCATGTCGTTACTGTTCCCGTGTTTTGAGCGTAATTTACGGTATAAGGAAGTTAAAGGGACGCTCCCTCAGATGGCATGTAGTTTATAAAACACAGAAAAACAAGCCGACACTAGCAAAAATAACAAAATCGCAAAATAAAATTCTAAATCAGAACGCGACCCGAGGCTGGGATTTCCGCCATCAAATCAAACAATTACGCAAATCGTGTTTTTTAGTTTGTTTGTTCACTAAATAAACTAAATACCAAGTGTTTAAAGGTGTTGCAGACGCCGAGAATTAAAAGCATCCACCAAAACACAGCGTTTCTGTTTGACGTGAAGACACGCTGCACATTCTAGTGCAATGCATGATGGGAGTTTAAGTTTGTTTGTGGTTGAGTACAATTACAGAGATTTAGCAACTTGACTAGTATGAGACCTGGCGGCACGGTGGCTTAGTGGTTTAGCATGTTCTCCAAATTGCCCCATATATAGTGTGTCTGTGTGAGTGAGTGTTTGCCCAGCAATAGATTGGTCTGTTGACTTCTCCAAATTGCCCCATATGGAGTGTCTGTGTGAATGAGTGTGTGCCCATTGATAGATTGCCCCCCTGTCCTGGGTGTATCTGCCCAGCGCCCGAAATTTTCTCCCTTGGATGGGCATGGGGAAACCCCCCCCCCCCACACACGACCCTAATAGCGGATAAAGAGGAAGATAATGGATGGATGGTTATTATTTCAGTTTGGATGGACTAGTATAAAACCTGGTGGCACGGTGGCTTAGTGGTTCGAATCCCAATCTGGGTGGAGTTTTCATGTTCTCCCCGTGTCCGCGTGGGTTTCCTCCGGGTTCTCCGGTTTCCTCCCAGTCCAAAAACATGTTTCAAGGTCAATTGAGTTCTCCAAATTGCCCCATATAGAGTGTGTCTGTGTGAGTGAGTGTGTGCCCAGCGATAGATTGGTCTGGGTGTATTTGCCCAGCGCCCAAGAAGTTCTCCTCCCCTGGATGGGCATGGGGAAGTATGAGATGGATGGATAGTGGCACTAATGAAAAGCTTGGATCTCATTTATGAAGGTGGGTGAGGTGAGGGCGATGTAAGAGGCAAAGCAAATTTATATAAACACGTCATCAAACATCATGAGCTCATATTAATTCTTTGCTAGGGTCACAGAGGTGGTGGTGGTGGTGGGTTCCCCATGCCCATACAGAGGAGAACATTTCAGCATATACACCCAGGACAGTATGCCATTCCATCTCTGGGCAAACACTCATTCATATGGAGACACACACAATATAAATCCATGTTTTTGGACTGTGGGAGAAAATCAGGAAACCCGAAGGAAACCCACGCAGACACTTATCGTCTGAGATGCCAGTTAGCTCAGTAAATCTGTAGTACAACCTTTAATGTGTGTAACTAAACCTGGATCATTTTGCTCACAGCACTCTTTTCATTTTTACTTTCGTATCTTGAAATTTCTTTTAATTTAAAGTATGAAAAATAAATAAAGACATTGACTTGCTTTGTCTTGCCTTCAGTTCTTTAAAAAAAAGAACCAGCATTTAAATATGTGTATTATTATAGAAAGAGATCTGTAATAGACAAAGTTAGATTTGTTACTTTATTTAAACTGGGAAGTTGTATATTGACTCGCAGTTGTCACAAAGTAATAAAACTATGATACTGTAATCATACAAAGAAAAGTATCACATCAAAAACAGCACATCCGCCATCCACAGCCTATTTCCAAACTAAGAAACACCTTTCTATAAGACACTAAACGTGATATGTGGTAACACTCACAAAAGTCAAGTCAAGGAAATGTGTTGGAGGTGCACTATGTAGTGTACGTACATGAAGCACTTGGACAAGTGTAGATAGAAAATGAGAAAAGGTTACATAGAAATGTAATCAGAAGAACATTAAAACTATAATGTTTTTTTTTACATAATACTAATAATAATAAAAAAAATTTAAAAACTCACAGCGCAAAATTATACAATGTATTGGCATTATAACATAAAATTGTAACAAAACAATATTTATGCAAAATTAGAAAATGTTAGAATACAAGGACATATTAGGTAATGCTGATATAATAAGCCATATGTTGAATGCCAAACAGAGCTTTTTGATAAGGCAAGCAATCCTTAAATGGAAAATGACCACATTCTATGTGAAGTGCATGGTATAGCGTGGGTGGGCAATATAATGACCTGACTGAATCGCTGACAGTGCATAAAGGCAAGGAACTCTAAAATCTACAACGAAAGTCTATGCGTCCAAAAGTTTCTCAAACAGAAATGAAAACAAGATTACGACAATGTTTTAGCAGCAAAGTGGAAAAAAAAATCTATAAAAGTTTAGATTCACAGTTATATTGTTAAAAAAAGGTGCAAACAACCGTAAAAAGAATCAAGTCAAAGTGTAGGTACAGAACACTGCAGGACAGAGGGCTAAACGTCACATCACTGCTCGATCCTTCGATATTATACAATAAAAAAAAATAAAAATAAAAAAAAATCATGAATGACACAACAGATTGTGCTGACATTTCAGTTACGTCATGTAACACTTACTCCCAAAGCTTTAAAACAATGCCGTCAATGACGGGATCAATGTCTCTGTTAGGATGCGTCCATCTGCAGTTCCTCTAAATGGCTACACATTATTGCAAATGTGTTAAGGACAGATTACAAAGAACTGTAGTGTTCAATGGATTAAAAACATAAAGAAAAAAAAGCAGTCTTCTTTTTTTTTTTTTAAATATAATAACAGCTGATTTGGCAGGACTTTCTTCTGTACACTGCTTTGATGGTGGGTGACTCAGTATGATGCTTGCGCACTGTTTAATCTGAAATGATAAACTTTTTATAAAGTCCGTATTGAGCGCCGAGTCTTATTCTGTTCTTAATTACAGATGATGTGCAAATCATTAGTCAAATAAAACTGCGAGCACCTTTAAATTACACATATCACACAAGGCTTAGGATTAGAACGAGATTTAGAACTGAAAGTTATTG
Organism: Corydoras maculifer; assembly: GCA_019802435.1. Taxonomy (NCBI): domain Eukaryota; kingdom Metazoa; phylum Chordata; class Actinopteri; order Siluriformes; family Callichthyidae; genus Corydoras; species Corydoras maculifer. The sequence goes on along the minus strand of JAFMOD010000138.1, from coordinate 1,156,268 downwards.
TAACGCATTCCAAATGCATTCAATCAAAATGCAGCAACATAAGCAGGAAACATTATGCTGTATATCATATGAATAAAGACAAAATCCATGGGACATAATGCACTGATATACCATTGGACTGGTAAACAGGTTTTGAGTTTAAATGACGGTTGAATCTTTGAATATGGCATGCAATGTTGATTTAATACTTATCTTTTAAATGACTTTGAATTAAAGTATAATCCATGTTTAACGTTGCTTCACTTTACAATTTGGGACTGGAATCCTAAGTGTAAATTCCATGTTTAAAAGCAACTCTATTTAGTAACTCGATCGTAATATTTGACTTCTGACAAAGCTGGGACATCCAAACACACACAGAATCCCAAATGATAATACAATATACAGAAAACACTGAGAGCAAGATTGATGGGATTGAGTGCAGAGCCAAAGACGTAAAACATTCAAGCTTGAAGATACAGAATACATAATGGCGGGCTAAATAAAAAAGTAATAAATGTCAGCTAAAATCTATATTTGTAATTGCACTGGAAAAAAATGATACAACATGGGGTATTAGATAAGTTAACTGCTGCTAAAAGTCAAATATTTAGTGATTTATGTCGTATAGTTGCATGCCATGTGTGCATTTCTAATATCAGGATATTTGTACTGATGTGAAAATGTCCCAAGGGCAACCAAAAAGAAGAGAGGAACATAAGTAGGTTTCAGAACACTTCACATCTCCTCAGATGTTTAAGATAGTATCCTTAGAGTACATTTCCCAGCTATGGATAGCCTGATAAAACTTTAACAAGCCTGTGAGGGATGATGTGTTAGAGCATTCAGGGCTTACACTTGGGGTCATGATTATTGGTCACAGCATAAATAACTGCATATTGATTATTAAGTAAAATGCAGTTTCTTTCTTTTTTTTGGGGGCGGGGGGGGTGTCTGCAGTGAAAAGCTGTGCATTACCATGTTGTACATAGAAAACAACTTGGCATACTTAAGTGTTGGGTGGGTTTATGTAGTATGCCTTTGTACTGAAGTACATCAGATCTCATGGTGTTGGGTTCCGTAAGCAGCAGCACAGGTCACCTCCTGACATTCCAATATTACAGTGTGTTATAAAAAAAAAATTTTTTTTAAAAGATACCCACGGATTCACATACGAGTTAAAGAATCATCCCAGACCTCGAAAGTGGCGTTAAAAGGACTTCAATGTTAGCCTTTATATTCTACAATCCATCAGAGACAAACATCCACAACCAGGTTAGCAGCCAGGCTCCCTAATTCAAGCTGCAGCAGCTCAAGTAATTGATGTTCTTGCCCTCTCCGGGCATCTGTGCAGCGTCATTGTTGTCCAGCGTGTTTTGTTTGGCTTCCCGAATCAGTTCGCAGGCCAGGTCCAGAAAGAGTTTCTCCACATTGTCTGATTCTTTGGCAGATGTCTCTAAGTAGAGCATGCTCTGTGCCCGAGCAAACTCTTCTGCTCGCTGTCGGTGCACCTCCCGCTTTTCAGCCAGGTCAATCTTATTCCCTGTTGAACAGAGACAGCACTAAAACCCACATGAAATGTCCCGAGATACAACAGCTCATTTAATTTAACTTGGTAATTGCAGAGGTCTTGTTTGACTTGTAATACAAAGAGTAAATACATTTAAATGACATTAAATTTATATTTAGTCATTTAGAAGACAGGGCGGCACGGTGGGCATGGGGAACCCCAACCGCGACCCTACTAGAGGATAAAGCGGGAGATAATGAATGAATGAATGAATTTCAGCTTGATGCACTAGAGGGCACTAGAGGGTCAGTGTTTGGCTAAAATTAACCCATTCTGTTAGAATCTTCTAATCTGTAGTGTCACGTGCTCGTCACTGCTTTATTCATCACATCATAAACATAAATAAAGCACTTTTCTTTGCCTCATTGTGCAGGAAGTCAGTTCCGTTTTTAGCCAGCCACTCTGTTCCTAACGATCAATCATGAGCCGTAAATGGCAACATCCACGGCTCGTTCCTCTTGCTGGAAAACAAATAACCTTCACAGAACTAAACACCGTCATTCTAACCTTCAAACAGCACCGGATGCGTTAGGTGTCAGTCATGATGAACGTCATAAAGGTTTAAATCCTCACCGACTAAGATGGTCACCACCTGGTTGTTGGCATACTGCTCAATTTCCCTCAGCCACTCTGGGAGGCAGCGGAAGGAGTCTTCACAGGTTATGTCGTACGTGAGGATGAGTGCATTGGCACTGCGGTAATAACTCTGAGTGATGGAGCGAAACCTCTCCTGACCGGCCGTGTCCCAGATCTGAAGCTACACAAATCAAAGAATAAGTAATTACAGCTACTAATCACTTACTGAATCATTTATCGGCTTTGTTAATGTTTGTAATTTTGGTTGGGTTTTTAACCCAAATGAACAGAAATGTGTCACTGCACCACAAAAACACGACAACTACAAAATTTATAATTGTGGTTTCTAATAAGTATATCATTAATCAAATATAATTATTAGACTTTCTTAATTTCAGTAGGTTTACTTAAAAGAGGGTACATTAATATACCATCCATCCATTCATCCATTATCTTCCGCTTTATCCTCTATTAGGGTCGCGGGGGGGTTCCCCATGCCCATCCAGGGGAGAATGTTTCAGGTGCTGGGCAAATACACCCAGAAAGGGCGCCAATCTATCCCTGGACACACACTCACTCACACAGACACACTCTATATGGGGCAATTTGGAGAATTCAATGGACCTTGATTGACCAACAGCCACACTAGCACAACACTGCCACTATGTTAATGTCGTAACACAGAAAATTATCCATTATTTAAATAACAGCTCCCTTATTAACACCCTGATCAGAAAACAAATTAATTACAAACTATGAAGAAAAACAGAAAGAAATCGCAATATAGTTAATGCAACTAATAATGTGAACAAAAGGGTGTAGAAACAAATGGATGCATCTAATAAAATGACTAGTAAGTGTAATTTATATTGACTAGAAAGAAGTGAGTGTACACACACACACACACACATACCTTTACTTTCACCCCTTTAATTTCCACAGTTTTGATCATAAAATCAACCCCAATGGTGGCACCCTGACCAGGTGGAAACAGCCCCTAAAGACACAGAATTGAATCAAATGTCACATTTTAGATAATATATATACCATTATGAAGGGATAGGCAGAAATATATATATATATACATATATATATATAAATAAATAAATGTCAAATTCTTTACACACTTACACCCACCAAAAGAGTGACAATAAGCATGAATAAGGAATAAGTGTGATCATTACTGACACATGCTTTTGTATGTTAGCTTCTATAATAACTGCTGTACTGTCAATCTTGGAAAAGCATGCAAAAGATCAGAAGTGAGCAGCATAAGAGAACAAACCTGAGTGAAACGTCGGACCAGACAGGTTTTGCCCACTCCAGCATTTCCTATCAGCACTATTTTGAAGAGGTAATCATAATCCTCCATGGTCACACTTTACTAGAAGTTGAAATGAGAAAAATCACTAGTTCAGAGCCATAACAGATAATCACAGCAGTACTTAAAACCTGCAGGAACTGAAGCAATGCACTGGTTCATTTTCCAAATAGCTTTTATAGCAGCGTGTCTCAGGTACAGCTAATGTATGTATAACAAGAACCAGGAATTACAACTCTCACAGTACACACTTGCCAACATATTCCTAAATAGTGATATACATATAAGATCATTACATTTACATTACATTCGGTCATTAAGCAGAAGCATCCAAAGCGACTTACAAATATCCCAACTTGATGGCTGGGGTGTGAGCACAAGGATGGCCATAGCATCTCTGGAGCAATGAAGCTTAAGGACCCACATTTGTAACTTCAGTGAACCTGGGATTTGAACCCACAATCTTCGGATTGATTGACCAACATCCGAACCACTGAGCTATCCCACCCACCCGAACTCTGTATCTGATCACTTATACACCTGTTTACACTTCTATACTGTAAATGTGTACAAGGGTCTTGTTTGCTGAACATTAGGAACAAATTGCTGTAAAACAAACATTCACCTTTATGAAAATTTGAGCAAGCAGTTTGTAAAATACTGTAACGAATCTGTGATGACACCTACACATTACACATACAGGACTTTTTATGGCATTATAATCAAAATTGGTGCAGGTTTTATAGCTATAACAGCATTCAGTCTTTTATAAAAAGACATTAGACAACATTTTGGAATGTGCCTGTATAAACTGCTGGCCTTTCAGAGCATTTGTACAGTCAGACACTGATGATGGTGTGGCATGTATTATTCGTTCCACATCATCCCAAAAAGTGTTAAATGAAATTGACAGGTTCTTCAACACACAACGTACATACAACAGAACAGAAAAGGGTCTTCTCCAAACTTTTTACCCAAAATTGTCAAAAATGCAATGCTATGTGCTGAACAGGCAGTGGACTGAATAAAACACAGGAATCTGTGATTCAAATCGATTCCTTTATTTATCTCTTAAGTCCGTAGAGTGCATTAGTCCACACTCCAAGTTCTGATAGTCAGTTATTTATGTTTTTCTGTAAACTGATTAAGGGAAGCATGACTGCGGCAGTGGTCTAAATCCTAACACACTTTCATGGGTGTTTTAAGCCTTAAGCTGTGGAATTGGCCGGACTGTGTCCTCCACAGAGGGTGTCAGAAGACTGCTGACACAAATTCTGACCGAAAACCCAGAAAAAGAAATATGGGGGGGGGGGATGTTTTCAACAAGTTGGGTGCTGTGATGCTTACACAAACAGCATCAGTACATACGAGAACATTGCTTCCTTATTGAGAAAATTAGAATCTGATGCTTATAAGCTCGTTCATCATTAAGCAGATTCTAAGCAGATTTTTTTTTGCCATTCATCACCCAGCAATCGGTACAATTCCCACTAAAGCATCCAGATGCAACTTTTAATGATGTCCAAACAATGCAACTGCAAGTATCCTATAGATGTCATGCCAACCTGCATGCCGTCTGGGTTAGATGCAACAAATGTCAACATATAACATTTTTTGCCATGCATCATTACATCAAACCCTGTATCTCTCATGGGGTGGCACGTTGGTTTAGTGGTTAGCATGTTCTCCTCTCAGCACTAGGGATTCCCGGTTTGAATCCCAATCTGGGTGGAGTTTCCATGTTCTCCCCGTGTCCCCGTGGGTTTCCTCCGGGTTCTCCGGTTTCCTCCCAAAGTCTAAAAACATGGATTAAGGTCAACTGAATTATCCAAATTGCCCCATATAGAGTGTGTCTGTGTGTGTGTGTGTGTGTGATTGTGTGCCCAACGATAGATTGGCGCCCTTTCCTGGGTGTATCTGCCCAGCGCCCAAAACATTCTCCACTGGATGGCATGAGGAACACCCCCCTACCCACCCTAGTAGAGGATAAAGCGGAAGATGATGAATGGATGGCTTAGTGATTAGCATGTTCTCCTCTCAGCTCTGGGGATTCCCAGTTCGAATCCCAATCTGGGTGGAGTTCCCATGTTTTCCCCATTTTCGCGTGGGTTTCCTCCGGGTCCTCCGGTTTCCTCCCACAGTCCAAAAACATGGATCAAGGTCAACTGAATTACCCAAATTGCCCCATAGAGAGTGTGTTTGTGTGAGTGAGTGAGTGAGTGTGTGCCCAGCGATAACATTCTCCCCTGGATGGGCATGGGGAACCTCCCCCTTACCCACCCTAGTAGAGGATAAAGTGGAAGATAATGGTTGGATGGATGAATGTTTCTCTTATTTCTTATTCACACATTTCTATAGTACGTGTTTTTTTTGGTACCTCAATCAAGAAAGCTAAAAAAAAAAAAAACAATAGGCCTGCTGAGAGAAAATCCTAATAAACTCATCGTGTTCCCAGATAATGAACTGCCTCAATGGCATGCCTTTGGTGTCGCTATGGACTCGTGTGCATGTGTGAAAAAAAATTTGTGTCGTTGCCAAGGTCTATGGGTGGATGCTGGAAGGACTGCAATAAAGAAACATGACTTCTAAAGAGCCAGGGGCCTAGCGTGGTTTGCATAAGCCAACATTCAACAGAAGAAAATCACTCTGCGTGGGTGAGAAAGGGAGATGCAAATGAGAATTCCACGAGAATCCAAACAAACTGCAACAACAAGACATTGCTTCGAACCATAACAGGGTGCAACTTGGGCTTTGTGACCCATCACGCCCATAAAGAGGCGTTGAATACGTGATGGAGATCGAGAGCATTTTTTTTTAATTCTGCATTAGTGTGAATTATAATAAATTATAATAAACCATCTAAAGCATCGTTTTACTGAAGTATAGGACAAGAAAAGGAGGCTGGCTGCCCGCTCTTCTGCTCACCACCATCCATTTTGGGGGAAAGGTTCTGAAAGATGGGTATTTATGGCACTCCTCTCGCATTAACGGAGTAAAAATTGGGTATTACCGCGTGTAGGGGGCTCACCCCGCCCGAGCGCTCACTCCACAATCATGCAGCCTGTCCGCGGGTCCCCGCCGCAGAGCTCCAGCACCGAACCGCTCGGCCCGCAGTCGCACACTTTCCTTCGGTCTTCACAATGACATCATCGCTACTCCGCCGCGAACGCGAGCGCGGCCAAACGGGAAAGGGAGGCGCGTTGCCTGATGGGAACTGTAGTTCGGTCGTGCTCGAGCGAGGACGCGCCACTCGACTCGTTTATAAAGTGTTTTAACGGCAAAGAGTCGTCTTTACAGCGACGCCAAATGAACAGCAATTATTCATTAATTATCTTCTGCTTTATCCTATATTAGGGTCGCGGGGGGGGGTTCCCCATGCCCATCCGGGGGAGAACGTCTCGGGCGCTGGGCAGATAGACCCAGGACAGGGTGCCAATCCATCGCTGGGCACACACACTCACACAAACACACACTCTATATGGGGCAATTTGGAGAACTCAATTGACCTTGATCCGATCCCTAGTGCTGAGAGGAGAACGTGCCAACCACTAAGGGAGTCATTTTTAATAATAATCATAATAATAATAATAACAATAACGATAAAAAAAATTAAATAATAATAATAATACAAATAAAAATAAATAAATAAATAATAACAATAACAATAACAATTGAAGAAGAAGAAGAAATACAACAACAACAACAATAATAATAATAATAATAATAATAATAATAATAATAATAATTAAATAAATAATGACAATAACAATTGAAGGAGAAGAAGAAGAAGAAGGCGGCACGGTGGCTTAGTGGTTAGCACGTTCGCCTCTCAGCGCTAGGGATTCCCGGTTCGAATCCCCATCTGGGTGGAGTTTCCATGTTCTCCCCGTGTCTGCGTGGGTTTCCTCCGGGTTTCATCCCACAGTCCAAAAACATGGATCACATGGATTTTAAAAAATTGCCCCATATAGAGTGTGTCTGTGTAAGTGAGTGTGTGCCCAGCGATGGATTGGCGCCCTGTCCTGGGTCTATCTGCCCAGCGCCGGAGACGTTCTCCCCTGGATGGGCATGGGGAACCCCACCGGGACCCTAATAGAGGATAAGCGGGAGATAATGAATGAATGAATGAAGAAGAAGAAGAAGAAGAAGAAGAAGAAGAAGAAGAAGAAGAAGAAGAAGAACAACAACAACAACAACAACAATAATTAGAAGAAGAAGAAGAAGAATTATTATAATAATAATAATATTAATAATATTAATAACAAGAAGCGGCACGGTGGCTTAGAGGTTAGCATGTTCTCCTCTCAGCGCTAGGGATTCCCAGTTCGAATCCCCATCTGGGTGGAGTTTCCATGTTCTCCCCGTGTCCCCGTAAGTTTCCTCCGGCTTCTCCGGTTTCCTCCCACAGTCCAAAAAACATGGATCAAGTTAATTGAGTTCTCCAAATTGCCCCATATAGTGTGTGTCTGTGTGAGTGAGTGTGTGCCCAGAGATGGATTGGCACCCTGTCCTGGGTGTATCTGCCCAGCGCCCGAGACGTTCTCCCCTGGATGTGCATGGGGAACCCCACCAGCGACCCTAATAGAGGATAAAGCGGAAGATAATGAATGAATAATAAGAAGTGGAACAACAACAATAAAATAATAAAAAGAAGAAGTGAAACAACAACAATAAAATAATAATAAGAAGAAGAAGAATAACAACAAAATGAATAATAATAATAATAATAATAATAATAATAATAATAATAATAATAATAATAATAATAATAATAATAATACGTGAGTTTTGTTTCATGTCCATAAGGTTATAGATGATTCAAAACAATGTGGTCGGTTTTCAGAGGTTAATAAAATCAAAATTAATCCTGCCTTGAGGAGTTCGTGGTTCATAATACACAAACTACAGTTTGAAATGAATGCAGTTTTATATTGTTTATGTTTATGTCTAATATGTAATCTTATTAAAGGTGTATTTAAGCGATTTGATAAGAATAGAACCATCTTGGTCCGGAACCTTTGCGGAAGCTCAGTGTTCCGCACGGACTGCAAGCGACCGGAGTCCTTGTAAAGGCTGTCCTTGGTGTGTGTGGGAGGTGAAATGCTAACAGGCTAGCGGAGCAGGAATCAGAGGAAACAGAGAATAAAACAGAGAATAAAAGCAGATCAGAGATGCTGGTCTTACCCGACGAAGCCAAAGTCCTCCCTCCACCGGGACTGATCAACAGGAACTCCGTGTGGCTCGGGTTCTGCGGCTGGGTGACCGCGATGCTCCAGAACAGCATCAACCGCAGACCCCCCATCAAAGCAGGTCAGCCCCCACCTCCCAAACTCACCCCCTCCCTGCACACCCGTCTACATGCACAACCGAGGGGTTTAAACCGAGAACACGAGGTTTACACCGGTGTCAGCGGAGGTTTCCAAATTCGACATGAATTGGAACGTCGACTATGTGTGGGCCATAGTGCCACTGCGTTTGAACGTTATCTGAAGCCACCTTTCTTTGACCGAGTTTATTCTCTAACTCCTGCATCTGAGGTTTCCAGCTTTGACATGAATTAGAACGTCGACTGTGTATAGAGGCGGCACGGTGGCTTAGTGGTTAAGCATGTTCTCCTCTCAGCACTAGGGATTCCCGTTTCGAATCCCCATCTGGGTGGAGTTTCCATATTCTTCCCGTGTCCGCGTGGGTTTCCTCCGGGTTCTCCGGTTTCCTTCCACAGTCCAAAAACATGGATCAAGTCAATTGGTTTCTCCAAATTGCTCCATATAGAGTGTGTGTGTGTTTGTGCGTGCGCGTGTGTGAGTGTGAGTGAGAGTGAGTACGTGTCTAGTGATAGGTTGGTGTCCTGTCCTGGGTGTATCTGCCCAGCAGCCGAAACGTTCTCCCCTGGATGGGTATGGGGGGCATGGGGACCCCCCACCCCCCGTGCGACCCTAATAGAGGATAAAGCAGAAGATAATGGAAGAATAGACTATGTATAGAGACCTAGTGCCACTGCGTTTGAAATACTTCCAGAATTGGTGCATCCACTGAAGACCTACTGTGTCAGATCATGGTCTATATACACACTGATTTTAGTTGGAGGCACACACCACACATATGATGGGCATGTTGGAATGTGTACAGTAATAACACAGCTGGATTAAGAATAAGACATCCATCCATCCATGGATAAGGTTCCTCATGCCCATCCAGGGTAGAAGGTTTCGGGCGCTGGGCAGATACACCCAGGACAGGATGCCAATCTATCATTGGACACACACTCACTCACACACACACACTCTATATGGGGCAATTTGGAGCGTTCAATTGACCTTGATCCATGTTTTTGGCCTGTGGGAGGAAACCGGAGAATTATAATAATCCATCAGTCATTGCTTTTAACTTCTGATTTAATTTATTTTGATATTTTATTTCTGTTTCTGCTTTTTAATGTTGCTTTTCCTATTGTACAACTGTGCTAATGTTTAATATGTCTCGTGTGTTTTAATGATTTACTGCTCTATTCGTTATGTAAAGCGTCTTTGAGGTCCCTACAAGCGCTATATAAATAAAATGTATTATTTAGTATTATTATTCTTATCATTATTATTATTATAATTATCCAGTCACCAGAATCCTTTATACAGCATTGTGTGAGCATGCATCAGTCTGCTTATTAACTTGATTTCTCATCTTAACAGTGTATTTTCTTTTTGTATTACACTATCAACTTCTCTCTTTTTTTTAAGCACATTCCATATGAAGTCACCTTTCTTTGAGTTTATCCTCTAACTCCTGCATCTGGAAACCAGCAGAGGTTTATAGCTTCGACATGAATTAGAACGTCGACTATGTATAGAGAACCATTTGAAATACTTCCAGAATTGATGCATCTACTGTGACCGCTCATGGCATATATACACTTTATACGTATATACTGGCTTTAGATGGTGAAAATAAAATAATTCCCAAAGGTTTATGGGTTCGGATCCACCCGGTAATGACCATCTGGATTAGAGGATGACTAACACACACTGGAACATCAGATGAGCTGCTCTCTCTGAGTTTACATCTACAAGCTAGAGCTATAAATGTTTAAAAAAAGTACAGAACGAGTGAACATTGTGTTAAAATCTCTAGCAGCGTGGCTGTCACTGATCTACTCATACCAGCACAATACACACTAACATGCCATCACCACATTAATGTCATTACAGCGCTGAGAACGTCATTTTGCCTTCTGTGCTACACACCATTCATTCATTCATCATCTTCCACTTTAACCTCTATTAGGGTCGCAGTGGGGTTCCCCATGCCCATCCAGGGGAGAACGTTCCAGGCGCTGGGCAGACATAGCCAGGACAGGACGCCAATCTATCGCTGGATACACACTCACTCACACAGACACGCACACACACACACTCTATATGGGGCAATTTGGAGAACTCAATTGATTTGATCCATGCTTTTGGACTGTGGGAGGAAACCAGAGAACCTGGAGGAAACCCACGCGGACACTGGGAGAACATGGAAACTCCACCCAGATGGGGATTCGAACCGGGAATCCCTAGCGCTGAGAGGAGAACATGCTAAATCACTAAGCCGCCGTGCTACACACAGAGTGGAATAAAACACACTTTTCAGGTCGCAAGGCTGGTTGAAATTACTGCTCGATGTGCCTCATGTGAGGGTCCTGATAATTATATGATCTCTCTCTCTCTCTCTCTCTCTCTCTCTCTCTCTCTCTCTCTCTCTCTCTCTCTCTCTCTCTCTCTCTCTCTCTCTCCCCCCCCCCCCCCCCCCCCCCCCCCCCCCCCCCCCCCCCCCCCCCCCCCCCCCCCCCCCCCCCCCCCCCCCCCCCCCCCCCCCCCCCCCCCCCCCCCCCCTTAACTTGATCCATGTTTTTGGACTGTGGGAGGAAACCGGAGAACCCGGAGGAAACCCACGCAGACACGGGGAGAACATGGAAACTCCACCCAGATGGGGATTCGAACCGGGAATCCCTAGTGCTGAGAGGCGAACGTGCTAAACTACTAAGCCACCGTGCCGCTTCTTGTTATTAATATTATTAATATTATTATTATTATAATAATTCCTCTTCTTCTTCTTCGTCTATATATATATTAAAGTCAAGACCAGAATCTAATGGGTTGTTAGTATTTAAAATAAAGGCTCTGTTTGTGTTTGTAGGTGTTCACCGGCAGGCTCTGTTCATAACTGTTGGCTGGGTTCTTGGTTACCATTTTTCAAAGCTGGAGAATTACACATATGCCAAGCTGGACAGAGACATGGATGAATATGTCCGGCAGCACCCCGAAAACTTCCCAGAGAAAGGTATCAAATTATGCTTTCAATATTTATTCATGTTTAAGTTAAAGGTTTGTTTGTGTTTTTATTATTTAAACATTATGATGAAAAATTAATCAGTTAATCATTGCACTATCCATATTGTTTTGTGTGTGTTGCAGAAAAGAAGACGTTTGCCGAGATCGTGGAGCCCTTTCACCCCATCCGCTGAGTCCAGCTGCCCGTCACATTGCTGGAAATGGCTCCGTCTGTCCAACAACACAATGTTAATACAGTGTATTAAATTATGGGATTCTTCGTTTATAACATTTGATTAAACATGATAAAACATTTATTTTGTTTGTCTTTTGTGCTCAGAAACTATACGTTTAGGCAATTAGGGGTTGTTCAGTTATGTGTTAGTTGTCGGTTATGGCCCCTTAAATACTCAATACCATTTCTTTTTGACATTTTAATAATTAAAAAAAAAGAAGTTTTAAAAAATAGAAGTGTGCCTGAACAAAGTAGATTTATTATATCATCCATTATAATCATTTCACAATCAATTAATTTTTGTGCTATATAAGGTCTATATTTGCTCTTTAAGCATATTTTAGACAAATACACAATTTTACGACACGCACGTCGTTGCTACGATGCACAGTGTCTGCTTTTTCTCAAAAACAGTCATTAAAATGTTTATCACATCAGCAACATCTGTTCAGGGCAAACTATAGATTAAATTAGTGCACTTGTGTTTCACAGCAGGAGTTGTACTTTAATTGTGATTTTACCATTTTATTTTAAACAAAACTTATTTTACTCAGTATTTACTGTCTCACGATGAATACAAAAAAATACAAATAGTTTGAACGTTTCACTGCAATTCTTCAATAGTGATGTATTTCTGCGTTAAGCGAACACTGTCAACTTGTAATAACTAATAAAAACCACTAGATGTCACTCTTTTCAACACTCCCGGATCGTCATATTATTACACATCAAGAAAAGGGTTAAAACTTGACTTTAAAAATGATATTCCAACAACAGGAAAATGAAAAAAATAAAAAAAACAAAGCTGCTTAAAGTTTGCATTCAGTATTCAACACTTTATTGGATATTTAGTTAATGGCTTTCATTAAACAGTGAGTTTAGAAATGTCTTGAAATTAAAACTTAATATCCATCCATTCATTATCTTTCGCTTTATCCTCTACTGGGGGTTTCCCATGCCCATGCCCATGGCCATCCAGGGTAGAATGGTCCGGGCGCTGGGCAGATACACCCAGGACAAGACAGCAATCTATCACTGAGCACACACTCACTCACACAGATACACTATATGGGGCAATTTGGAGAATTCAATTGACCTAATCCATGTTTTTGGACTGTGGGAGGAACCCGGAGTAAACCCATGCAGACGGGAAATCCCTAGTACTAAGAGGCGAACATGCTAACCACAAAGTCACCGTGTCGCTAAAACTTAATATTGTTGCACAAATAATCTTAAAATAAAATTATTTTAAAATTATTCCAATCACCTTAGTCTGCAGACAGAGCTGTGTTCAAGACATCCAAATATATATTTTAATAGCCAAAAATTTAAAGTAATGTTTAAGTTAGACTGAAAAATTAATCAGAATTGTAAGGATAGTTTATATATGTTATGTTTTTATTCATAAAGCGGGAGATAATGAATAAATGAATGAATGAATTAATGTTTTTATTTATATATTTTTTTGATTTAATCAGATTATTGCATTCTATTTTTAAGTTGTAGATTAACAGTTCTTGTTCAACAGTTCTTGAGATTTTATAGATCCAACAGGAAAACTAGTTAGCTTTAAAAGCAAGCTTCTGCCGCTCCTGCATCTCAGCTGCCGTGTTAAACAATTGACAGCGACCATTTGGCACATTTTACCCGGTCTAATTTTGAGAAGTACACGCCATGTCCTCTACAACATGGCAAATTAATTTTGCAGATGGAGTCTCATGGCCCTGGTGTCTGGAAAGTGGAGCTGCCACCTCACTGCACTGTTCTGCCTTTGCAATTCTAATGAGTGGCTATTTATCAAGCACTGATGCCTGGACATTTTATTCTCTGTATAAATCTGCTGATAATAGAAAAAAAATGTGTTCATGGACTTTACTGATTATGATTTAACTGTTTATTATGTCCTAGTAGTTGCTCTATCTTGGCAGAGCTTTCACAATAGGTATATTCATTATATTATTTTTTTTTATTATAGTGACCTTCACATATTAAAAAAGTTTTAATTAATGCAGTTGGTTCTACTTTATACCTAATATTAATAATATTTGTTTATAAATAATATATACAGTCCTTATATACCTTGTTTCTGTCTGTTTTTTGTTAATATAAGGCTGCAAATAATAGCTTATTGCATCCTCCACATTATTTGCAATTATTTTATGAATGTAATTGAATGACACCCCAAAGAATGGAAACATGATGGTGTTTTAAAGCCACTTTGGTGATATGAGTGAAGTTCAGTAGTTTTTGGTTTATTTAATACTTTAGATTCTGTGAGAATGTGCCTCTTGTAAACTTCTAAAATCTTCCATCCATCCATCCATCCATCCATCCATCCATCCATCCATTATCTTCTGCTTAATCCTCTACTAGGGTTGCAGGGGGGAGGATTGGTTCCTCATGCACCCAAGACATGGTGCTAATTTATCGTTGGGCACACCCTTTGAAATCATGTAAAGATGAAATCAATAAAACTTTTTATTATTATGAAATCACACACACCGCCATATAAATTTTTTTTTTTACTGGTATTCTTACACTGAACAACCACATTTAATACGTTTTATGAATAAAACAATAAATTCCTGTGCCAGTTAGGACCTGGAATATTTCCAGCGTTTCCCCGGCTCTGCCCTGGGGTTCCTTTAGTTAGTAACCTGGGGGACTATAGCACCTTTACTGCCTTCTTAAATGTGAATGAGCAGTGTTTTTATTTCAAGCTTCCTCTGTATGTCTGGACTTCCCATGCTGTTCCCATGATCTCCCCTCCCAAAATGTGCACTTAAAATGTGGGTAAAACTTATTTTTCCCCTTGCATTTAATACCCAGATCCCATGGCCATAGGTAAGGGTTGAAACAAAAAATGGCCAACCAATTACTTTTGCTATTTTATTGCTAATAGAAATGGGAGTGACACATTTCAGACTATACTGCATGTAGCCACATTCTATCCAAGTTTCCCATGTACCCTTTTGTTCACATTTACTCATGCAGAATACTTATTAGAACTAATTTATGCTTCTAATAAAGTATTGTCTGAGTCGTTAGCGTGACTCACTTGACTGATTAGATTCCCCATCCCAGATTTGGTAATTGATGTTTGATAGGAGTGAGAAATGGATGGGAACTTTGCCTTGGAACATATAAAATGGTCTCATAAACACACAGTCGAATCTTTGATGTTATGAATTTTTTTTTTTGAAATAATATTGATATACTTTGTTTTTATAAAAAGCAGTGAGCAGTAACATACACTATGTGCTACAGAACCAACACAATGCAGGGCTGATTTTGTAATTATATGAATCAATAATCAATTTAGCTTACTTACACTGTTGTTTGTCCTTGATGAGGAAAAGCTTTTTCAAACTGCATGGTCATTATGATCATGCTCTATTACCTCCCCTCCACACTGCAATTCCTATATTACATGGAGAGAATTATGTTTAATTTACATTGCTGTGTAAAGTAGCGACTTAAGAAAAAAAAAAAATTCCACCATTGCTTAGCTACACTCATGTGTGTCATTTGCATTTCGGAGCAGTAGAGCAAAGTGCAATGTTTGGGTATTAAATCCAATAAGTGTAAGTGAGTTTGAGCGTGGGACACACAAGTGAAAATGAGAAACAATGAATGTGGCAGGAGCTGCCCAATCACAATGACTCGAGTAATCAAATAATTCTCATTAAGTCTGTTGAAATAACAGAGGCTTTTACTTCACTTGTATTGGATTACCAGGAATACAGCTCTCCTATGACAATCTGCATTATCAAAGCAATTTCTCTCCCCTTGCCCCCCCCCCCATCCACCCTCTCCTTTACTCACACTCTTTCGTTACAGAAGAGCTAAGACTAGTGAGAAGGCAGTGTGTTCTGCCAGCGGTGCTTGCATGTAAAAGGAGATTTAAGAGATGCTAGATTATCTGGAGTTTATTACTGTGATCTGAACATACAGCAAAAACCGTCTAAGCCTGAGGTGCTCCAGCACATTGACAAAGGTAAGGAGAAAAGAACGGTGTATGTGCATGTTTGTGAGCGGTCACAGAGGGGCATGTGTTAGAGTGTGTGTTATGACTGCTTCTACAAAAAGAAGACTGTTCTGATGTCATATGTATTTCAAAAGTACCACAGTACAATACTACTATTATTAATATTCTGAATAGTTACATCACAACACTTACTCATTTTAATGTGAATATTAATGTAAAAATAAAAGTTTTTTTTGTAAGTTTGTATTTTTATCATATTTAGCTGCTTTATTCATATTTATTAGCAAATGACCTCTACATTTTGTTTATAAAATTTGTAACCTGTACATTTTGGTTGCGAAATGAGTAATGTTACTGCGTCATACTAACATGTCCTGCATATAAATTATAATACATGTTAGTATTTTCAAGATCTGTAACTGTACTCACGTGCCACAATCCTTAATAATATTAATATCATATGTGAGTTACTAATATTTCGTTGGAGATCAGAAAAACTTTTAAAACTTCATGACAATGATCAATTTAGAAGATATGCAGATGTATGATGAGCTGACAGTCTATGCAAAGTAGCATAAAAATTCTATTGTAAAAGATTTGAAAGTCAAAATGTACTTTAAAAAACATGTATAGCATTTTAATGGTTTAATAACATTAAATGTAAATTTAATTGAAAGTTTTTTAATGTGAAAGTTATCGTAAGCTGAATACACAAAAAAGCTTAAATTATAAATCGAAATCACATGAGTCTATAGTTTTGTTTAGTACACCTTACCAACTGCCACATCAGTGACCACCGACCACCAACCAGCACATCATCATTGCAGTGAGGAGAATTAACCACCACCCAACTAGTGTCTGCATTGCGGTGGTCCTGTGGGGTTCCTGACTAACAGAGAACAGAATAAATGGGATTAACATAGTAAATAGAGAAAAAGACGGACTACATTCTGTAATATGAGAACTACGAAGTGCAACAACATGGTAAGCAGAGCTGATAAATTAGACAATGTGTAATTTATAAAGTGGCTGTCATTTGTTTATATGTGCATTTTACCTTCTGTTATTGCTGCCTCCAAAAATACCAGTCAAGAAGTATAAAGATGAGGCACAACATTTTAAAGATGTACATAGACTGCACATCACTAGGCACTTAAGTGCACTTGCAGAAGTAAACTCAATTTGCTGTATGTAGTCCAACAGACCTCAGTAACCTTAGCTACCATGATTCTTTTTTAGAGCGTCTGTGGAGAAGAAAGCAAGTTTCTAAATCACTCCTCCTAGCCACCCGTCGTGCCCCCAGTGACTCCAGGTTATAGAAGCTTCAAATTGCCCTTGCTCTAACACACCTGATCCAGCTCATTAACCCACTGACAAGTCCCCCCTGAGCTGAATCAGTTGTGCTCAACATTCTTGGGAAAATTTTTTATTTATTCATAAAAAAATGAACCATAACTAGTTGTAGTACATCAAGGACTGTTCACCCCAATAGAGGATCCAAATAATCTGAATAGAATTAAATAACTAAGCACATTTTGTACCATTGACAGACCGATGACAGGCGCCGGACAGTTCTCATCCATGTTAAAATGGCACAAACCATAAAAATGACACATGGATATTAATGTCACGCAACAGGACAGCATGTATCAAACATGTCGATGTGTTTGAATGCCAAAGTAAATATTGTTCTTGATGTCAGAGGGATTAAAGTTGTTGAATCATGCAAGCGTCTGGTAAAGATGACTTTGACACTCCCATCTGTTTTCACTCAGCTTAAAGCCAACAACGGAGTGCCATCTCAGCAAAGTCAAAATTCACTGTGCATGTTGGCATTTTCTTAAGGATATTTAGAGCATATTTTTAATATTTATTTCATATTAAAACTAACAAAATCAGGCTAGGCGGCAAGGTGGCTTAGTGGTTAGCACTTTCGCCTCTCAGCGCTAGGGATTACCGGTTCGAATCCCCATCTGGGTGGAGTTTCCATGTTCTCCCCGTGTCTGCATGGGTTTCCTCCGGGTTCTCCGGTTTCCTCCCACAGTCCAAAAACATGGATCAAGTTAATTGAATTCTCAAAATTGCCCCCTATAGAGTGTGTGTGTGAGTGAGTGTGTGCCCAGCGATAGATTGGCGCCCTGTCCTGGGTCTATCTGCCCAGCGCCCGAGACGTTCTCCCCTGGATGGGCATGGGGAACTTCACCGCGACCCTAATAGAGGATAAGCGGGAGATAAATGAATGAAAATCAGGCTATGAAAAAAAATAATACTAACTAAGACAAAACTTCATACACTTTTAGGCTGAAGGGTAAAGTTAAATTATAATCCAGAGTGGCACGGTGGTTTAGAGTTTAGCATGTTCTCCTCTCAGAGCTGGGGATTTCCGGTTCGAATCACAATCTGGGTGGAGTTTCCATGTTCTCCCCGTGTCTGCGTGGGTTTCCTCTGGGTTCTCTGGTTTCCTCCCACAGTCCAAAAATATGGATCAACTCAATTCATTCATTCATTATCTTCCGCTTATCCTCTATTAGGGTTGCGGTGGGGTTCCCCATGCCCATCCAGGGGAGAACGTCTCGGGCGCTGGGCAGATAGACCCAGGACAGGGCGCCAATCCATCGCTGGGCACACACTCACTCACACATACACACTCTAAATTGGGCAATTTTGAGAATTCAATTAACTTGATCCATGTTTTTGGACTGTGGGAGGAAACCGGAGAACCCGGAGGAAACCCCCCCCCCCCCCCCCCCCCCCCCCCCCCCCCCCCCCCCCCCCCCCCCCCCCCCCCCCCCCCCCCCCCCCCCCCCCCCCCCCCCCCCCCCCCCCCCCCCCTCAATTGAATTCTCCAAATTGCCCCATATAGAGTGTGTCTGTGTGAGTGAGTGTGTGCCCAGCGATAGATTAGTGCCCTGTCCGGGGTGTATCTGCCCCTCAACTCTAATAGAGGATAAAGCAGAAGATAATGGATGGATGGATTATTAATCCCCTAAAACTAATTATGTCACCTTAAAGTATTTAAGCAAAAGGTACAAAAATGTTTGCCAAGCTCTAAATTAAAATAAAGGATACTGCTCAAAACGACAGCTGTTGACCACCTTCATTCATTTGAATGTCAGACAACGCACTTTATTTACATTAATGACCTTTTTTAATATTATTATTCACCAGATTTGCCTCTGCTAGTGTTCTGTTTGTTTTTAGAGCTGCTGCAATCTTGGCATAATACAAGCGACAAGGCGACATATGCAACTAACCAATGCATTTATTCCCAGCCGAGGGTGTATTGATGAAAAAACTAATGGGTGAGATGTAAAACAGATGGGTATTGATTTAAACTTCCTCTTAAATCCCTTTTGTGATGTGCCAGTCTGGGTGACAACACTTACGCTTAGACACTTGGACAGGGACATCTGATTTCGACCTGACACCGGATTGATTGGCCTGAAATGACATGTTGAAGGCTGTTTATTGGAAAGTTGATTATTAAAAACAAAAAACGAAGGATATGTGACTTTTGAAAATCACAGGAAACATCAACTTTATATATATATATATATCATTGTTTCGCAAGAGGCGGCACGGTGGCTTAGTGGTTAGCACGTTCGCCTCTCAGCACTAGAGATTCTTCGAATCCCCATCTGGGTGGAGTTTTCATGTTCTCCCCGTGTCTGCGTGGGTTTCCTACGGGTTCTCCGGTTTCCTCCCACAGTACAAAAACATGGATCAAGTCAATTGAGTTCTCCAAATTGCCCCATAAAGAGTGTGTATGCGTGCGTGTCTGTGTGAGTGAGTGTGTGCCCAGCGATAGATTGGCGCCCTGTCCTGGGTGTATCTGCCCAGCGCCCGAAACTGCTCCCCAGGATGGGCATAGGGAACCCCACCGCGACCCTAATATAGGGCAAAGCGGAAGATAATGAATGAATGAATGAATGAATGAATGAATGTTTCGCAAGAGCAATGTGTTTTTAAGGACACTTAGGCAATGTGCATGTCATCAACAGTGATTTAAAATGGTACCAGACATATTTTTATGTATTAATTAAAAAGAAATTAACCTCATCACACCTGTTTTTTTTTTGGTCTGCAATTGGTTCCAGACTCTTCGATGGGCAGTCTGCTGGTTCATTTTAAATTTTTATTTACACAGATAAAACAATATTTCATTATGTAAAATGATATCTTTAAAATGTAATGGCTGAATGCACAGCTATAAAAATATCAATATATTTTGATGAATTGTTGCTTCATAAAAGCTTTATCTGTAATGAGGCGGCCTCTCGGAAGACTGATACTTAATTCCAGCACACTCAGTGAATTAAAGTTTGCTTGGATTTTTTTACATGGTAAGTAAAAATGGAATATATACACATATAAAAGCTCTTAATTTATAGGTTAAGGATTCACATAAAACAACTTTGGGCTAAATTAAATAAAATAAAGTTTTAAACGTAATCCATTCTGATACATACAGTAATGGGATCTCCCACAGTTTTTTATATCAACACATTTCCCTCTGTGCAGAAAGAAACAAAACTATTGTTAGCTTTTAACAAAATGTAGGCTAGTTTTGAACTGAACCCCTCTAACCATTGAATTATAAATTATATATCTGGCTTTCAATTAGAGCCTTTTAATAAAGACACATTTAATAAAAGCAATTGGGTTAGGTGTCTTGTCCAAGGCATTTTAGCACTTAGTTAGTACTTGTTGGGACCAGGACTCAAACTAGGAGCGCTTAGATCACAAGGCTGGTTCCTGAACCACAAGCCTATGACTGGTGATATTGTTTTGATGTATAGTGAATGGCGTCTACATTAGGAATGAGACAATTAATCGCGATTAAAATCATTACAATTAATCATAAGATCGCCTCAGCATCGTCAAGATGACATTCATAAGATAAATACACATTATACTGGTAGCTGGATTTTTAGACCATGTTGCGAAACTCGGCGGCACGGTGGCTTAGTGGTTAGCACGTTCGCCTCTCAGCGCTAGGGATTCCCGGTTCGAATCCCCATCTGGGTGGATTTTCCATGTTCTCCCCGTGTCTGCGTGGGTTTCCTCCGGGTTCTCCGGTTTCCTCCCACAGTCCAAAAACATGGAACAAGTTAATTGAATTCTCAAAATTGCCCCATTTAGAGTGTGTCTGTGTGAGTGAGTGTGTGCCCAGCGATGGATTGGCGCCCTGTCCTGGGTCTATCTGCCCAGCGCCCGAGACGTTCTTCCCTGGATGGGCATGGGGAACCCCACCGCGACCCTAATAGAGGATAAGCGGGAGATAATGAATGAATGAATGTTGCGAAACTCAGATGAAACAAAAGAAAAGTTGCACTTGCAGCACACTCGTCTGTTTACAAGAAAAACCTAGCTTTCTTTTAAATTGATTTAAATATGTACTTTTAGGGACACATATTTACTCTAATTCTTTGTTGAAAATAAAAAAAAAAATAATAATAATCATAGAGTCATCCCATAAACATATCACTAAATGATATATTTGTAATTGGGGGTGGCACGGTGACTTAGTGGTTTAGCATGTTCTCCTCTTAGAACTAGGGGTTCCCGGTTCGAATTCCCAGCTGGGTGGAGTTTCCATGTTCTCCCCGTGTCCGTGTGGGTTTCCTCCGGGTTCTCCGGTTTCCTCCCACAGTCCAAAAACATGGATCAAGGTCAATTAAATTCTCCAAATTGCCCCATATAGAGTGTGTTTGTGTGAGTAAGTGAGTGTCCAGCGATAGATTGTCCTGGGTGTATCTGCCCAGCGCCCGAAACATTTTCCTCCATTCCCCCCCCCCCCCCCCCCCCCCCCCCCCCCCGCGACCCTAGTAGAGGATAAAGTGGATGATAATGGATGGATGGATGCATATTTGCAAAGGAGTTTTTACCCAATTTGAGCTTAACTGTGCAACGACGACCTAACAGAACAACGAACAACACAATCAGTATGTTTTGTTTTTTTTTTACTTTGCAATTCTTGCAAAGTATTCATAAACAAAAAGACAACTGAGCTGCATTTAAGTATTAAATTTACGGCATATTAAACTGTACGTAATGATAACCTCCTGTTTTAAAGAATTAAAATGACTTTACTTAAAACACAAATAATACAATGGAAAATACAAACACAAAACGACTGAATAATTAAGATGCGTCATAAGGGTGCTGTGAAGCGGCTTGCAGGTCACGTGACCCCGTTAGCTCGCGCACGTTTGGATGCCGCGCGTGCCGTACGGTATTCGAATGTGAATGAATAGATGTTAATAAACGAGGTGTCGCAGTTCAGACGAATAAGATGAATATTGCACACAGGTAACAATGTTTTATCAGTTTGTTTGTTTGTTTGCTTGTTTGTTATGTTAATTCGGCTGTAAGTTTGTGTTCGTGAAACTCAGAACTTGTGTTTGTTTTTTCTCGCAGTCCGCTGAACTAAACAACTGCCTCAGGCGAAGTAATGCCAACATTTTTATTAAATATTATTATTAAGAGTGTTTTTTAGTAAATAAAGTATATTTAGTGTAACATATCAAAATATTCGTAAATATTATTATTATTATTATTATTATTATTATTATTATTATTATTATTATTATTATTGTTTATCTTATGTTGTGGTTTTGACAGGACAGTCTGTTACCTCAGGGTCTCTCCAAACACATTAAGTTTAAAATAAGCTGACAAAAATAAATAAATGCCTTCAATTTTATTATCATTTTATTTTATATTGTATTTTAAAATGTTTTTATTATATAAAAAAAAATTTGGTTGACAAGCATTTGGCATTTTAATAGTTTTTCAGTTTTTTTCCTATTTCTTCAATCATTCTGGAAAATTGGAAAAGTTAAAATAAAAAAAAAAAAAAAAAAAAAAAAAAAAAAAAAAAAAAAAAAAAAAAAAAAAAAATATATATATATATATATATATATATATATATATATATATATATATATATATATATTTTTTTTTTCTTTGCACGGTGGCTTAGTGGTTAGCACATTCGCCTCTCAGCACTAGGGATTCCTGGTGCGAATCCCCATCTGGGTGGAGTTTCCATGTTCTCCCCGTGTCTGCGTGGGTTTCCTCCGGGTTCTCCGGTTTCCTCCCACAGTCCAAAAACATAGATCAGGTCAATTGAATTCTCAAAAATTGCCCCCACATAGAGTGTGTCTGTGTGAGTGAGTGTGTGCCCAGCGATGGATTGGCGCCCTGTCCTGGGTCTATCTGCCCAGCGCCCGAGACGTTCTCCCCAGGATGGGCATGGGGAACCCCACCGTGAAGATAATGAATGAATGAACCGCGAAGATAATGAATGAATGAATGAATATATATGTGTATGTGTGGTGTGTGTGTGTGTGTGTGTGTGTGTGTGTGTATATATAACTAAATTATGTTTCAAGTAGTATGGCATTACAAGAGCGGCTTGATCGTACTTTCTAAAAGACTCTCTGGGTTTCAGAATCCAATGGTGTCATGGTTGGTGTCTCAGAACGAGTGTGGTGTATTGCTGCGCAAACTTGGCCCCCACTTCTCATCACTTTCCATCTCCTATGGCTCCTACTCTTCAGACTAGTGGACGGTCAAGGTCAGGGTAAGTACCTTTTCTTTTTCTTGATGCCACCACTCTGTGTGTAGTCTATATCTGGTCAGTAATTACTGTCAGCAGTGATTGATTGTTTCATGTGGGGTACCTTGGCCATGCTACTGTGTGGACCACAGGTATTTCTTTTTGCATTTGCTATCTATAGATTTGGAAATAAATGTTAGCACTGTGTGTTTTTGCATCTGGGATTCATTTCTATTAAGGTAAGTTTAAGCTAGTTTTGTTGCTGTTTTTTTTTTTTTTTTTTTTTTGAAAAAATTGTTAATGTGTTTATTAAAACAGGTGTAATTCTTATGTTCTGACCTTTAACTACAAATCATACTGATTACAATAAGTCATTTTTCACTAAAGCACACCATAACATCTTTTAATTAATGGTGGTAGTTTTAAAAGAAAACTTTTAGAGAGGCATGCACATGTCTCAGATCATCTCTCAGCCTGTAAGGGACCTGCAGTGAAGTGGCAAGCTGGAGTTTGAGTCCAGTTTTAATTGGCGTCTCCCAGGGAGACAAGGCCACAATGCCCTCTGCTGTCAGGCCCCATGCACGGTCCCTCCTTCCCACTTGACCAAGCTTATTAATAGCAGTGCCAGCCAGCAACACACACACACACACACACACACACAAACACACATATACATTCGGGAGCAGAAAACAATCAAAGATGTTCTTTTGTCCTTTGCCAAGTCTTTGAAGGAAATAGAAAAACAAAGGTTAATTCTCTGCTTGTTGTGGCCAAAAAGAAATGGAACAAGACATTGACACCCATCCTTTATTCAAGCCGTCCTGATTAATGTGACAGCAGTTCATTGCTTGCCAGACTTAACAAACAGCGGATTTTAGAGGACAAGTACAAAAACGCGACTTATGGGTAGATGAAAATATATTGATCAATTACCATAGAATTCTATGCATTACCTACATGCATTATAGCTATGTATTATACTTATATGTTTTCATGCTATAAAACCATTTAACATTGCTAAATGGTGTGAATGAAACTGGGTTAAAAAATAATAACTTAAATATTTTTTCCTATCAAAGTTTGACACCAGGAGGAAAAGTTTCAAATACTGCTGCTAGTGTTAAAAAAAAGATTTGGAGATCTCTTTTTTCTGGTAAGTGCTTAGTGTGCTTGTAAGTGTGAAACCTTATTAATTCTGAAAATCAGGTAATACAGAGATAGTAAATCGTATGGTTTGTATGAGGTAAGTTCACGTCTGGAATCCCATTTTTAGTAGCTAAAAGCTATAGGCAAATAAAAAAGTATGTCTGACTATGCAACAGACACGCTGCAAATGCGAGAAGTCAACTTTTTAGCATTATTATTAAGTTACAACCACAATAATAAACAAACATTAACAAATGTTGATTAAGTCTAACACTAACACCATTACTTTTTGAGTAGCGCAACTTGATCAGTTCTACAGAACTTATATATATATTTTGTGTTTGGTTTAAATATAAAATTAAGAATATAACTTGTATTTGTTTAATTTATGGTTTCATTAAAAGAAAAAAAAACTAAAGGTTTTTCTATGTCACTTATTTTCTTTTTAAATAACCATCCCACAAAAAATTATCACATGATACTTTGAAAAGCGTGTAATCTCCTAATTATTATTGTAACATAACTATTGTATTGTCTTATTTCTATACTACATTGGTCAGAGACAAATGATGGGGTTATAGTTTCTTCACACATCCAAAAAAATACATATTCTATTTTACATCACTGTGAAGTTGTATGTTTTTAATGGAAAGAATGACCACCTATGATTCAGAGTGGTATTTAGTATTTATGGCATCTTTTCACCTTGCAGCAAATTCCCACTGATCATCAGCCCAAAATTTTCAGAAACTCTTAAACAAAATATGTTACTGAGGCAGCAGCAGTTGGTTCCATATTGAAGGTTAATAATTCTGTGATAAACGATGGAACAGATGTGAAAAATATGGACGCGTAAGTCTTGATTCGTCGCTGTAATGCCGACTCGTTGGCCGTTTACTTGATGCAGATGTCGTTTTCACACCCTTATTCCGATATGTGCTCGTACTTCATTACACTATACTATCAGCACTCACCTGAAGGCCTACCAGTTCGTGCCAAATCTGTAAGACTGCATGGGCAATGATTAATCTGATCTATACAATCTGCCACGCCGCAAGCAGCTGCGATGCCAGATGCAGTGTCTCTATGGGCTCCAGAAAAAAAAAAACTCTCTTGGAGTAATTGTCTTTTTTTTTCTATCATGTGCATTTATGTTGTGTTTGTAGTAAATCATCAAAACACCTTTTTTTGATAGCTATATTAATCTCCACCACAGACAGAAATCCAAACGTTTAGAAATTGCTTTTTGCTTCATCAGCTTCTCATATACTGGAATATTTGCTCAACTTTCCTGACAGCAATGTTTAATGTTTAAGTTTACTTATTGTGCTTTTAAGCTCAAAGCCTTTCATTTACTTAGATAAAAAGGTGCTGCTTTATACAATATATTTCTTTAGCTTACGCAGATCAGAATTTAGTAATCATAATGAACCCCCAATAAAACCTGTAGCAAAAGTGTTGTTATTTGCTTTTTTGTAAACTCACTGGTCGGCACATGTAATGTAACATTATATAACTGTATTCATTACAGTATATTACTATATAAGCGGCACGGTGGCTTAGTGGTTAGCACGTTCGCCTCTCAGCACTAGGGATTCCTGGTTCGAATCCCCATCTGGGTGGAGTTTTCATGTTCTCCCCGTGTCCGCGTGGGTTTCCTCCGGGTTCTCTGGTTTCTTCCCACAGTCCAAAAACATGGATCAAGTCAATTGAGTTCTCCAAATTGCCCCATATAGAGTGTGTCTGTGTGTGTGAGTGTGTGCCCAGCGATAGGTTGGCACCCTGTCCTGAGTGTATCTGCCCAGCCCCCGAAACGTTCTCCGCCCCCTCCCCCTAAAACTTATATAGGATAAAGCGGAAGATAATGAATGAATGAAGGATATTACTATATAACTGTATTACATTATAAAACTGTATTCATTACATTGTGTATGTTCATTGTCCTATAATAATATGATACACACCTAAATGACTGACCTTAACAATGAAGGGCCTAAAGTAACAAAATCATTTATTTAAAACATCCTACACACTTATAGCTGTATTGCCCCCCCCTAAAGTCAATAAATCAATAATTAATCAATAATTTGTGTACAAATACTTTTGTCCATATACTATGTACTTTTGGGTAAAAATGTCACAGACTAAACTGGTACAATCAGCATTTTATATTCTTAAAAGATAATGTTAATTAACTTTGACTGAAAGTTTATGTGATTATGTGACCCAGGCATTTGGAGGGGTTTGATTTGAATTTTTTGAATTGTATAATACATCGATTTCTAAGATTTTTTGTTAGTTTGTCACTAAAAAACTAGAAATCTTTTTTTGTGTCACTTTAAATCAACAAATGACCTGTTTTATTTTCTTTTGCTTTTTTTTAGAATGTGGTCCATCTTTTCTGGACAGAGAGCATTTCTAGAAAATAAAGTGTGTTACAGGAAAAAGTAGTGTAACAGCATTTCTCAAATCATTTTTATATCTTAAATAATTTTGTAGATTCATTACATATATTGCTCCCAGTAATCCATTAAACAGTTACCCTTCCCCTTTCCTAGAAATAAATGAAAGCATGATTGATATTACATTCGGAAACTGCTGAACAATGGCGATTGAGAACAAACTGGAGTTTAATAAAGCTGGCCTGAGCTGAATGAATAGGGCAGGTCCATTTGTAAAGTGTAGTGCTTTTGGCTTATTAATGCTGGAGAAAGACATTTCTCACTGTGTTCCTGTACTGATGGCTTTATATAGTCAATATATCTCAACTAAAATGTCTCCTTTCTCACAGTAGAGTGATTGAAGTGAAAAGCGAAGTCATTTACTATTTAAAAAAATTGTGTATCTTTTTATCCTTCTGTAAGTCATAGTAACTAAATCATAGATGCCAAGAAATGTTATTTCTGTTTACATATAAATGACCATCTATGTGATTGGTCCAGAGTCAGCAAAATTCATGAAATAGTGAAATATATATATATATATATATATATATATATATATATATATATATATATATATATATATATATATATATATATATATATATATATATCCCCCCCCCCCCCCCCCCCCCCCCCCCCCCCCCCCCCCCCCCCCCCCCCCCCCCCCCCCCCCCCCCCCCCCCCCCCCCCCCCCCCCCCCCCCCCCCCCCCATTAAAAATTCAAGCTCAGTCCACTGTCTCCCTCTTGTGGTTGTCTGTTCACATAACAGTTCAAACCGATTTGCATTAGCTGTAAAACGTAACACTTTTACAGCAGCTCTGATACTGATTATTATTAAAATTGTCCAGTGTTTTGTGTTACATTTTATACACACAATCCAGACAACATGGCTTTTGGCAATTTTGATTATTCCACATGGATTCAGTATTTCAATTTATTGCTTTCATGCACTGTGTTATGAGCTTGGTGTTGTGTTGTGTGTTCTATGGTGGTATGTTGTTTAAGTTTTAATGTTAAACTCAAATCATTGTTGAATGTCATATTATTTTAAAAGAAAAACATTTTTAATATTATTTTTATTTATTAATTCTATAATCAGGGCGGCACGGTGGCTTAGTGGTTAGCACATTCGCCTCTCAGCGCTAGGGATTCCCGGTTCGAATCCCCATCTGGGTGGAGTTTCCATGTTCTCCTCGTGTCTGCGTGGGTTTCCTCCGGGTTCTCCGGTTTCCTCCCACAGTCCAAAAACATGGAACAAGTTAATTGAATTCTCAAAATTGCCCCATTTAGAGTGTATCTGTGTGAGTGAGTGTGTGCCCAGCGATGGATTGGCGCCCTGTCCTGGGTCTATCTGCCCAGCGCCCGAAACGTTCTCCCCTGGATGGGCATGGGGAACCCCACTGCGACCCTAATAGAGGACAAGCGGGAGATAATGAATGAATTAATGAATGAATTCTATAATCCATTTTTTTCATTGAATCACGTGCATCTTCCCATAGTGTAAAAAAGTACCTGCTGGCTTGCAGTCTTCTTTTTAGTTGATCCCAAAGGTGTTTTGATGAGGTTGAGGTCAGAGTTCTCGCCTGACCATATGAACGTTGCAAAATAGTAATGCTGGAGCAGAAGAGTTTTCTTTAGAAATCTACATGCAAACAGTTGTCCTAAGTGATTCTATTTTATACCCCTCTGGCAAAAGGTTAGAAACACTTTCGAGAAACACTTTCGAGTTTAGTGATTGGCAGTTGTATTTCAATGATTTTAAACATTATAGTGTGTTTTAAATTATGCAAATAGTCAGTTTATTTATTATTTCATTTTGATCTGTAAATATTAATAAATGTAAATATTTTTACATTTGTATTTTAAAATTTGTGTTAAATTAACTAATTATGTAAATTAACGATTTAATTTTCATTTTTGATAAGTTTGATTTTGATTTTAGTGCTTAAAAAAACTTTAAACCTCAAAAGAGAAAAAGAAGTCTAACATCGAATGCAGTTCTCAGAACAAACGCTAAAGGGCAGTAGTGTTCTTTTTTCACAATGTATCTCGCAAATGCCCAGGTATTGTATTTACTCTGGCTCTTTTCATTTAACTCTGTTGACTGTCTAAGCTCTTAATTTACTTTAAAAAAAATCTTAAACTTTGTTTATTTATATTTGTGCTGTTTGAAGCATTGTAGTATGTAAACTATATGAACAAAAGTATTAGGACACCTAATCATATTGCATGCTCCAGGGATTTATGGCATCCCATACAGACACACATAGTGATAGATTGGCGCCCTGTCCTGGGTGTTTCTGCCCAGCCTTTGAATCATTCTCCCCTGGATGGACATCAGGAACCCTCTAACGCTAAGATAGGATTAAGCAGTAGATAATAAATTGATGGATGGATATCTCAAATTTGGAATACTGTAAAGCAGAAAAACAGTACACTATACAATATCAATTCTATAGAAAATCAAAGTTTATTTCTTTAAGTTTGCAGAAAAATATTCCTTATGGATATGTCACTTTATGGCCATATTAAACAAATGTCATTAACATAAAACAACAAACCTTTCTTAAACAGCATAAATAATTATTTTGCACGGCCCTAACTGTAATGTTAAATAAACAGTGCCTTAAATGACTCTGTGACAGTCGCAAAAATACATAAGGCTTCATCTCCAACATGACTCGGTAACAATGACCTGAAACTAGTGCTAGACTGAGATGTCCTTTGTGTCATCGTAATGCCCTTTGGAAAAGGAATAGTCTTACTGTAATGCAAACTTCAGCTCATTATGATGAAACGCACTGCCTGCAGTGCTCAGTGTGACTGCATTAAATTTAACACGAAGTGGCAGTGCCAAATATTCAGGGGGAAATAAATGTCCAGGACAAAACAGTTAACATGCAAATGAAAGTCATTCTATTACACAAGCATGTAGATCTTAATAAACTTACATTTTTCACGCCCTTTAGTGCTGCATATCGATTCCCGCATTAATCAATATAAAAAAGTATTAAATACAGTTTATAAATTTTACATGAAACGTTAAAATAGCTCCTTTATTTCAGCACTTACATGGTCAGACTTCTTGTAATTATAATGTAACATAATTAATAATTCTGCTATTGTGCTTTTTCATTGGTCGCCCTGTATCCCTATTTTGAATACAAATGACTGAGGGAAGATTTAACATACAAAACCCCTTTCTGTATCCAAAAGGATACTAATATATTTCTCAAATTTGGAAACAGGGTGGCATGGTGGCTTAGTGTTTAGTATGTTCTCCTCTCAGTGCTGGGGATCCAGGTTCAAATTCCAATCTGGTTGGCGTTTCCATATTTTCCCCGTTTCCATGTGAGTTTCCTCCGGGTTCTCCAGTTTTGGACTCACATTCTAAAAACATGGATTTGGTCTGTCTTTCTGTGTGAGCAAGTGTGCCCAGCGATAGATTCTCTTGCCCTCTCCTGGTTGTAGCTGCCCAGCACCCGGAACGTTCTCCCCTGGATGGGTATGGAGGACCACCTCGCACCACCCTAGTAGAGGATTAATCTGAAGATAATAAATGAATGAACTTCGGAAACATTCTGAACAGATCGCCTGTCTATCTATCAGAGCTGTAATGCACACCAATAACTTGCCTTCTAATGATCTTGCCTCTAATTAATGAGGTCTAAATTATGCTTTCCTGTCAATACTAAGTATTTAGTGTAAACTGTGTGTGCATGTGTGGTGTGAGGGGGGTTTAAAAGGTATTAACATCAATGTCACTAACGTTAATGAACAGTATGAATTATTAATTAAACTGCTAATAGCCTCATGCACACAATAGAAAGTAATACATACAAAACAAAATAAGCAAAAAGCAGGTTATACTATCCATAAAAAAATATATTTTATTTATACCTCATCATCTCTTCTCAACATCTCATCTCACATGTACGGTTTATATATATTTTATATGTTGCTATATTTATATTCTATATTTATATATATGTACTATTTTTTATATAGTGTGTATATATATATATATATATATATATATATATATATATATATATATATATATATATATATATATATTTATATATATTATATACTGTATATACAGATATTTATATATTATATTTATAGTTAAAATATTTTATGTTATATTTATATTGTAGTTGTATATTCTATATTCTATATATTCATAGCTGTATATTCTATTATATTTCCTATTTTACATATCTATATACTGTATTAATTTTATCTCATTTTCTCCTTTAAATTTTAAATTTAAATTATAACTTAAAAATAACAGGGTAATCGGGGTCCGTGACCCATAATTTCGTTCTTGTCCCATGTACCACGTGTGATATTAATGATAATAAAATTTTCTTGATTCCTCATAAGATTAAATTTAAACAGATATAAGTTTCTTTGGCAGAGAAAATGTCTGTGTTGACTGTCGGTTCAGTAATGAACCAAAGTCAACAAGATGTTCCAAAGCAATTGGCCATAAAAGATCAAACTTCTATACAGAAGTTAATGCTAACAGATATGAATCTGTTTTAGCCAGGCGTAGTCTACATTAAATCATTTAGAGGAGGGACATTGTTCTGAAAGCCTGTGTTATGGTTGTTTGTTTTATACTCTTTTCTGCAGTGGCGTCAGCCCTAAAGCTTGCATTTTTATTTGCTCTGGCTGCTGCTTCATAAATCTTACTGCTTGTTTGCTGTGTGATCTGGTTGTATGCCGGAGGGTGACAGGGGGTTCCGATGGGCTTGAGAGAGACAACCAATCACCGTTATCCTGCAGCTCCATGGCGCCCAAAGACACCCATTATGACTGCTCATTTTAGTATGGACTCAGGGTTGTAAGTTTTTTTTTTTTTTTTTTTTTTTTTTTTTCAACAGAATCAGAAGGCTATATGTTTGCATAATGAGACCTTCAGTCTGGAGCTTGATTCATTTGTTTAAATTGTCCACAAAGCAACCTGTTAGAACACATGTTTTGGAAGTACTTTGGAATTCCATGTGACATTTACTGTGAAAATATAAACCGTAATGTCTCAAAATTAGTACAGGTGTACAGTGTGTTAAGCCAGACATGGCCCTGAGGTCATTTTGGTTGCCCCGTTGGACCGAATGCAGTTTAAAATGTCGTGTAAATAGATAGTGGAATGTAAATTTAGGCTTGGTATACTGTAAAGCTGCGTTGTGACCCAAGTACTGTTGTAAAAAGAGCTATATAAGTAAATGAAC
This sequence comes from Corydoras maculifer, assembly GCA_019802435.1. Lineage (NCBI taxonomy): Eukaryota > Metazoa > Chordata > Actinopteri > Siluriformes > Callichthyidae > Corydoras > Corydoras maculifer. The sequence goes on along the minus strand of JAFMOD010000138.1, from coordinate 1,123,895 downwards.
TTAAACCTGAATTTAATTTACATGTCTGCAAGGACTGCCCAGGTTGACCTCACTGGAACTGGTGCACTGGTGGAATTACTAATGCACTTTTATGGTGTTTAACTAAAAAAATGAAGCTTTATTTGTGTTGCGCACAAAGATCTGTACACTGTAGTCAGTTCTGCATTTTTAGTTAAGTAAGCTCCACTGCTTTTTTATTTATGGCATTGTCAGATGGGGAGTGGTAAACACTAATAAATGGCCTGCAAGTGCTAATATGCCATCCTTTTTTACAGCTCTGAGCACCATAACTGCTGAGTTGAGCTGTCTGCCCGTGAATTATTTCCTGGTGGTTGTATCTATGTTTGAGTCAGAACTTCTCTAGTCTAATTGTGTGGAAAAAAAAAAAAGATGACTGTGGAAAAAATGTGACTACTGGGATAGGTCTAAGCTTCTCATCATTATAAATAAATGAATGATTTAAAAAGCAAATTACAACCTCTTCTACTAAAGAGCAGTGATAGGGCAGGGGTGGTCAGTGGTGCATCCCGATCTAGGTGGAGATGGACACTGATGGTCATGGCATGGTAGTTCCTTGGTTAGGGAGTGGTACTAGCAATCCAAAGATTGTAGGTCCGAGTCCCAGCTCCACTGACGTTACCAATGTTGACCTTAATTGCTCCCAGATAAATGACCTCATGTAACTGTCATGTCATCTAGGTTCTAAAGTCGGTGTTGGTTGGACTTACGGGTAGTTCTGGTTCTTAAATCTGATTGGCTGGGCTGTTTCTCCAGCCGCAATATGACACTGGATATTGTGTATTATTGTGAATACATCATGGGAAAGTCTACACGTCAGGACTAATAACACCTTTTTCCTGTGATTTATTCAGAATAATGCCGCCCTCTCATATCCTATTGCCTTAATGTGTAAATTTGGATAATGGTGCTGCTGGACGTTGTAATCATAACGTAATGTATGTCATGTTCTATATTCCATTATACGAAATGGTAATGTCTGGGCTTCTATTTTATAAATTACATGTAATATTTCTCAGTCATTTCATAAATAAAACTATGAAGTACTAAAATGCGCTTTGTTGTTAAGGCACCAATACATTCAGGGACACATACATTCCTCCAAGTCTTTTAAAAAATCTGTCCACGGGATGTTCTCCCAGAAGAATTGTGGCTTCATCAGGCAGGTTCTGGCTTTTTCATGTCCCTGTATCAACAGTGGCATCCTCCTGGGTCTCCTACCGTAGCATCTGATCTTATGCAGGTGTGACTGATGGTGTGTACTGACTCTGTGTTTGCAGGTTGGCTCGAGTTTGTTTGTAAGTTAATTGAGCAATCTTTGAACAATCCTTTATTACAATCTTCCATCAGTTTTCCTTTTCTGTTCACGTACAGAGGTTCAGCTACAGTGCTGTGAGCTGTAAGCTGGTGAAACAATGTACACACTGAATACCGGCCCATTAGGGTCTCTGGAGTTGGATTTAGCCCTGACACTGTTTCTTTTTTCTCAATTTTGATGCCTTTTTTTCCTGCTTAGTGTGGATCACAGACACCTGAACTGGTTAACCATGTGATCTCTATATTACCAGCAGCTCATATCTGCCATAAATGCAAATTAAAGAAGCATCACAAGGTTAAAATCAAATTATTCCTTAGAATATTTGAAAATAATCAGTAGGGATTTTGTGTGTATAATATTACATTACATCAGCAAACCCATCAATCCCCATGTAAGCAATGTACAAGTATTCCCACCAGTATAATCCCAACCAGGTCTGTAGGAGGAAACCGGAGAACCCGGAGGAAACCCACACGGACACAGGGAGAACATGCCAACTCCACCAAGATTGGGATTCAAACCCGGATCCCACGCACTGAGAGGAGAATGTGCTAACCACTAAGCCGCGATTTCACCCACGCTGTACGAATGATGCTGCTAATTGTAGAACCAATACATTTCATCACATCAAATTCAACATTACATCAATTCAAAATGCCCAGCGATAGATCGGCGCCCTGTCCTGGGTTTATCTGCCCAGCGGCTGAAACCTTCTCCCCTGGATGGGCATGGGGGACCCCCCCCCCCGCGACCCTAATATAGGATAAAGTGGAAGATAATGGATGGCTGGATGGATCAAAATCAAAAGACAGCTTAAAACAAAATAGTTTAGCTTTCCATGTACAGCAGCGGGGAGATAAAATACAAATAAAAATACAAGATAATGTAGCTGCTGTCTCCTCCAAAGGCCTGGTGTATCTTTTCTCAATGGCCATCTCGTTTTCTCTTCAACGATGCAATCGATGGCTTAACAGTGTAGAGAACTGAATCAGTCTGTCAACTTAATCTTTACAAGCCCCCCACCATGAATATGTTCCAGTTGTAAACTTGGGGCAAACAGCAGTGAAATCAATGACTACTCATTACAGCGCCTCAGCTTGTTCATACGTGGTGGGTAATGGATGCCATGTATCACTACTGATTATGAAGCTCAGCCATTTATCACTTTTATCATAATCAATACTAATGATCCAGACTTTTCTTGTTATTATAATTGTCTCGAAGATGCAAGGCAAGAAGTTACTGCAAGTTACAAAACTATGCATAAACTTTAAGAGTGTCTGACTTAATCAGCGGGGAGGCATGGTGGCTTAGTGGTTGGCATGTTCTCCTCTCAGCACTAGGGATTCTCGGTTCGAATCCCCATATGGGTGGAGTTTCCATGTTCTCTCCCGTGTCCGCGTGGGTTTCCTCCGGGTTCTCCGGTTTCCTCCCACAGCCCAAAAACATGGTTCAAGTCAATTGAGTTCTCCAAATTGCCCCATATAGTGTGTGTATGTGTGCGTGTCTGTGTGAGTGTGTGCTCAGCGATAGATTGGCGCCCTGTCCTGAGTGTGTCTGCCCAGCGCCCAAAACGTTCTCCCCTGGATGGGCCTGGGAAACCCCCCCCGCGACCCTAATATAGGACAAAGCGGAAGATAATGAATAATTGAATGAATGAATAAATGAGATCAGCTCTTAATAATCTATACATTGCATCACAATACAGCTATATTGGTAACTTAGGATTTAGAGATGGCGGCACGGTGAAGTATCCCTTACATACGTTTCTTCTCTTAAGGAGGAGATTGAATAGAACCCCCACTTGGAATAACAACAAACAAAAAACCCTAAAAGAGCATAACTAAACAAGATACCAGTCCCTAATTTTAACACTGATTTTAAATTATGAATAGGCCAAGTGTTTGTAACATAATTTCTAGTGATTTGTACAGCGTACGTTGGCATTTCAGAACGGAAAGGCTCGAGTTAAACATAGTTGCATTGATTTCCAGTGTAATGTGTGATCCTGAGATTAGCCAATATTCCTGCCATCTGGATAATGTATCAGAGCCAGTCTGTTGAACAGAACACGCTGGAAACGGTTTGGCATAGGTGGAAATTGCTCAGTATGTGCTGGAACGGGGTCGGCAGTGCTAGAGATCCAATGAGATAAATAATCCAATGAGATCATGCCACTAACAAATATACGACAAGAGATATTATCCTGTTATCTTCAAGTCCAGATTTCACTTTCAAGTCCTTACAGCTGCATAAATATTTATATACACATGTTGCTGTCTTTTTGCATATTACTGAAGGTCCTACACACACACACACACGCACACACGCACACACACATACACACACTCTTGCTGTTGCAAGGCTACACATGTCTTAATACCGGTGTTTGAAATATGCAGAATTGGAAACTTGCTTGACCCTTTCCCTGTTGTTTTTATCAAATACTCAGTCATGACCAACAGGGGGCGCGTTTGCACAAAAAATAGCCCTTTATCTTTCAATAAAAGTCTATTGTTTTGTCTCCACACACCTGGCTTTTTATCGCCCGTTTCTCCAGATACCTTGATTTTTCCAGTGCTTTGTCATCTTAATTAATTTACCAATTTTCTTTTCATTCTATTCACAAAGAACCTGCCTTTTTTTTTTGCAATATTTTCCCACAAAGCTGATGTGGAGAATAAGATTAGAAAAAAAGTATGACAAGTCTTGTGTGATTGTTTTAAGATCTAACATTCTAAGTTTTCATACCAAGCATCTGTGAGAGTTTATTATTCACGTTGCCTTCTTTGTCGTTTGTGAGTCATCTCTTTATGCTCTTAAATCACAGTCATGTTTATTTTTCATCCTTATTTCTCATTTCTTTCGGGCTACTTGCTTTTTTTTCCTGTCCTTGTATGCCTTTTCTCTCTCTCTCTCTCTCTCTTTCTCTCTCTCTCTCTCTCTCTCTCTCCCCAGCAGCAGTGTCATCTCAACAGCGAAGAGAAGAGTCGACTCCTATAATTACCTAAGTGTCTGTGAAATGAATCATTGGGCGACTGATTGAGCTGCATGATGGGACACATCCATCCTGAGTGTTGAGGGTGAATGAATGACTCTCGTCCCTCCCGTCCTCCCTCCCTTACCCTCTTCCGCTCTTCGTCCTCGTTGCCTCCCCCCCCCCCCGCTTCCTCGTCCCTTTCTCAGCACTGTTGATTTCCACCGCCAAAGCCACATCTGCCAGGGTGTGTCCGATACTTAAATCGCAAAGAGAACATTAGCGTGAGCTATACTGGCATTAATCCTGTATCTGCATCATGATGTAGTCGAGTCCTGTCATTTCGTTACCCTTCAGGCTAGCTAAACACAGCTGTTGTTTTGCATTGCCATGAGGAGAAATGTCAAACATACTCATTTGTGACACTTTGCTGGATAACAGATCCGACACTATCACATAAATCTAAATATGCTCATGATTACAGGCTCATTACATATATATCTACAGCTATACGAATTGCTACTTACATACAATTACAAAACAGGTCGTTCCGAACCTTAAATCTGATTGGCTGAGCTGTTTGTCCATGACACACACCTCTGAGTGCTAAACATTCATATCACGAATTCATATTCGTGATATACAATACATTGTTTCCCGTTTTTTTTTAGAAACTGTGTTCTGTAATTTTTAATTTTTACATTTTTGAGTATTTGATTTTTACAGAAGCCGGAAACCTGTAAGTCAACGATTAGTGCCTGACTCCTTGTTACTTAGCGATCAGTGTTCACCGTAAGAACCGCATTAGACAAGATTATTAATTGTTGTATAAAAGCAGTAAGACACTTGACATTGTGTATTATTGTGTAGAAAACAAGAGAAAGAGGTGTAACTGTACTCCACTTCAGGTTGTGTCCAACAACACTGTGATTTATTCGCAATAATGTCGTCCTCTCATGACTTTTTGCTTAGTGTTAGAGTAGTGTCACAGTATTGGAAATGAACTAATACTATGTGCTTTGTGGTGGTCCTTTGTGTTCCTGAATATTAGAGACCAAAACAGATCAGAGAAACAGATGATACGGACTACAGTCTGTTATTGTAAAAACTACAAAGTCCATTTATGCAGTAAGTGGAGCTGATAAAATTTAAATTACAATAAAAGAAAAAGGGAAGTGTGCCTAATCATAGGACCAATTAGTGTATTGTGTAAACAGTTGATGAATGTAAAAAAAAAAACAAGCACATTAGTTAACTAACACAAATGTGTGGATAATTTAACAAGGATGAGCAAAGTGCTTGTCAAAAGGATAAACATGGAGCCTGGTGCGTTGTCTTTAGATGAGAGAGTACAGCGGTTACATTGATGTTTCATCATGTGTTGTTGTAATAGCTCCAGGTGGAAGGAAATGCTATGTTAAAGCAGTGATCGAGTGTCCAGATGCTCACACGCTTTTAAGATTATCTTTTAACGATTCAAATGAAATGCGGTGCACTACAACAATGTATGCACTAATGTAGACAAATGTAGTTTTGTTGTCGCAAAAGGGGTGGGGGTGGGGGGGGATGCCGGGCTTTTAGGTTTTAAACCTGAAAAGTAAATTGGTTGTGCATTTGGAATTCACATTACAGAATCAACAATCGGGTATGAAATAAAAAAAAATTACAGTAGGGAAACCGTTAATAGAGAAAATATCAACTGAGCAGAATTCTAAATTTAGAAATATAAAACATCTTAATAATCCCATGTGAACTTTAGAGTAGATAACACGGAAACAGTAATAGGGTGCATATGGTCACCTGCAGAAATGTTGGCACTGTTGGTCCAAACAGAGATTACATGTAATAAAAAATAAAGCGAGCTATATAGCGGTGTGCCATATGATCAGAATTTCATATCCCTATATGGCTCGTTTCATATCCTGATGATGATATATAGAACATGAGAGCCAGTGTGTTATCAGGAGTAACATTTTGGCTGCGATTTGGTCGCTGTAGCTATTATAGCTATTACATTGTTGGGGGTAAAACACAGTCTCTAATGTTTTATTGCTTTTGTGCAATAATTGAACAAGATCTTGTCCCATGAACGTAAATAGTTCCTGGTCTGGCCTGGTCTGGTCTCATTTGAAATTTACCTTAAATTTACCTTTTGTGGTGTCAGGCCAGAACTGTTGTATAAAACTTAATTAAAAATGTTATAATCTACCTATTAAATCTGACTGGTTGAACTATTTGTCCAGCCGTGACTTTATTGACAATAACACACACCTCTGAGCGCTTCAAAATGCGTGATATATATTATTTTCCTAATGAGCAGGTTTTTTTTAATGAAATGTGTTCTGTAATTTGGCCACTAGATGGCAGTATGTGGTTGTTAGAGTAACCGGAATGACTAGATTGCGTCGCGGAGGTTCATTAAACGAATTTTTTTACTATAGTATTTTTGTAAGCGTTTTATAAAACAAGTAAGGCTCGAGAGGTTGTGTACTATTGTGAATAAAGCACGGGAACGAGGTGTAACGGCACGACACTCTTTCCCGTGATATATTCACAATAATGCCACGCCCTCTCGCACCTCATTGCTTTTGTAATTGCTTTAAAGTTATGGTTCATATATAAAAAAAAGCTTAAAAAATCATTACATCAGATAATTACCTATTATTTGAGAGATTTGTATTTTTGTTTTTTTTTTAGGTTATATGTTCTAACATAATTAAACATCACACATGTTGACTACATGAATAGCATTTAGACAACAAAGCAATAATGTCCACTTCACATTTAAGTGAAAGACATCGGGATGGACTCACTCGTCTTATTTAGTGTTGCCAATTGTTGAATACGGACACCTAATCACTACACAGTTTGTACGTGGTTGTCTTAAGGAGAAGTGCGTTTTTTTCTTGCCTTTGTTGCTCATAACACCGATAAGCTGCTTTGTGACGATGTACTGTCGTAAAAAAACGCTATAATAATAAATGACTTGACTCTATAGAAACAGTGTTTGAAACAGTGTTTACAAATAGCTTTAAATCGTTAAAGAACTTTAAATAAATTCTTAACCAATTATACGTATGAAAAATAATAAACTTTTATTGCATCATTTTGAGTTTTTTACTTTTTTTTTTTCATTTTTGACATTTTGCGAGTGCGGTACAGTCCGCTTCGGAATCAAATGCGGATGCCAATTTTATGGCATCCAGTTATTTCCCTCCATCAGCCACACTTGCCTGCATTAATGTTTACTATTCAGCATCCCCCCCCCCCCCCCCCCCCAGAAATTACCACTGCAGCATATTACTTCTGCTCTATGGCAAATTCCCATACCGCACTTTAAACCTGACAGTAGTCAGACCCCGGTCCTACCCCTTTTGCCAGTGCCGCCTTTAATTTACTCCCCACTACTGATGGATTGCTGATCAGAGAGCACTTCTCTCCTGTTGGTAGTATGGGATAGATTGAAAGTCATGGTGTGCCAAGACATCTGGGTGGTATTCGATGAGCACAGTGGGAGGAAGTCTATTTGTGAGGAGCAATAGGGTGATTGCTGGTTTGTCTCCTTGAAAAGGCCTATGTGCAGTTTGCTGTTGATATACTGTTACTGTCAGTCTTTACCTTTGTGCACAGATATGTACACACGGTCCTCGTGAAATGTGTGTGTCAAGAAAACGAAGCCGTAAATGGTGTGCTGAGAATTTGTTGATGGAATTCATTGGAGTGGTGTGGGTTGTGTGTAGCCTCTCCTATACATACAAATGAGCACATGCATACTTGAGATTGTCTAATATCAATAGTAATGGCATAGGGGAAATTTTTGCCACCCCATTTAGCCAGCGATCTATTGTGAATGCGTAGATTCTCAGATATCGGGGGACCTTGGGCTTATTTTAATGTCAGAACTAAATCAAAGGTATGTAACAATTTCTCTCCAATAACGTCCTCCGTATTTTATTGGCGCTAATATTTTCTCTTATCTTCAGCTGTAATTGCACGATGATGACGAGATCATATGTGACATCATCGCCGCTCATTTATAAGTCGCCTTAATGCGTGCACAATATAAAACACTGTTTTTTTTATTTCACATATTGGCTGCTGCCCATTTATTATTAATTTGTTTTATTTTAACCCTCTACTTTTTATGAGCTTCGCACAGGTTTGTCCTTGTGCCGAATGAGCGCAATATTACTGACTGCCCCCAGTGTCACCTTTTGGGCTGGGCCCTGCACATCTCCTCATAAAATAGTGCATTATTGCCTAAAAGTGAATTTTGGAGGCCCCGCTCTAGATTTATTGAATCTGTAACAGGATGAGAAAATTTCCTGACCCCCATAATAAAGCGCCACAGGTTGTTTTCCTATGGGGCAGCAGCATTTATTATTGTGGCTGCGCTGGAGAAGTAGGTTATGGGTAGGGGAGGGCAATTGCCTTGTGTGGTTTGCACTATATCCTCTGACTGTAGGCTATAATTATGACCCTGGCGTTGACAGGCCTGTGTGATGGGCAGCAGAGGCTCCACCTGCACCCTGCTGTTAACTCCTTTATCAGCCTCTCACAGCGATACAGCCACACGGCGCTGCATCCGAAGCTGCCGCTAAGCTACTTTCATTTACATGCTTTTGGAAGAAAGAGATGGCACAGGGTGGAGGAAGAGGCACTGTGTTTTGTGTGGTTGGGGATAAGGGTTGGGACATAACAATGCAACTGCTTTTTTAAATTCTAGAGCAATGCATTTTATGTTTTCCTAAAAAAAAAAAAAAAAAAAAACAGCTACCTTTTCTGCAGTTACTTTCAAAGCATAATACATCAGAATACACTATAATATTGCAGATTTTGATTTTGCTAGTGAAATAAATTGCCGTGAGATGAAGGTGTGGTTGCTTATGTTTTATGTCACCAGGCGTGAGATGGCAATAGAATCTGTAATGTAGAGTATACTAGTATAATTGTCTCCCGTTGTCAGAATTGTCATAACACCATGTTGTGTTGGACTGTGAGAGGAAACCGGAGAACCCACGCGGACACGGGGAGAACATGAAACTGGGGATTCGAACCGAGAATCCCTAGCGCTGAGAGGCGAACGTGCTAACCACTAAACTACTGTGCCGCCCAACTTATAATTTTAATTTTAAAGAAGAAAATGAGAATTACACATATCGCTATGTGAAATATATATTCATATATATAATATATATATTGAAATATAGTATACAACTATGAATATATATATATATATATATATATATATATATATATATATATATATATATATATATATCCCCTATTAGTTCCCCTTTATTCCCTCCATTCTCTAAAAGTCAGAACCACCACAGAGCACGTACCGTTTGGGTGGTGGATGATTTTCCGCACTGCAGTGACGCATGGTGGAGTGTTGTGCTCGGTACAAATAAATCATACACATCACCGCTGTTGAGGGTTTTACTACTGTGTCCACACACTGAGCACTTTATCAGACACATCGACTTTATTGCTCCAGCTTGTAGATGTAATATCAGAGACCGTAGTTCATTTTCTGTCGCACGATCCGTACTAGTCTTCCTCTAATCCCTCATCCGTTCTCACAGGACACTGCATGATGCTGGTGGCTTTTTGGTCAGTGGATTACTTTCAGTCCGGCGGTGACACCAAGGTGTTTAAAAATTCCAGCAGCCTGCTGCATCTAATTCGCACGTACTCGTACAAAACATACTTCAGTGCTAAGAATCATCCACCACTCAAATGACTCAAATGAGACCTGTCCCAAGGGGTCCTGATCATTGTAGGACAGAGTACAGGGGGCTAACAAAGTATGCAGGGAATATAATAAGATTTTTTATTTTATTTTATTTGTCTGCAAAATAATAAAAGGTTTATTAAAGCAATAGGCCTTCCCATGCGATCGTTTTATTGAAACTATTTATTCATTAAATTTATAGAAAGTGTGCTAAATCGGGTTATGTATCACAATCGGGATATTAAATGAGCTAAATCAGGATATGAGCTTCTGGTTCGTATCGCTCAGCCTTACGTGTGATCATATTTCCTTCTCAACGTTTTTTCTTTAAATAATGGAATATATAATTGACACAAATGGATGTTTAAAATGTGAGTTCGTGGCTTCATTAAAAAGGTGCCATTGCCAATAATAAATACTTTGAAAGCAAGGATGATGATTAAACAAGGGCCGTTAAATAATGACCATAATCTAATTCCTAGAAATGTATTCCTCTCTGAAAGCCATTACTTGGCCGTAAGTGGCATGCTCCTCTTTGTCTACGGGCTAAAGCAAAGAGGCTCATATTTTTCTTAATCACAATATGAGCGCATTAATTTCCCAGGGCCCCGCTGACAGAATAGGTTGCTTGGGGCAATTTAATACAAAATGATCACATTTTCACTCATAATCAATAGCGCTGCCTGACAACAGGCCCGAATTTTTAATCAGTTCCTGCACATGAGGGAGAATGATATGTAGTGCTGCCACCCTCTGAGCCACATACACATAGCATTGATTGGAAGACTTGGACGGTGGGCCCGCATCCGGGAAAAAAAAACAAAAGTGTTTTTAATAGAGATAAAACATTTGCTAATGATTGTGAAGTCTGTCATCACAGCGTAAAGGGTTTAATGTAATTTGGGAGAAGGCAGCAAATAATGATTATCCACTAATTGCATGATGCGTTATGCAGTTTCACATCACCACACCTGCTTTGTCAATGTCAGAAATCAGCTGATAGGACATCACACTTCATACTTTATGTTTTTTAAACAGGACATTAAGGATAATAAGCTCTTTCTTAGGGATCCATTGGAATAGGATGCAGTCTGGGATTCTGTGTAATGGATTAAGTGTTTGGCGCTTGGTATTAGTGCTGGTTAGATTGTAATTGACATTTATTTTTTCATTCATTCATTATCTTCCGCTTTATCCTCTATTAGGGTTGCGGGGGAGGGGTTCCCATGCCCATCCAGGGGAGAACGTTTCGGGCGCTGGGCAGATACACCCAGGACAGGACGCCAATCTATCGCTGGGCACACACTCACTCACACAGACACACTCTATATGGGGCAATTTGAAGAAATCAAATGACCTGAGTCCATGTTTTTGGACTGTGGGAGGAAACCGGAGAACCTGGAGGAAACCCACGCAGACACGGGGAGAACATGGAAACTCCACACAGATGGGGATTCAAACCGGGAATCCCTAATGCTGAGAGGAGAACATGCTAAACCACCAAGCCACCGTGCCACCCCGTCATTAACATTCATTCATTATCTTTCTTTTTATCCTTTATTAGGATATGGGTCGCAGGGGTGTCCCTCATGCCCATTCAGGGAACCTGCAGGCACTGGGCAAATACACCCAGGACAGGGTATTGTTAAACTCACTTACACAAACACACATTTTAGAGCATTCAGATTATCTTTACTCCATGTTTTTTGGACTGTGGGAGTCCAAACTCCACCCACCCAGAAACCATTCTTGTTTTAGAGATTTTAAATTGAATTACACTTATTAATATACAATATATTTCATACTCATTGTATATCAACTCTGACGGCTTTGAAGATGTGCCTAATGAGGTTGAAGGGAAAATGGATGGAGGTGTGGACATTAATGGCACAGAGGTGGGGAATAAGAATAGGGGGTGACACTCCCCTAATTGACTGCACATCTGCAAAAAGCACCTTACTGATGGCGCCGTGCCCCCACAGGTCATTAGAGGCAGAGACATGCCCCATTCAGCTGTGGCAAGAGTGGCCCCTCATCACTGCCTGATAATGAACGTTTAACCTACAAAACTTTTTAACACCAAAGCTAGTGTTGGTGGATATAAATAAATGTGTAGATTTTAAAGTAAATCTGGAGAAATTTTATGCAAATGAGTAGGTAGTCTATAGATATAATAATAATATAATCTCATAGATAGGGAGACAGACGGATGGATGGACAGACAGATAGATGGACAGACAGATAGATGGACAGACGGATGGATAGATAGATAGATAGATAGATAGATAGATAGATAGATAGATAGATAGATAGATAGATAGATGGTTAATAATTTGATTAACGTATTGCTTAATTCGTATTATAAAACTGAAAGTTCTGGTCCTTAAATCTGATTGGCTGTGCCATTTATCCAGCAGTGACATTATTGACAATAAAACACACGTCTGAGCGCTTCACATTCGTATCAATGCGCAATATTTAATACATTCATTCATTCATTATCTCCCGCTTATCCTCTATTAGGGTCGCGGTGGGGTTCCCCATACCCACCCAGGGGAGAATGTCTCGGACGCTGGGCAGATAGACCCAGGACAGGGCGCTAATCTATCGCTGGGCACACACTCACTCACACAGACACACTCTATATGGGGCAATTTTTTGAGAATTTTATTAACTTGATCCATGTTTTTGGACTGTGGGAGGAAACAAGAGAACCCGGAGGAAACCTACGCAGACACGGGAAGAACATGGAAACTCCACCCAGATGGGGATTCGAACCGGGAATCCCTAGCGCTGAGAGGCGAACGTGCTAAACACTAAGCCACCGTGCCGCCATTATTTAATACATTTCCCAATGTTTTTTTATTAACTAAGTTCTATATTTTGGCCACTAGATGGCAGTATTTAATTCTTAGCGAAACCAGAAATCAGCGTTCACTTTAATAACTGGACTCGATTACATCGCAGAGAACCAGACTATTAATGATTTTGTTTTTAACAAACACATTTTACTTAGTTTATTGAGTTTGTTAGTGTTTTATAAAAGCAATAAAACACTTGAGGTTGTGTATTATTACCAAATACCATAAATCATGGTAAAGTGAGACAATGACACAGTGGTTCAGAGACTGTATTTATAGAGGTTGTAAATAGAGGATAGAGAGTTCAGGTGGAAGTAGTCGGGTGAGGCAGAGCACCGGGTGCCTGTTGCTAAATGGATGTGGTGTTACATAAAGCCAGGAGCTCGGCAGACTGAGCCCAGCTCGTTATAGAAGACTCTTTACCCGAAGCCTCGTCTGGGGTGGTCAGGCACAGACAGACTGCGATGATCAGGCCGGCATCGATGGAATGTTAATGCCAGAAGTGAAAACAATACACCCCCTCAGTTGAAACCTAAAATTACTCCTGTAGACCGTAAGCCTCCCATTCAGCTACTAAAACTGGTCCCTCACCTGCCGGAGTCTAGAAAAGCAAAATATAAAAAAAGTCGTAACAATAGTGGAAATACTGTGATTTTATAATCCATCCATCCATTATCTTCCGCTTTATCCTCTATTAGGGTCGCAGGGGGGGTTCCCCATGCCCATCCAGGGGTGAACATTTCGGGCGCTGGGCAGATACACACAGGACAGGGCGCCAATCTATCACTGGGCACACACTCACTCACACACACACACTCTATATGGGGCAATTTGGAGAACTCAGTTGACTTGATCCATGTTTTTGGACTGTGGGAGGAGACCGGAGAACCCGGAGGAAACCCACACGGACACGGGGAGAACATGCAAACTCCACCCAGATAGGGATTCGAAACGGGAATCCCTAGCGCTGAGAGGAGAAGGTGCCAACCACTAAGCCACCATGCCGCCAATTTTATAATCCTTAATAATAATAATACATAAAACAAGAAAAAGTCAATAAAATAGTTAATGTTGTAGACTTTAATTGCACTCGGTTGCACAGTAGCTCAAAGCGCATTACCGTGTTGACTGCGTTTCACCTGAAATGGAGTTTTAATGTCGTTTTTCTGTGTACGGTTCTCTAACCGTTTCAAACCAGCATGGGAGGCCGTCTAGCTTGTTATGATGTTTTCGATATGTGTGTGCGTAGTTAAGTG
>JAFMOD010000138.1:1063500-1080647 GCA_019802435.1 Corydoras maculifer | reverse complement strand
ATCGAATGTGGGTGGAAATTCATAATTCGTCTCCTCCTTTGAATACGTCGCCCCTCGTCGCACTCACGACGGTAATTGCCGGGGAACAATGGCAAAGTCAATTATTTGTTCCTGTCTCCATCAGTGTACCAATTCTGCCGAGCACTGTGCTGAGACTGACGTTTTCATGTGCGGCAATAACTTCCCTTATAGAGAGAGATATTATGGGAGCACGGTAATGTGTGTGTGTGACCCCCCCCCACCCCATAAACGTGTAGCCGGCTACACAAAGCCACCGCACTTATGCTAATACACACATGAAACGCCAGGCTTTCACAGATTAACACCGGACCAGTAACATTAACAGTGACGGATTAATGGGCTTCTTCTGTAGTGCAGCCTCCTTTCACCTGAATGTTTTGTCGCTTTGAATAATACTCGTATTCTAATTTTCCACATTCATGCACGATTGGGACAAACATGATAAACTATGGAGAGAGAGACGGGCAGGGTAATAAACATACTGATTAATTTCCACCCCGTTTTACGAAAGACGTGTATTTGTATTCGTGATATTGAATATGATGTGCAATCTGGGCTTCGGGTTATCAACTATTGTGCGTTCTTAATTTAAACTGGTTTTAAAGAAACGAAAACAGGTCATGCAGCTGCATTCTTTAGATTTTGTATTCTATATTTTTATTTAACAATTATATTTCCGTGGGCGGCACGGTGGCTTAGTGGTTGGCATGTTCTCCTCTCAGCGCTAGGGATTCCCGGTTCGAATCCCAATCTGGGTGGAGTTTCCATGTTCTCCCCGTGTCTGCGTGGGTTTCCTCCAGGTTCTTTGGCTTCCTCCCACAGTCCAAAAACATGGATCAAGTGAATTGAGTCCTCCAAATTGCCCCATATAGGGCATAGGGAACGCCCCCCCCCCCCCCCCCCACGACCCTAATAGAGGATAAAGTGGAAGATAATGGATAGATGGAATTATATTTACGGGCGGCACGGTGGCTTAGTTGTTAGCACGTTCGTTCTCCAAATTGCCCCCATATAGTGTGTGTGTGTGTGAGGGAGTGTGTGCACAGTGATAGATTGGCGCCCTGTCCTGGGTGTGTCTGCCCAGCGCCCGAAATGTTCTCTCCTGAATTTCCCTTTGAGATCAATGAAGAATCCATCCATCCTTCTATTGCATTAATGTAGAAGTGCCATAAGTATGTGGTCTCACCCTCACCATAATTTTTAGAACCTTTAACCTACAGGGTGTAAAATGACACTACAAAGGGTGATGTAAGACATTACGTACGCGTTACAGAAAGAAAATCACATGTTTTATTCAATTGATCTTCTGAAGGCATATCAGAACTTAATTTACATGTGATACATGCATATGATGTATAACATTCATTCATTCATTATCTTCCACTTTTATCCTCTATTAGGGTCGTTGTCTTCATGCCCATCCGGGGGAGAACGTTTCGGGCTCTGGGCAGATACACCCAGGACAGGACGCCAATCTATCACTGAATACACACTCACTCACACAGACACACTCTATATGGGGCAATTTGGAGAATTCAATTGACTTTGATCCATGTTTTTGGACTGTGGGAGGAAAGAGAACCCGGAGGAAACCCACGCGGACATGGGTAGAACATGGAAACTCCACCCAGATTGGGATTCGAACTGGGAATCCCTAGGGCTGAAAGGAGAACATGCCAACCACTAAGCCACCTTGCCGCCCTGATATACTGAGCTTAATTTTGTACTCTTTGCATTGTAAACACACAGCAACATAACTAAATTTAAATAACTGCTGAGCAAAGAAGTTCATTCATCCATCCATTATCTCCCGCTTTATCCTCTTTTAAGGTCGCGGCGGAGGGGGGGGGTTCCCCATGCCCATTCAGGGGAGAACGTCTTGGGCGCTGGGCAGATACACCCAGAACAGGACGCCAATCTATCACTGGGCACACACTTACTCATACAGACACACTCTATATGGGGCAATTTGGAGAATTCAATTGACTTGATCCATGTTTTTGGACTGTGGGAGGAAACCAGAGAACGCAGAGGAAACCCACTCAGACACGGGGAGAACATGGAAACTCCACCTAGATTGGGATTCGAACTGGGAATCCCTAGGACTGAGAGGAGAACATGCGAAACCACTAAGCCATCGTACCGCCCTCCAAAGAAGTTGACGCATAAAACATCTTCAGATATAAGAAGTTTAGTTTTCACTCTGTTGCTCGTAACTTTGTCCGAACCTTGTCCTATTACAGAGTTTAACGGCACATTTCAATCACTCTCACACTAATGAAGCCGCTATCTAATTGCATTGGAAGGTATGACCAACAATAACAGTGTTTTATGGGGTCTTTAAAGCTGCTGATATGGCAGCTGTGTGTGATTGATAGAAGCAGATAGATTTTATTACCTAAGTACCCGCCACCTTAACTGTCCCATTAACGGCCTCTCTAATTTCTCTTACACATCTTTTAGAAACCTTTTTTTTTTTTTTTCGTGCCATGTCCACACATACACAATATGAAAGGTCTTAAAGAACGTGGGACTGCTTACACAGCATAACGTGATAGCTACTGGTTTTGCGAAGTCAACGTTATTTATTCCAATTATAGATTAAATAAAAAGGGTTTTGCCCTTTTTAAGGGCGGCACAGTGGTTAGCACATAGCCTTTCCGCACTGGGGATCCAGGTTCGAATCCCAAGCTGGGTAGAGCCTTCTCTATCCAAAAACATGGATTTAAGTTAAATTCATTCATTCATTATCTTCCGCTTTATTCTCTAGTGGAGTCGCGGTGGGCTTCCCCATGCCCATCCAGGGGAGAACGTTTCGGGCTCTGGGCGGATACACCCAGGAAAGGGCACCAATCTATCGCTGGGCACACACTCACTCACACACACACACACTCTATATGGGGCAATTTTGGAGAATTCAATTCACTTGATCCATGTTTTTGGACTGTGGGAGGAAACCGGAGAACCCGGAGGAAACCCACGTGGACACTGGGAGAACATGGAAACTCCACCCAGATGGGGATTCAAACCGGGAATCCCTAGCGCTGAGAGGCGAACGTGCTAACCACTAAGCCATTGTGCCGCCTAAGTAAAAATTGGCTGGTTTAAATTGCCTCTATTATAGTGTGTGTAAGTGTGTGAGTGAGTGTATCTGCCCAGCGCACCCCCAAACCCCCAAACATTCCACCCTGGATGGGTAACAAATGTCCCCCCCTCCACCTGACGACTCAAGTAGAGGTTTAAGCAGAAGATAATGAATGAATACAAGTTACTGACAACTTCCCATATTACGTTTTGTCAGGATAGGTCTTTGTGATGTCATTGTTTTTGTGTTCGGAGCATGGTGACAGGGATAGGACGTAAACTGGTTAATAGTTGAGTATATTGAGCATCACGCCACCACCATCAGTCCCATAAATACCTCCAGCAGCCCCTCTCACACTCCCAACACAATAAAGATTTCAGGAGGAGTTTTGCCAGTTCTTCATCCGGCCTAATATTTTCAGCCGATGTTAGAGAAGCCGACACTCTCAGGACCAAAGTACTTCTCTTTCACTTCCAATCAAAGCTGACACGCAGCGTTCTGTGCACTCGCCATGTGGCATCCCGCTCCCTGCACTTACCTCCACCCGCAGCGGAGGCTCCGCAATAAAACTTTTAAAAGATTAAAGGCGTTTTTTCTATTTCAGGGTCACCATTAGCTTGAATAATGCATAGCTGTGGGGATGAGTGGTTTGGGTTGTGGAGGAACGAAATGCAGTCTGAAGTTGAATTATACATTATTATCACAGCTGGTGAGATTCCCACTGAGGTGCAACATGCGTCCGACTCATATACACACACGCTCTATATGTTGGTCTTCATACAGATTTTAGCCGAAATGAAGGGGAGAGTCTCAAATTCACAGAGTTTTAATGGAGTTAGCTCGGTATTCTGTCGTTTTATGGTTTGTGAAAATAGGCCAAGCGCAAAATGACAAAATTTTTAACTTCCGTTTCGTCCAAACAACAGACCGACCAGAAAGACGGCAAGAAATAAGAAATTCTTCATTCATTCATCCATTATCTTCCGCTTTGTCCTATATTAGGGTCACGGGGGGGTTCCCCATGCCCATCCAGGGGAGAACGTTTCGGGCGCTGGGCACATACACCCAGGACAGGACGCCAATCTATCGCTGGACACTCACTCACTCACTCACTCACTCACACAAACACACTATATGGGGCAATTTGGAGAATTCAATTGACCTTGATCCATGTTTTTGGACTGTGGGAGGAAACTGGAGAACCCGGAGGAGACCTACGCAGACACGGGGAGAACATGGAAACTTCACCCAGATTGGGATTCGAACCGGAAACCCATAGTGCTGAGAGGAGAACATGCTAAACCACTAAACCACCGTGCCGCCCAAAATGCATTCTTTTTTCTTTTTAAAATGATTACTTATTATTCGGGGCAGCATGACTACATAGTGATTAGCATGTTCTCCTCTTAGCTCTAGGGATTCCCGGTTCGAATCCCGATCTGGGTGGAGTTTCCATGTTCTCCGCGTGTCCGCGTAGGTTTCCTCCGGGTTCTTCGGTTTTCTCCCACAGTCCGAAAACATGGATCAAGGTCAATTGAATGCTCCTAATTGCCCCATATAGAGTGTGTGTGTGAGTGAGTGTGTGCCCGGTTATAGATTGGTGCCCTGCCCTGGGTGTATCTGCCCTGGACGCAGACCCCCCCAGCCGCCCTAGTAGATTATTCATGCAGAAGATAATAAAATAAGATACTTTATTATTCAGACAGCATGGGAAATGCAGGGTGTTCATTTCTTTGCATACCACACGGTTCCACCAGCATGCGATCTGTAAATAAAGCACCGTCATGTGACTGGCAAATCCTGCCTCTGCCATATTTTTGGGCTTGGCCCATTCCATTTATTTATTTACTTTGGCCCAGAGGTGTTTTGGTTACCCATTCACAAATGTCTGAAACAGAATCGTAATGCTTTGATGGACAGAGGCGACGGGAAAACTGTCTCCTCTTCACGCTTCCTCGAGAGCAGGACCAAATTTAGGGCTTTTAGAAGACCAGCTAAAGGATTTAGTTCACACGCTCGGCATTTATAAGTCTTCACAACTACATCCCAAAAACCATAGAGTTAAATATGAGTGTGCATCCTTAATACTTATCCATCATACCTTGGAAGTGAAGGATGGGGAGTGTAGAGCTGTGTGTGCATGAGGGTGTATTCATTTAGATGAGCAGCACGGTGGCTTAGTGGCTTAGCATGTTCTCCTCTCAGCTCTAGGGATTCCCGGTTCGAATCCCCATCTGGGTGGAGTTTCCATGCTCTTCCCGTGTCCGCATGGGTTTCCTCCTGGTTCTCCGGTTTCCTCCCACAGTTCAAAAACATGGATCAAGTCAATTGAGTTCTCCAAATTGCCCCATATAGCGTGTGCGAGTCAGTGAGTGTGTGCCCAGCGATGCACACGAGTGTGTGCCCAGCGATGGGGGGGGGGGTTCCCCATGCCCATCCAGGGGAGAACGTTTCGGGCGCTGGGCAGATTGACCCAGGACAGGACGCCAATCTATCGCTGGACACACACTCACTTACACAGACACACTCTATATGGGGCAATTTGGAGAATTCAAATTGACCTTGATCCATTTTTTTGGACTGTAGGAGGAAACCAGAGAACCCGGAGGAGACCCACACAGACACGGGGAGAACATGGAAACTCCGCCCAGATTGGGATTCGAACCGGGAATCCCTAGTGCTGAAAGGCGAACATGCCAAACCACTAAGCCACCATGCCGCCCGAATCTTAACCAGTAATGTTAGGGTGTTAGGGCGTGGTAGTGTTAGGGCGTGGTAGTGTTAGGGAGCGGTAGCTCAGTGGTTGGGGCGTTGGGCTGTCAATCTGAAGGTTGGGGGTTCAAATCCCAGGTCCACTGAAGTTACCAGTGTGGGTCCTTGAGCAAGACCCTTAACCCTCATTGCTCCAGAGATGTTTTGATGAACCCTGTGCTCACTTTGTAAGTGGCTTTGGATAAAAGCCTCTGCTAAATGACCAAATGTAAATGTGTAATGTAGTAATGTTAAACTTGGTGCTTTTAGACTTAAATACGTGGAAAGCAAAATGGAGCGTCTTTACAGTAAGATGATTGCTCCTCGCGACTCGAGAGTCTACACTGAAGCTAAGCAAGGAGGAAAAGCTATGAAGCACTTCGTGCTAATGCATAACTAATACTCTTCTAAGCAGCAGTGAAGGAGTTTTAAAAAAACGTTTTTACAACCGACTTGATGACCGGCTGCGAATGCATGTGTGACATCCCGGGCTTTTATCCTGATTTATATCCACAGCTGAGTTAGAACCGTCACCGTTAATTTATTCATCTGTTTGTCAGCAGTTTCATTTACTTCTGTGAGAGCAGAACTTTGAATCACCCTGAATTCATCTGTCTGCTTTCGTTACCTCTTTACATGAGTTAACTTCATTTTTTTCGGCATGTAGAGAAATCGACACAGGGCGACGAGGTGCGGTAGCGTTTAGCATGTCCTCCTCTCAGCATTGGAGATTCTGGTTGGAATCCAGATTTGGGATGGAGTTTCTATGTTCTTCCCGTATCTGTTTGGGTTTTCCTCTGGTTCTCGGGTTCCCACAGCCCAGTGTTACACTCGCCTACCTTGGACTAAGAAGCGGCTGCGCAGATGAGGCGCAGAGCCGCAGCGCTTTAACGTGCAGAAGGAAGCCAGGCACGCAGGTAGCAGAAACACTGATTTTATTCTCAAGGTGTAGGGACACCAAACACACCAGGTACAAACAACGAGTGTAACTGCACCTAACGACGTGCACTGAGGAAGGGGAACACAGGAGATATATACAAAACGACACCCGACCACGTGCACAAAACCAACCAATGAAAAGAACGAGTTAATTAACTAAACTAATGACTATCAATGAAAGTTAATTAACTCAAAAAGTCACAGAACAGAACAGAACAAAACAACAGAAGAACAGCTGTTACATCCAGAAACAAGATGCCCCATTTAATTTACCCCTATATAGTGTGTATGTGTGTGTGAGTGTGTGCCCAGCGATACCCAGGCGGGTGTATTTGCCCAGCGCCCAAAACATTCTTCCCGTGATGGGCATGCATGATATGAGATAAAATAAAACAATAAATAAAAAAATAGCCATTATAAAAACATTATTTAATGAATATATATATATATATATATATATATATATATATATATATATATTTTACATCTAATTAAAAATATATTTCCCCAGATTCAAGGTGAAGTGGCTGCTCTTAATTGAGTGAGACTCAAGTGAGTCTCTTAGTGTGAGACTGTGTGTGTGCGAGTAAATGTGTACCCAATGATTGATTGGTGCCTTGTCCTGGGTGTCTGCCCAGTGCCTGAAACCTTTTTTCCCTGGATGCTCCCCCCACATCCTTGTATATAAGGTAAATTGCCTGCTTTTAATTGCCCCCATATAGTATTTGTGTGTGTAACTGAGTGAGGGTGTGTCCAGGCATAGATTGGTGCCCTGTTCAGGGTATATCTGCCCAGCCCCCTAAAATTTTCTCCCATAGATGGGCATTAGGACCCCCCCCCCCCAGCAGCCCTAGTAAGTGATTAAGTGGAAGATAATAATATGAGATGTTTGTAAATAGTTTATTGAAATTTAAGCGCACAGACGTTTTATAATGACAGTTTTTAATAATATACCAGCCACGCAGATATTAGAAAATGATGAAACCCTTATTCATTATAATTAAACGCTTTTGCAATTAATTACCTCAACCATAATTAGCCATTAACTTAGTGTTTTGCTGATGAACTAAGATTCCTTACCCTTTATGTTTCATACATTACAGAAATTAGACGTGAGCTGAAGGTGATTGATCCTAATTTAAGAAGGCAGTTGTGATCTATAGATGTTGCCCTCCAGAGGACCGTCTGTTCTGACACGGAGGTCACAGGATTAGAGTGTCCTCGGCCTGTTTCCAGCCTTATTTCTACAAACCTGATAAAATTAATTAAACCGTTTTCAGTTCACAGACGTGGCCCTTCGCTGTTTTAATAGAGGCCCAAGTCGGTCTCGCTCACCGTGACCGTTCAGTTCATCCCAAATTGTCTGACACTGGGTCAGATCGGAAGCGCCTCCTTAAAGGACCGGCGGCCGCGACTGCAGGCTTATTTAACATTATCGCTTTTAATCCGATTATGTGGACTGACTCTCATTATCTCTTTTAACTGTTTCACTCACAATATATCAACTTTGTCTCTTTCTCCCTTTAATCTGTTCTTTAATAGTCCGGGTGCAAACCGGACCACCACAGGGCAGGTATTATTTGGGTTGGGGAACATTGTGTGCATTGCAATGACGCCGATGGGGTGGGAGCAGTTTTAGACACATGCACTTTATTGCTTAAATTCATTCATTCATTCATTCATTCATTAGCTTCCGATTTATCCTCTATTAGAGTTATATATTGGGGTTCCCCATGCCAATCCAAGGGAGAACGTTTCGGTCGCTGGGCAGACACACCCAGGGCACCAATCTATCGCTGGACACACACTCATGCACGCATACACACTCTATATGGGGCAATTTGGAGAACTCAATTGACTTGTACCATGATTTTGGACTGTGGGAGGAAACCGGAGAACCCGGAGGAAACCCACACGGACACGGGGAGAACATGGAAACTCCACCCAGATGGGGATTTGAAGTTAATATATTATTAGATAAATTATAAAAATGCCCAGCGATAGATTGGCGCCCTGTCCTGGGTGGAAATTCCATGTCCTCCCCGTGTCCGCATGGGTTTCCTCCGGGTTCTCCGATTTCCTCCCACAGTCCAAAAACATGGATCAAGTCAATTGAGTGCTCCAAATTGTCCCATATAGAGTGTGTCTGTATGAGTGAGTGAGTGTGTGTCCAGTGATAGATTGGCACCCTGTACTGGGTGTATCTGCCTAGCGCCCGAAACGTTCTCCCCTGGATGGGCGTGGGACCCCCCCCCCCCCCCCCCCCCCCCCCCCCCCCCCCCCCCCCCCCCCCCCCCCCCCCCCCCCCCCCCCCCCCCCCCCCCCCCCCCCCCCCCCCCCCCCCCCCCCCCCCCCCCCCCCCCCCCCCCCCCCCCCCTGCCAGTAAGGAAAGACTTCCGAGTGTTTAATGAAATGTAATGAAATACAGACGTAGTTGACACATCAGTCATTAACATGAACAGCCAGGCTCTAACATTAATGCCTGCTCATTTAAATATTTGTGACAACTCATAATTCCTGCAAGCCTCGCAATAAACGTTAATCAGCAGAGAACACCGATTCAGATGACTGGTTATTTATTTTATATTCAGTTACGTTATTTTCAGTCACATTGCTGCTTTCCAAAAGCTAAAAAAACTAAAAAATGATAGAATTCGTAGGATTGTTAGTTTGCCGTTGTACATGGGAACACATTCCTGCAGATGCAGCATGCCACTGATTATCTGGTTAGCTGGTATGAGGCCAGATGTGGCATGTCGTAACTATACGCCGTGGCTCACTTATCTGCTGTGCCAGCTGTGGACTGGAGTCCTGGCCAGATGCAAGATGATGTAATTTTGCCGCAGCCCTTACGCTTTCCCTCCCGATATGTCAGTCACTGAGAGGAAAGCTTCTCCGGCCCAAATCTGGTCCTAAGTCTGCTGCGACAAAGCCAAGTTTGGACTGACACGCCATGTTACAGCTGGAGAACAGCCTCGTACAGAAAAGATTTAAACCAGGAATGAAGTGGTTCACTGTGCCATTAAAAATATATTATTTTTTAACATACATTATATGTAAAATATTTATATACGTGGTACATATCTATCTATCTATATATGTATATATGCAGTACATATACAATATATATATATATATATATATATATATATATTATATGTAAATACGCGGTACAAATATAAAATAATATAATACATTAATAAAATGTATTTGTTAATGTATTGTTACTTTATATTTGTACCGCGTTGTAGTGCTTAGATTCTCCGCCTTTCAGTGCTGGGGATACAGGTTCTCCCCATGTCCATGTGGGTTTCCTCCGGGTTCTTTGGTTTTCTCCCACAGTTTAAAAGATGGATTGAAATCAATGGACTCTAAACTGCCGAAATCACTTAAGTCACCCCTATATACTGTGTGTGTGTGTGTGTGTGTGTGTGTGTGTGTGTCAGTGTGAGTTTGTGCCCAGCAATGGATTGGCGCCCTGTCTTGCGTGTACCTGCACAGCGCCCTCCTCTGGATAGCACCACCCCAGTTAAACAATGATTAAGAAATAGTCGTTATTATTCAGTACTCATTATAAAAACATTATTTCATTTATTTATCTATGTTTTTATGTATAAGTATCTTACTGCCACATCAAACATCTTTAAATACCAAAATGTTAAGTGTAACCCATTTAAAACAAGTCCAGTTTAACCACATACAGTGTCCTAAGTCCTCTGTCCTCATATAGTGTGCAGATATTAAAAACAATTCATAATACTGAATGCCAGATGGATGGACCTGGTTGAGTATCTTCTGGGAATGATGAGTGGCAGCGTGCAGACGTTCTGCCGATGTTCCCTCTGTTTGTATCTTTCTAGTGGACGGCTTAAGGACTGCCGCTCTGTGTTCAGACGATACTGCCTTCCCTTGTCTCTCATACGGCATTAGACTGTTTATATTCCAATTCATCACGCTCGCTCTTCTGCCGGAAACATATTAGCTCATCTCGAAAAACTTGAGCCCCGGAGCCTGGAACGTTTTCCGTGTGAGGAATATTAAATCGCGACCATCAACCGAAATATTCAACGGGAATCAATTTGGTGATTGTAAGAAATGAACGATCGTATATAAAACAGCATGTGCATTTAGTTCAGGGTGCAAAGCATCCAATACTCTCTGCTTTAGGGATGTCATAGTAGGACTAAATTATTCCCCCTGACCCCAAACAACTTAGAATATGGGGTACATCAAGAACATTCTGTTTGGATTTATCAAGTAACCCTGAAATACCTTTTTGGTCAATTTAAAAATCTACATGTCAGTGGTTTAAATGCTAAACTATAAATTAGTTGTACGGTTAAAACCCCATCCGAGCCAAAATGTCTCTGTTGGATGTTCCACCCATCCATTATCTTCAACTTTATCCTCTATGAGGTTCCCCATTCCCATCCAGTGGGGAATGTTTCGGGCGCTGGGCAGATACACCCAGGAGAGGACACTAATCTATCACTGGACACACACTCACTCACTCACTCACACACACTCTATATGGGGCAATTTGGAGAATTCAATTGCCCTTGATCCATGTTTTTTGGACTGTGGGAGGAAACCAGAGAACCCGGAGGAGAACCCGGACGAAAACCACGCGGACACGGGGAGGACATGGAAACTCCACCCAGATTGGGATTCGAACCGGGAATCCCCAGCGCTGAGAGGAGAACATGCCAACCACTAAGCCACTTTGCCGCCCCTGTTGGATGTTTTGAATAGTTATTTAACCCTGACCTGCTTGTATTGAATGATGTAATGGAAATGAATATCAAGCAGAGGTAATTCCAGGCATATTCAGCTCCCCCCGCCCCCTCACCCCCCCACCCCCCTGACTATTCTTGAGACAAACTCTATCTGTCGGCACTTCAGGATTCTCATTAAGAAGCCAGGCCCCCCGTGGTACTATTTTAAAGTTGCCAAAGTCACACTGCTCAACAATGCTAAATTGTATAGGGGGCCGGCTCAGCCGCCCTTGCCGCTGCCTGTGCCTCCCGCGTCACTTTGTTGTAGCGAGGCATGCAGTGGCACGGCGGCGGTAATATGACAGCCTCGTCAGTTTTGAGCGATGGTGAGAGAGCCGCACGAGGAGGTTGGATTAAGAGTTTAATGACTGGTAAAATTGTAGCACGCGCATTGAAGGTGACCCCTGCTGAGCAAAAAACCCCGAGCCTACGCCGGGGTGGCCATAATCCGTTCTGCCTTTTCTTGCCCATTGGCTGTCACCCGGCACTATGCATCGTCACCAAGGTCCAAGCCATGTAATTACACTTTTATTGGCTTTTTAGCTGCACCATTTGTCTGACCACCGTTTCTATTTCAAGTCCTCTGAGTCTGGATTAGACTTTAAAGTTTAAACCGAGGAAATATTTTCTATTAGGTTTATTTCGGTAATCTGCGGGTATTACAGGTAAAGTTGCGTTTCATGTGTCTGTATCTGCTTAGGAAACACATTTAAATAAGAATTAACCACCGGGGGGCGGCATGGAGCCTAGTGGTTAGGGATCCAAATTCAAATCCCAATCTGGATGGATTTAAGGTAAATTGAATGCCCTAAATTGCCCCATATAGTGTGTGATTGTGTGAGTGAGTGTGCCCAATGCTAAATTGGCGTCCTGTCCTGGGGTCTCTGCCCAGTGCCTGGAATGTTCTCCACCGGATGGACATGGGGAACCCCCCCGTGACCCTAGAAGAGGATCATTTAAACTATTTAAGGGACGTCCTCGCCGATCTGTAACTGCAGAGTCACATCAACTTTCGTTTATGTTTTGTTTATTAAATAATATTGAAATAAATTTACAGAGCCTACGTTAAAAAATGTGACGACAGACAAGTACCTGCCAGAGTGAAAGGGAACGTTTACAGAACAGTCGTAAGACCTGCGATGTTCTACAGATTAGAGATGATGATGATGAAGATGCTGGGATTCCTATTGTTAGTGATGAGGATGGACGAGATTAGGAATGAGTTCATTAAAGGGACGGTGCAGGCGGGATGTTTCGGAGACGAAGTTGGAGAGGTGAGGTTGAAAGTTGGAGGTGTTTGTACAGTAGGAGGATGAGGTATTTATTGCCAGGAGGATGATGATGATGATGATGGATCCACCAAGCAGGAGAAGAAGAGAAGGAGAGAAGGGCCATTGCGGTAAGAAAGGTCATGCAGGTGGTTGGGATGATAAAGGAGGAAGCTTAGGACAGGGTGGCAGTAGCTCAGTGTTTAGGGTGTTGAGCTTTCAATCTGAAGGTTGTGGGTTCAAATCCCAGGTCCACTGAAGTTACCAATGTGGGTCCTTGAGCAAGACCCTTAACCCTCATCGCTCCAGGGATGTTGTGATGAACCCTGTGCTCACCTTGTAAGTCTTTGGATAAAAGCGTCCAATAAATGACCAAATGTAAATGTAATGTAAATGTAGGGTGAGATGGAGAACTGAGATCCACCATGGCGCCCCCTAATGGGGACAGCCAAAAGACACAGAAAAAGAGAATCTTAGTAGCTTTTCATATGCTTGCTTTATTTAAAGTGGCCTCTATGGTGCTCACTGCGACTGAACGAGGGGAACACTTCAACCCCATTACAGAATTGACTTTAGGATACTGTTACTGCTCTGTAAACTGATAATTGGTTTAGTATTATAGTATTGATCTGTTATGCTGCAGGGATATAAGAATATAAGACGAGGATGTGAACCCATAATTATTTGTATTTGATTATTAAGCATAAGTACTTTGGTTCTGCTCAAGGTGAAGGCTAATTACTGAGAACCAGAGAACTTACAATTGAACCTGACCTTCAGCACGCATTAAACAACGTTCTTTCTGATTCTAACACGCAATATTGTTTTTAATCTGGGTTTAATTATGTTTTAAATTGATATCTTTATTATATCTTGGGGCGGCACGGTGGTTTAGCATGTTCTCCTCTCAGCACTAGGGATTCCCGACTCGAATCCCCATCTGGGTGGAGTTTCCATGCTCTCCCCGTGTCCGCGTGGGTTTCCTCCGGGTTCTCCGGTGTCCTCCCACAGTTCAAAAACATGGATCAAGTCAATTGAGTTCTCCAAATTGCCCCATATAGCGTGTGTATGTCTGAGCGATGAATTGGCGCCCTGTCCTGGGTGTATCTGCCCAGCGCCCGAGACGTTCTCCCCTGGATGGCCATGGGAAACCCCCCCCCGCGACCTTAATAGAGGATAAAGGGGAAGATAATGAATGAATGAATTATCTCAGTGCTTTGTCATTCTTAAAGCACGTTGAGTTTCCAAAGTCGATGACGGATGTTAAAGTAGGAACTTCCAACCTGCACTAATAAAAACTACTGACTAGAATAAATCTAATTTAAATATTCATAAAGGGCCATTCGGTACGGTTTCAGCATAATATACACTACAGTTAGCTGCTCCTTCCATGCCTTAGTTATTTTTGTAGATATTTCAATGATCTATGGGTAATACACAGGAACAATTCAGTGTAGAACAAACATGCTGTTATTTTTATTTATTTTTCCATCTGCAGACAAATGATTGCCAGACTGTTGTACTGCGCGTCCATTTGTTTTAATGTCATTGCTTATATCACGGGCCCTGGATGTCCTCGGGGGCCCTGAGCGCCATCTATTTGATGTTATTAATGTCAATGCTGTCTTGAGTTCAATATGTTACTTAAAGTCAATTTCTGGTCTGTTATTTGCACGCGGGCACATCGGCGGTTCGGCTCCGCCAGCTCAGAGCAGAGAACAGCCCGGCGTTAGTGTGTGCGATACGCAACACCTTAGCTGTAGGGTCTGCAGTCAGAGCCAGGCTTGACACCATTAGCCGGGGTGATGCATTAAAGTTGGGTTCGTGGTGTAATTTGTTTCCTCTGTCGAGGTGATGGATGTCTTGCTCGATGGCACTTCCTGTTTGTTACAGAAAATAAATAAAACGGGAAGAAAAACAATGGCTCCGGGACGTTGGTGAATGTGCTTAAAGAAGGTGAGGAGAGGCTCTTTTTTTTTTTTTTTTTAAGATGAATTGACACGGATACCGGCGGTACGGCTAGTTCATCAAATTAAAGGTGCGGAGGTAATTTGCCCTTAGATGCTGAGTGAGGGGTTGCGGGGGCTGTTGCCATGAATGTGTTATAGGCTTAGGGTGAATGTGAATGATTTCCTCCAGGTGAGTGTGTGTGAGTGTGTGAGTGAGTGTGTGAGTAAGTGAGTGTGTGAGTGTGTGAGTGAGTGTGTGAGTGTGTGAGTGAGTGAGTGTGTGAGTGAGTGAGTGTGTGAGTGAGTGAGTGAGTGAGTGAGTGAAAGGGTGAATGAGAGCTAAATAAAGGTAAGGGTATTTATTAGCTGTCACTCTCAATGGTTACCTGTGGCACATCACCTTCATGCCACCTTAAATGTCACAAGTCTCTTTTCTCTCTCTCTCTCTCTCTTATTATATATATATATATATATATATATATAGGGCGGCACAGTGGCTTAGTGGTTGGCATATTTTCCTCTCAACGCTAGTGATTCCCGGTTCGAATCCCAATCTGTGTGGAGTTTGCATGTTCTCTGTGTGGGTTTCCTCCGGGTTCTCCGGTTTCCTCCCACAGTCCAAAAACATGAATCAAGTCAATTGAATTCTCACAATTGCCCCATATAGAGTGTGTCTGTGTGAGTGAGTGTGTGTCCAGCGATGGATTGGCGCCCTGTCCTGGGTGTATCTGCCCAGCGCCCGAAACGTTCTCCCCTGGATGGGCATGGGGAACCCCACCGCGACCCTGATAGAGGATAAAGCGGAAGACAATGGATGGATATATATATATATATATATATATACATATATATATATATATATAT
This sequence comes from Corydoras maculifer, assembly GCA_019802435.1. NCBI lineage: Eukaryota > Metazoa > Chordata > Actinopteri > Siluriformes > Callichthyidae > Corydoras > Corydoras maculifer. The sequence goes on along the minus strand of JAFMOD010000138.1, from coordinate 1,064,995 downwards.
ATAGTATAGAATATAAATAAATATATCTATTGATTCGCAGCGGTGTATGTTTGTCTTTAATCCCGTTGTTGATTCTCTTTATTTTGCCCAAACTGCACCCACTCTAATCGTCATGCCAGTAAAAACCAATTGAATGGGTTTGAGTTGAATTCCCTTAAATGAAAACTATCTTGCTAATAACTCGGGCTACCAATTAAACTGGAGTGCTCGTTTGCGGTGGTGAGCTAAAACATTTGGATGATTATGAACAGATGATGTTAATGCGTTTGTGCCGTGCTGATTATCAGAGCGATGTATTATTGGAGAACCCTGACTTGTGTGGATGCAGCTATCAGCACGATGGTATTCGCTGATGATTTTGGTGATATGTCCCGTTTTAAGGCACACGTTGTGGCAGAAAGTGCGGCGGACGGTTTTAATCTTCGCGATAATAGGGAATAACAGTTGCTGAATGGGTACCTCAACTACTGACGTTCCGGATGGTAGCACTCTGATATAAAAATGCTTGTCCAATAGTCGTGAGGCGATTAAAGATTAAGATGTTACGATTATTGTCTAAGAAATAATCACGATTATATGATTACGATCATTATGCAATAATTAATTTTACAAAAAAACATGCCAAAAATCACAGAAACAATGCACAGTTTCTTATAACTTATGAATTTAAAGTCAATGAGAAATAAAATACGACAACACAAAATTTGAATACAAAATATTAAATGTAACAAAAATATTTCATTCATTATGTGAACATCAAAGAATATTAATCTATGTACATATCTATATTTTGCCTTTAAAAAAGTAAACAGACAAGTGTGCTGTAAAGGTACCTTTATTTTTGCTCCCTCCTGTTGCGTCTAATTGATCTAATGTTCTGTATGTTGCCTATGAATGTTGTGATGACGATGCTGAGGCACTCTTGCGATTTAAGACGTTTTTAATTGCAATTCATTGCAAAAAACGATTAATTATCTCGTCTCTATTGTCTACAATAAATGGTATTTTTTTTCTTGCCGGAAGATCTGGCTCTGAAGTTCTGAGATGAATCATTTGCATTTGGTTACTTTGGTTGCCCTTGACGAGATCCGTATTTTTAAATAAAAGTGTAAAGTATAAACATATGTCAACAAGATAAAATAGATCTTTATGAATACCGTGATTTGCCCAGTGATAGATTGGTGTCCTGTCCTGGGTGTATCTGCCCAGCGCCCGAAACGTTCTCCCCTGGATGGGCATGGAGAACCCCCCCGCGACCCTAATATAAGATAAAGTGGAAGATAATGGATGGATGGAAATTGATTTGTCATAACGTCCCTGACTGATTACTGAAAACTCAAAAGTCTCGACTGTGCTGTAACTGTTTTTGGCGATTCCTCCTGAAGAGCATGTATGAGGTCAGACACTGATGTTGGACTGCAGGACCTGGTTTCAGGTTGTCAGTGGTTCTTCCATCAATCTCAAACTGTTAAGGTAAAAAACCTTCCTGAAAATG
>JAFMOD010000138.1:1012516-1063442 GCA_019802435.1 Corydoras maculifer | reverse complement strand
GGAAGATAATGGATGGATGGAAATTGATTTGTCATAACGTCCCTGACTGATTACTGAAAACTCAAAAGTCTCGACTGTGCTGTAACTGTTTTTGGCGATTCCTCCTGAAGAGCATGTATGAGGTCAGACACTGATGTTGGACTGCAGGACCTGGTTTCAGGTTGTCAGTGGTTCTTCCATCAATCTCAAACTGTTAAGGTAAAAAACCTTCCTGAAAATGTCTCATCTCACTAAAATGTCTTGTTACGCTGAAGGATTAAGGTTCCATTACTGGAACTAAAAGGGTCCTAGAACAACCCAATGGTATAATCCCTCCTTCACCAAACTTTATAGCTGACACAATGCAGGCAGACAGGTAATCTTCTCCCGGTATTTGGCAACCCCCAGCCTCCTCCATCAGACGGACAGAAACAGAAGTGTAATTCATCACTAGACAGAACATCTTTCCACTGCTCCAGAGTTCAGTAGCTGCATTTTAACGCACTCCATCCAACTCTTGGCGTTCGGCTTGCTAATGTAATGTAAGGCCTGCGTACAGCTGCTCGCTGTAGAAATCCAAGCCTGGAAGCTTTTGGCACACAGTTCTCGTGCTGATGTCGAAGCCAGAAGAGATTTGGAACAGCGAGGTTGATATAAAAGCAGAGCGTTGATGACTTTGATGCACTTTTCACCTCGGCGCAGTAACTTCACGCACTCTTTCATATCTGTTTTCCGATAATGCCACTCACAGATTATATTTCGGATGGTTAAAAACTCATGATATGACTTCAGGACTTTATTACAGTACCACACCCGAATCCGGTGAGCTTTTACGACTGACCTCTTCTTCACAGACACAGAGATAGGTGCTTGATTTTATAAATCCGTGACAAAGGCGCTGAATATAATACCTGGATTCTGTGATTAAAAGATGCTGCCCAATATTTTTGGCAATATAAAATTTGCCGCTAGGGATTCCCGGTTCGAATCCCCATCTGGTTGGAGATTCCATGTTCTCCCCGTGTCCGCGTGGGTTTCCTCCGGGTTCTCCGGTTTCCTCCCACAGTCCAAAAACATGGATCAAGTCAATTGAGTTCTCCAAATTGCCCCCTATAGAGTGTCTGTGTGAGTGAGTGTGTGCCCAGCGATAGGTTGGCGTCCTGTCCTGGGTGTATCTGCCCAGCGCCCGAGACGTTCTCCCCTGGATGGGCATGGGGGTCCCCCCCCTCCCCCCCGTGACCCTAATAGATGAGAAAGCGGAAGATAATGAATGAATGTGTCCACCATGTGTCCACAAAAGACATCACCCCCCTTCCCCCACCCCATTGAAAAGTCCAGCTCCTCATTGAATATCATAATGCTATTTGATGTTTAACATAAGCATAAAATATTCTTCACGTGATTGAGCTCCAGTTGAATCATGGGATAGCACTTTCTTAGTCCTGATTAATGCTTGGTACCTCGAATACTTCAAAACAACTTGTTTTTGTTGATGCTTCGGGTTCCTCTTAAACTATTTATAGCTCTATAAATACATCATAACGTGAGCAAAAGAAAAAAAAATAAAATGAAATTGAAAAAAAAAAAAACACATAACAGATCCGGGCTACCACAACTGCATTCGTAAATAAGTTACAGTCGTCTTAAGAAGTTAGCTTTTGGCAGCAAGGTCAGTCCCAAGGTAAGGCTTCACAGACTCATTATAGCTATTTGGCTGATGCTTGAAGCAAAAGAGAAAAAGCAATGTTTCTTTCCTCTAAACTGCTTCACCGAAAAGCCATTTCTTCACCCAAAGACTGAAAAAATCACAGCTGGACATTGAACCGTAAGAGTGCCGGGCGGCACGGTGGCTTAGTGGTTTAGCACGTTCTCCCGATCTGGGTGCAGTTTGCATGTCCTCCCCGTGTCCGCATGGGTTTACTCCAGGTTCTCCGGTTTCCTCCCACAGTCCAAAAACATGGATCACCGTCAACTGAATTCTCCAAATTGCCCCATATACAGTGTGTGTGTGTGAGTGAGTGTGTGTGCAGCGATAGATTGGCATCCTGTCCTGGGTGTATCTGCCCAGCACCTGAGACATTCTCCTCTGGATGGACATGGTGGCTTAGTGTTTTAGCATGTTCTCCCAATCTGGGTGGAGTTTGCATGTCCTCCCCGTGTCCACGTGGATTTCCTCTGGGTTATCCGGTTTCCTCCCACAGTCCGAAAACATGGATCAAGGTCAACTGAATTCTCCAAATTGCCCCATATAGAGTGTGTCTGTGTGAGTGAGTGTGTGCCCATTGATAGATTGGCGTCCTGTCTGGGGTGTATCTGCCCAGCGCCCGAAATTGCCCCCCCCTCCGTGCGACTCTAATAGAGGATAAAGCGGAATATAATGGATGGATGGATGATATTTAACACAAGTCTGTTGTTTTTTTTTCTTTTATGCAGTGACATTTATTTTTACGACATTTTCAAGATTCCTATATATTCAATGACTTTTTATTATATGAATGAACCCGTTCCAAAGCGCTGGGAATACCGACCATCACTGCTTTCCGGTTCGACTGCACACCTTTTTTTTTTTCCAAACACAGAAATGAATTAAAGCATTTAAAATATTAAAGCAAACGGAGTGCCGTGTTCTTGTACATCTAATACATTTCTCAGCGCTTTATTATTAACTGTCCCATTTGTGCCACTGTCTTTTAGTGCTACTATTCAAACGCAGCATGCCGATTTGCCCCCAGCATGCAGCATTGTTAAAGTATAACGTCTAAAACGCACTGACTAAAGAAAACCCCGAACAGAAACCCAGATATGAAAGCCCCCATGTGCCCCCATCTGTTATTCTTTGCTACTTCAAAGTGGTGACATATGACTCTTATGTGTCACATGTCCTCGGGCCCCTCTCTGATGATAATACGTGAAAATAAATCTCTTTACTTGTCTATGCTGAGGCACCAGGGAAGTAATCTTATTTGGGATCAGCGGCAGCGGAATCATTTTCCGGATAAGAACATGCCACGCTGCAAGTTCTTTCTGAAGGTGCCGGAGCGTTGGCTGGCACCAGCCAGTCAGCACAAATGCCATTTGACAGGGTGAAGCCGGAGACGTGAAACAGTCCCATTTCATTTAATGGAGCGACACCCTCTGCTTCACGGGCCTGTGTTTGCCAGACCGGATCATGTCATAATCTCCTCATTCATTCTGAAAGTCGTCTATTAGAGGATGAAATGATGCCAGGGAAAAACGAGAGCCCCTCATTCTTAAAGAGTTAAGGATTATTCAAATGGAGAGCTTTGTGAGAACGGGGGGGGGGGGGGGGGTTGGTTTGTCTGTTTTGTTTTGCTTTGATTTTGCATTTCAAGTCTGGGGAAAAAAAAAAAAAAAAAGAGCCGGTTCTCCAGACGGAGATGATTAAAAAGCCAAATATACAAGTGTTCTGTTCCGTTAATGAGGAACGGCAGTCCAGTAGTTTCGTCTGACACCATTATGTTCGAGTGAGGAGGCATTTTGTTTATGATGGGATAAAATTTAAAGATCTACACACAAAGTGCTTGATGTTCAAGGGGGTGTGCGCATTTGGTAATGAGATGGGGCAATCTAGCCGGCGGCTGTTCGAGGTAGGGTGACCAGATGACCAGGTGTCCTGCAAATTGAAATGTTGTCCCGCATTGTTATTGCAAGTCAGACTCCAGTTTTGAAACGCCTGTTTTATAATCTGCCATTGGACGGCTGTGTTGTCTGTTATTGAGGGAGAGGCGGGCTGTTGGAATGTCAACCAATCGGGAACGCGGATGCATGTTAAGGGCGCGCTCACCAATACAAACAATGCATTTTAGGTCATATGTATATATGTATATGTATACATATATATATATATATATATATATATATATATATATATATATATATATATATATATATGTGTGTGTGTGTGTGTGTGTGTGTATATAATGTGGAACACCAATGCACTGCCATATATATATATATATATATATATATATATATATATATATATATATATATATATATATATATATATATATATGGCAGTGCATTGGTGTGTGAGTGTGTGTGTGTGTGTGTGTATAATGTGGAACACCAATGCACTGCCATATATATATATATATATATATATATATATATATATATATATATATATATATATATATATATATATATATATATATGGCAGTGCATTGGTGTGTGAGTGTGTGTGTGTGTGTGTGTGTATAATGTGGGACACCAATGCACTGCCATATATATATATATATATATATGGCAGTGCATTGGTGTTCCACATTGTCCCACACAAACATAGTCATTGTCCCACATTTGGTGAATTGGAATCTGGTCACCCTAGCTCAAGGCATATCATAGCATAGATGAGGGCGCGGTAGCTCAGTGCATTGGGCTATCACTCTGAGGGTTGTGGGTTCAAACCCAGGTCCTCTGAAGTTACCAACATGTGGATCCATGAGCAAGGCCCTTAACCCTTTTTGCGCCATACTTAAAAATCTATAAAGTGTTTTTAAATCTAAAGGTTTTTAAAGACTTTAAAAGACAAAAAAAAATAATAATACTGTACATACCCAAAACACAGTTTCTAAAGAATAATTGTCGTATTTAATACTTAAAACAGAACATTGAAATTGAATACAGTATTATATGATTTTTTGCCCCATATAGAGTGTGTCTGTGTGATTGAGTGTGTGCCCAGAGATGGATTGGTGCCCTGTCCTGGGTGTATTTGCCCAGCGCCCGAGATGTTCTTCCCTGGGTGGGCATGGAGAACCCCCCGCAACATAGAGGATAAAGCGGAAGATAATGAAGATCTTTGATCTAAACATTATTCTTTTTCTCCAAATGAGACTCATCGGTGACTTTCTGTAAATGCGTCCGATTTTAGCGCAGTGTTTTATTTGAATTATTTCCTTTTTCCTTTTTCTTTGATGAGCTGCCGGCTCTGTGTACATCTTTGCTCCCATTGATGTAGCTAAAGGTAAAGTACACTCTACTTTAACTTTAGTAATACATTTTATTTGAGGTATAAACACTGTGTTGTCTATTTAATCAGTTCCACTGACCACAAACATGCACATTGGAGTTCTATGGATACCGACTGTCTTTCGTCTGTTTCTCTCGATATTTAGTCAGTTCCCATTACCGCGTTCTCTAATGAGCAAGACGCCGACAGAACCACAACAAATCCTATGTACGTACATACAGCACGGTATAATAAAAGAAAGGAAAGAGCTGTTTATCAGAACCGGTGCTGACAGCGTATGTAAATCATGTAGAACCTAAGCACGGGCAAAGTACCTTACAGAACCTAATGTAATATCCAATATGACAGTTACACATCCCACTCAGCCTCTTCATTGTAATCTGAGGGAGGGAAGAACTACAGCTGAAAAGAATGGAAGTGGCAGAGAGTTATGGGAATGGATACCCAATCATAAATAATTCAGCGCGAAGCTGTGCATGCTTAAGTAGAAGAGAAACAGGAGAGCTGCATGTATGTTGATGTGTGTGTGTGTGTGTGTGTGTGTGTGTGTGTGTGTGTACATGCATGTGTACACCACTGGAGTATTCTGTTCTGTTGATGCAGTGAAATGCATTTTTTTTTATTTTCTCCTTCACATGATTCCTCAGCAGGCATTCTTCATGATAACCCACTGCGCCCCCTGGATCAGGTGTTTAGTTCGGGGCTTATTGAGGAGGGGGCTATTGTTTCAGTCCCTGTGTTGTGAAATGCCCAGCGCTGAGCCCCTTGATCTCCATGTCCCAGTTTTTTTTTTTTTTGTTTTTTTTTGCTTACCATTCATTAAATTTAAAAGCAAGGCCCTTTACTGCATGATTTACACTGCAGAAATAATGAGCGAGCAGTAAGCCTGCTGGCTCAAAGTGTGTGTGATGGTGAGAGAGACAGAGCGAGAGAGAGAGAGAGAGAGAGGACATTCTTATTATGTTTTAGTTTTTAATTTAAATATAAAGTACAAGTTCCAAGGTGGCACAGTGGCTTAGTGGTTGGCATGTTCTCCTCTCAGCGCTGGGGATTCCCGGTTCGAATCCCAATCTGGGTGGAGTTTCCATGTTCTCCCCGTGTCCGCGTGGGTTTCCTCCGGGTTCTCCGGTTTTCTCCCACAGTCCAAAAACATGGATCAAGGTCAATTGAATTCTCCAAATTGCCCCATATACAGTGTGTATGTGTGAGTGAGTGTGTGTCCAGTGATGGATTGGTGCCCTGTCCTGGGTCTATCTGCCCAGCGCCCGAAACATTCTGCGCTGGATGGGCATGGGGAACTCCCCCGCGACCCTAATAGAGGATAAAGCAGAAGATAATGGATGGATGGAGTACAAGCTCAAAGTTCTTTACATGTTTAGTAGTTCATAGAATGCTTTCTCACTGAAGAACAAACCCAAACTTCTTATTTGGTGAGAGGGGATCTAACAGATCAATGGACCTTTTCGTGGTGATGGCCATGCGATTCAGGGACCAGCGTTCCTGAAGTGTAAAGACGCCAGAGACACCACAAAGGTCCGCGAACAAGCAATATACAGTTGTTAAGATAAAAGAACTCCTCTTGAGAACCCATGTCCTCTGTAAAACAAAATGTGGGCTCTGTTGCCGGTGTTATTTTCCACCCTCATGTCCCATTAACTCCCCCACAATGGGTCCAAACAAAAGCCTCATGAACATGTGGCCGGCTCTGATCAATGTGCGCTGATGTTCGGGACCGTTTCACACCATCTACAGATATAATCTGTTAGAGCAGACACATGCTTCAGACAAATACACTTAAAAAACAACATCTGAGGATAAAGTGGATGCAACTGCACCCTCGGTCAATTACCGTAGTCTTGTTCTTGCGGGTAACACATTGTCTCCGTGTTTATGAAAGCAGCTTATATTATTACTTGGGTTCCACTATGCAAACTGTACAGTGGAACCTCTGTTCTTATCGCTAATCCGTCCTCAAACAATCTGTGAAATCTGAAATCAATGAAAACGGAGGCGCTGTTTTCCATTTAAATCAATGTAAACCCAATTAATTCGTTCTAGAGACTCCAAAATAGCCAAAACACATTTTATAGAGAATAAATCTCGTATTTATTACTAAAAAGGAAACAGAGAAATTGTTTATACAGTATTATATATTATTTTATAAGAAACGAGTATTAAAGGACTAATGTAAATAGTAAAGGGCGGCATGGTGGCTTAGTGTTTAGCACGTTCTCCTCTCAGCGCTACGGATTCCCGGTTCGAATCCCAATCTAAGTGGAGTTTCCATGTTCTCCTTATGTCCGCGTGGGTGTCCTCTGGGTTCTCCAGTTTCCTCCCACAGTCCAAAAACATGAATCAAGGTCAATTGAGTTCTCCAAATTGCCCCATATAGAGTGTGTCTGTGTGAGTGAGGGTGTGCCCAGTGATAGATTGGCGTCCTGTCCTGGGTTTATCTGCCCAGCACCCAAAATGTTCTACCCTGGATGGGCATGGGGAACCCCACCACAAACTAGTAAAGGATAAAGCAGAAGATAATAGATGGATGTAAATAGTAAATTAACGTTTAATAAATGCCTTTTCCTACATCCTTTTTCGCCACAATAGAACTTATCGTACATGACGATATTCCGTACACGCTGCTCTCGTATATTTTAATGATTTGATGAGCCGCTAGAAATCCGTTTTTTGGTTCATGGTGGCCCTAAAGGTACAGGGTTAACTCCACGCCTATTAAATCCGATAACAGAGACGCAGAAAAAAATCGACGAATTGTGAATATATCTGTATGTATCTTCATTCATTCATTAATTGTCCCCCGCTTTATCCTCTATTAGGGTCGCGGTGGGGTTCCCCATGCCCATCCAGGGGAGAGCGTCTCGGGCGCTGGGCAGATAGACCCAGGACAGGGTGTCAATCCATCGCTGGGCACACACTCACTCACACACACATACACTCTACATGGGCCAATTTGGAGAATTCAATTGACTTGATCCATGTTTTTGGGCTGTGGGAGGAAACTGGAGAACCCGGAGGAAACCCATGCGGACACGGGGAGAACATGGAAACTCCACCCAGTTTGGGATTCGAACCGGGAATCCCTAGAGCTGAGAGGAGAACGTGCTAAACCACCTCTGTATGTATCTGATATCTGAAGTCAATGAACACTGAGTCAATGTTCCACTGTATTTTATAATTTCATAATGCATTTTCTCCCAAGACAGAATATTTAAATGAGTTTAAATCAGAACTGATATTTGATCCCCAGCCGATTTGATTAGCAGAATCAGATTTAATGAACTTAAACTGCTGCCCAACCCGAGTGGTAAGTATGATCACTCCTGAAGCATCACGTGCTCATCAAATTGAATCAAGCAGGTTATGGGCGCATCATTTAATTAGAACACAGGTTAAATGAAGTGAGTCATGCTACCTCTTCACTCCCTTCTGCTAGATTAGCACACAGAATAACGGAGAATCCGAGTGTGACAAATTGCCGTGTACGAGCGTCGTCCCCGTTCGTAAACCTGATCAACATGCAACTCGTAGATCAAATGCGAGGCTCTAATTTGAACAACAATAAGCTTCAACCGCTGTTTGTTTTCACTCGCACGTCGAACTATAGGTTTGGTTTTGAGCGTCGACATGGCCCACATTTCCGAATCCAGGAGGAATTTCAATTAGACGCTCCGACATCAAAAGTCTAAATCTGCTCCATGTGGCTTATTTACTAATATAATGCCAGCGAGTCTATTTCCTATTTGCATACTGATTCATCCCTAATTTCTTAGATGGTCTAAATCTGAATGATGTCAAAACATATTTGCCGAGGAGATTAATCTGGCGGTGTGTAATACGTTCACAGGATTGTGAGACGGTGGGTGCGTGGGGAATGCCTGTGACATTGTGATAATTAGCCGAAATACAGTTCAAGATTGGATAATGCCGCTCTTAATTACACGTTAAAGTTGCGGCCTAAGGGCATTCTCTGATCCGCAAGTGTTGATTATGATGAGCCCATATAAACCCGTGTGATGGGGTGGTAATTGTGTGTGTGTGTGTGTGTGTGTGTGTGTTTAATGAGCATTCGGCTTAAATCATACAGATTTGTTGAACATAATCCATGTGTGATGGCTGTCTCTCTCGATCGTCTTTAAGTCTGAATAAATCCTTTTGATGTCCGTATGGCAGCCTTTTCCATCTGATGGTTGCGATTGTTCCGGAAAATTGGGGAAAATTCCAATTAGCCCCACTCCCCTCCTTAGGGTTTCTAATAACTAAAAAGCAAACTTGGAAAGCAGCTTCAGGCCTTCGTCCTGTCTGTGTGAGTCGCCTTGTGTGTTTATATTTATATATATAATAGATTTCACAGTTTGGCTTAGTGGTTGGCATGTTCTCCTCTCAGTGCTAGGGATTGCCATTTCGAATCCTAACCAGAGTGGAGTTTCCATGTTCTCCCTGTGTCCACGTGGGGTTCCTCCGGGTTCTCCAGTTTCCTTCCACAGTCCAAAAACATGGATCAAGTCAATTGAATTCTCCAAATTGCCCCATAAAAAGTGTGTCCGTGTAAGTGTGTGTCCAGTGATAGATTGGCACCCTGTCCTGGATGTATCTGCCCAGCGCCCAAAATGTTCTCCCCTGAATGGGCATGGGTGCCCCCCCCCGACCCTAATAGAGGATAAAGCGACAGATTGGCACCCTGTCCTGAGTGTATCTGCCCAGCGTCTGAGACGTTCTCCCCTGAATGGGCATGGGGACCCCCCCCCCTCCCGCGACCCTGATAGAAGATAAAGTGGAAGATAATGATGAATGGATTTATCAGTTTAATAAAACATTAAAATGTACCTCACAGTCCTATCGGTGACTTCATATACAGAGACGGCTCAGATTATGCCAGGCCGGTTACGGATTTTTCGGCTGTGGAAAGCGAATCAGATAACACATAAATGCATATTAAGCAGAAACTGCATTCTGAATTCAGAACTTTTCCCCAGGCGGGTGATGCGCAGTAGACGCCGGTCACTTGGCAGCAGCCTAACTAGCCTTCACTAGTTTATACTGTATGTATAAAACTTCTTTCAGGGATTCTCAGCATCTAGCCCCATCATTATCTGAGGTGTCTCTCTGTCTGTCTGTCAGTCATTTATTTATGCGTGACGGTGTATAAAGTCATAAAGTCATACAACAGTGTGACTTCATTCATTTTTATTACTAGTAATAAAATATTTTATTGGGCGGCACACTGGCTTAGTGGTTAGCACGTTCTCCTCTCAGAACTAGGGATTCCTGGTTCGAATCCCCATCTGGGTGGAGTTTCCATGTTCCCCCCCTGTGTCCGCGTGGGTTTCCTCCGGGTTCTCCGCTTTCCTCCCACAGTCCAAAAACATGTATCAAGTCAATTGAGTTCTCCAAATTGCCCCATATAGAGTGTGTGTGTGTGAGTGAGTGTGTGTCCAGAGATAGATTGGCGCCCTGTCCTGGGTGTATCTGCCCGGCGCCCGAGACGTTCTCACCTGGATGGGCATGGGGAACCCCCCCGCGACCCTAATAGGGGATAAAGCGGATGATAATGAATGGATGAATGAAAAATGGTTTATTATAGAGGGTGATGTGGTGGCATTGTGGTCAGCTCATTCGCCTCTCAGCGCTGGGGATCCAGGTTCGAATCCTGAGCTGGGTGAAGTTTGCATGTTCTCCCGTTGTCTCCGTGTCTGCATGGGTTGTCTCTGGGGTCTCCGGTGTCCACAGTCTAAAATTATGGGTTCTAGAAAATTGGCTGCCGAGCGCCCGAAACATTCTCCCCAGAATGGGCATGGAGATCCCCCCGCCCCCGCGACCCTAGTGATAATGGATGGATGGATCGATAAATGATTTGATAAGACCATTAATAACTGTGCAGCACTCAATGATACGCCGCCACCAATTCAGTATCAGTGCAGTTGTGTACATCATCTACCCTCCAAATAGCACTCTGGAGGTCCTGATTATTAACAGAATATAAGAGACAAAGTATTCTAAGAAACACATTAAGTTTAAGTTCAAGTAATTTATATCTATAGCGCGTTTTACGACGTCACAAAGCAGCTTTACAGAATGAAAAGAGCAAGTCAAAGCAACAGTGGCAAGAAAAAACTCCCTGTTATTTTAAGGAAGATACCTTGTGAGGACCGAGGCTGAGTGGGGGACTCATCCTCCTTGAAGTACAGTCTGTAATAGTGAAATAACGATGTGCATCTGTTCTGTGAAGTAAAGCTGAGTGTATACTTACAATACAACACTCATTTATAAAATGATAAAGGATTCAGAGCCAAAAGCCCATTCATCCATCCATTATCTTCCGCTTTATCCTCTATTAGGGTCGCGGGGGGTTTCCCCATGCCCATCCAGTGGAGAACGTTTCGGGCGCTGGGTAGATACACCCAGGACAGGACGCCAACCTATCGCTGGACACACACTCACTTACTCATACAGACACACTCTATATGGGGCAATTTGGAGAACTCAATTGACCTTGATCCATGTTTTTGGACTGTGGGAGTTAACCGGAGAACCCGGAGGAAACCCACGCGGACACCAAGAGAATATGTAAACTCCACCCAGATGGGGATTCGAACTGGGAATCCCCAGCGCTGAGAGGAGAACATGCCAACCACTAGGCGAGCCAAAAGGCGAGTAATTAAAAAGTAATTAATTGTTGTTCATTTATTTGAGCTGATTATTAAAAATATGATCATTATTATCACATTTTCAGCTACAACATTGGACCATGGTTAGAGTGTTTATAACCAGAAAACATATACAGTACAGGGGGGAAAAAAATAACCGTAGAGGATGTTTGTGCGTGTGGGCGTTTAAACCTAAAAGCAGTCAAAAGAGCAGCGAGCTCAAGTGTTAGCCCACGGATGAACCCATGCACCTCGCGTGAAATCATAGCTGCTTCAGTGCAAAATCATGCTCCATGCTCATCGCCACAGGTTGACTAGCGCAGGTTATAGACCTGTAAGAGAGTTTTTATTTAAAGTATATAGTTGCACACGGGTCTTTGGTAGAATTACAAATTAGGTGATGTGTTTAAGAAATACCCCAGTTTTTCTGTCCACAGTGAGGTATGCAGTGGACTAGCAATAGAAAGCACTTCCATCCATCCAACCATCCATTATCACCCGCTTTATCCTCTATTAGGGTCGCGGGGGGTGTTCCACATGCCCATCCAGGGGAGAACGTTTCGGGCGCTGGGCAGATACACCCAGGACAGGACGCCAATCTATCCCTGGGCACACACTCACTCACACACACACACACACACACACTCTATATGGGGCAATTTGGAGAATTCAATTGACCTTGATCCATGTTTTTGGACTGTGGGAGGAAACCGGAGAACCTGGAGGAAACCCACGCGGACACGGCGAGAACATAGAAACTCTACCCAGATTGGGATTCGAACCGGGAATCCCTAGCGCTGAGAGGAGAACATGCTAAACCACTAAGCCACCGTCAGAAAGCACTTAGTTAAATATTTAATTAAACACGAATTTACCATGAATAGACAAAAGTATCGGGACCCATCGACGGTTGTTTAAATTTGGGTGTGTTATTCGGTCTTAAGAAGGATTTAATTAACGGTTGCCAGGGCCAAAGAATTTCATGGTAATGATGAACTCTATTGGGCGGCTATTAGGTGGTTTAGTGGTTGGCATGTTCTCTTCTCAGCGTTGAGTATTCCCGGTTCGAATCCCAATCTGGGTGGAGTTTCCATATTCTCCATGTCCAAAAACATGGCTCAAGGTCAATTGAGTTCTTTAAATTGCCCCATGTAGAGTGTGTTTGTGTGAGTGAGTGTGTGTGTTCAGTGATTAATTGGTGTCCTGTCCTGGGTGTATCTGCCCAGCACCCGAAACGTTCTCCCCTGGATGGGCATGGGGAACCCGGATGACGGATGGATGGATGGAATGAACTCTATTTAGGAAAAACTAAGAATCAAACAGATGTCATTTGTAATTGTTCCTCGGTTAAGTCTCTGTTTGAAATGATCTGAATATGCATGCGAGCGAACCCCTACTCATCCAATACACTCAGGATTTGTTTTAGACTCGCAGACAAACCCCCCACCCCCCCTCAGATCATCCCACTGCTCAGATGAAACGCCTTTGCCTGCTTTGATTATCTTCAAGCTGGAAGAAGGAAAAAAGTGCAAAGAATGAGTAATGTTCCCGAAATCCTGGAATTAAATTGCTTAATTATGCAACCTACTTACATTAATCTTTTATGATTTGGGGACTTCCGCTGTCCATTATACGAGGCTGCGAAGGGGAAAAAAAAAAAAAAAATGCCCAACGCCTAATGATAGCAATGCTGAGGGAAGAGCGTTAAAAGAAAATAATTCTAGTGCAATAAATCGTGTGCATTAGTAAACCACACTTTGTTCTGAAATAGCCATTGCATGCCGAAATAGGTCCCTCGCTCGGTTTTACCCTCTCTCTCTCCTTCACTCTCGCGCTCGCACTCGCTCTTTCACTGAATTGTCATTAACAGTTAAATGGCACGTGAGCTTGCAGGCTGTTATGGGCATAATTACCTGATGAAATGTTAATGTGATGGGGAGGAGGCCATAGCGGGAGCAGAATGGACTAAATGGTGCAGAAGGGATTTCTGACCGACATCCACTGATGACTGTGGGAGCTCTCGACTGCAATATGAGCAAGGACAGGGATGGTGTGTGATGTGTGTGTGTGTGTGTGTGTGTGTGTGTGTGTGTGTGTGATGTATACATGACAGGATTATTTTATTGTGTTTTGTTAAACACCCCTCTCTCTCGCTCTCTGGAGTGAGACCACTCAGGTAATTCACCTTGACACTGAATCTCATCTCACATACGGTGCGTCCTGAAGACGAGTGTTTGGTGTCTCCAGGGATTTTAATTTCTCCATTTTCATGTTGCATCACAGTCTATAGTCTATTTACACAACTTGGTACAGTCTCTCGCCGTCCTGACAACCTCAGAGCAGGTGTTATTGCGGTGGTGGCTGATTCTCAGGAGTACGGCAAGCGTAACATGTTGGTGGTGGTGTGTTAGTGTGTATGGATGTGGATATAGATCAGATGCTGTAGTGCTGCTGAATTGTCGGCATCTTCAGAGCACTGATTAAAGAATCTACAAGGTAGAGCAGTGGGCAGCACGATGGCTTAGTTGTTAGCAAGTTCTCCTCTCACCGCTGGGGATCCCGGTTCGAATCCCAATCTGGGTGGAGTCTCCATGTTCTCCCCGTGTCCGCATGGGTTTCCTCTGGGTTCTCCGGTTTCCTCCCACAGTCCAAAAACATGGATCCAGGTCAGTTGATTTCTTCAAATTGCCCCATATAGAGTGTGTCTGTGTGGGTGAGTGTGTGCCCAGCGATAGATTGCCCCCCTGTCCTGGGTGTATTTGCCCAGTGCCTGAAACGTTCTCCCCTGGATGGGCATGGGGAACCCCCCCACGACCCTAATAGAGGATAAAGAGGAATATAATGGATGATGGAAATCTATAAACACACGATAAAATTCTAATTTTCTAATTTTCTGTTATTTACAGTCGTACAATTGAGGAATAAAATGAAACATTTAGGATAAGGTCATTTAACACGATATAGAGGTGGTTTTTAAAAAAAAACGAATAATTTTTACAGTAGCCCATTGTCACAAAGCAGCTTTTCAGTGATTATAAGCCTGAAACCCCCAAAGAGAAAGCAGAAGCAACAGTGGCAAGACAAAAATGACAAAGGCAAGTGGTACTTACAAAGTCTGCACAGTCTGTTATTGCTGTTAATCTATGATTGTAGCTTGTTTGCTGGTAGCACTTGGGTGCAGAATCCTCATCCACCCTGACCTTGCGCGGTGAAAAGTCATGCTGCCCAAAGCCGAGGTCAGTCGAAACCCGTGGCATGTGCACATCCTCAGAGCTGGAAAACAAAGAGCGCGACCGGGGCCAAGACCTGCTGCCACTTTTTTGGCTCCCGCAGTCATATACATACAAAGACGATTTTTTATGCTTGAGACCTCCTCGCGCTCTTGAGGGCCCTTTGGCGTGTCATTTAAAGGTGCTGTGCCACGGCGGTGAGCAGATGCCCGTGGTAAAGGGCCAAACAGATGGGAGCGGATTTGGCCCGGGTGCGTGAACCCACCGCAGTGCCTGTGGCTGTCGGAGAGGTGTGTGTGGAGATAAATGAACATCAAAACAACAGGCAGAAGCCACCCCCGGGAACAGCTTACATTGAAAAGGTTAGCCATGTGGTGCTTACAGAAGGCTCAGAGGCCTGTGACTAATCCTCACCTTGGAACGAGGTAGAGGAGGATGAGGGATGAAGCAGAAGCCATTCTGAGTGTAATTCAGGAGAGGTTGACCTAAACTGCGACACGTTAAACAAGATTTTACGCACTCGATTATTGGGTCTGATCGCAGAGCAGGTCGCTATTTAAATAAAGTACGGATGAGTTTTAGATTTAATTATATTTATATATTTACATGGAGCAGCGCGGTCACCTCTCAAATCCCAATCTGGATGGGCTTCCTCCGGGTTCTCCGGTTTCCTACCACAGTCCAAAAACATGGATTCAAGGTAAACTGGATGTTCTAAATTGCCCCCATATAATGTACAGTGTGAACCTATTTTATGGTAAATCTGTTCAAATCTGGGCGGCATGGTGTCTTAGTGGTTTAGCACAGAGCAAGGGATTCCCGGTCGAATCCCAATCTGGGTGGAGTTTCAATGTTCTCCCCATGTCTGTGTGGGTTTCCACCGGGTTCTTCAGTTTCCTCCCACAGAACATGGATCAAGATCAATTGAGTTCTCCAAATTGCCCCATATAGAGTGTGTCTGTGTGAGTGAGTGTGTGTCCAGTGATAGATCGGCGCCCTGTCCTGGGTGTATCTGCCCAGGCCCTGAAACGTTCTCCTCTGAATGGTCATGAGGACCCCCCCCCCGCGACCCTAATAGAGGATAAAGCGGAAGATAATAAATGAATGGATGTTCAAATCCAGTTTTTGGATAACCTACATGGTTTTGTTGAATGTAGCAGCTTTGATAAGTATTTGTGTTTTGTGATCTTACATACACATTATGGGCAAAAGTATCAGGACATCTACACCTTTAATGTCTCTTTAATGTCCTGTTAAATGCGTCTTGTTTTTAATGGCTTGTTTTAAGAAGGCTTGTTATGGGATCTTTTCGGTCTGTGGGCATTTTTGGACATTACATCAAAGAGATGGGGACAAGGCTGGGCTTTGTGAGATCTAATCATGTTCCTCACATCGAACTCATCCAGTCGGACTTTGCATTGAAGCAGAAAAAGGCCTTCCCTAAACTGTTTAAACAATTCTTAAAAATTGCTCGAGGCTGGAAATAAAAACCCACATTCAAATATTCTGAGGTGAATCCCAGTACTTTTGTCTGTATATATATATATATATATATATATATATATATATATATATATATATATATTCTGCAATAAACACACACACACACACACACACACACACACACACACATATATATATATATATATGTGTGTGTGTGTGTGTGTTTATTGCAGAATACTGTGTAACGGAGTGTGTGGTGTAATTCCATCTATTGTACACTTTAACAGCAACGTTTTATAGATATTACCTTTATTAGTAATGGTTTATCTGACACTGTAGATCATTTTAAACTCCGTAAATACACACCACGCACACGGACATCCGACCCTGCGGTCATAGTTCTACGTAGGTGAATAGAGTGACTTCATTGGGTAATTTAAAAGCCGGCCATACGGATGGGATTGAGGGCACAGTGGAGACTCAGAAGGCCAACTGTAATTAGACAGAAGGGCCCTCCGGAGTGCAGAGATGGAATCCAGCCATCCACAGAGATCATAGGGACCCACTCTAGGATCACCATGGGTGTGAGTGGGCCGTGGGGTTGAGGATGCTCTCCGAAAGTGGGCTTTTTAAAGTTTAATGAATTCCTTATGGCAGAGCAGACGAGCCGCAGGGCACAGATCCAATTCACTCCGCTTGCTTTAAGCAAATGTTTTAAACTTTACAGCGACACTGGGCTCAAGGTGCCAGATTCCGTCCAGCTCGCTTATTAACTGCGAGGTTTTAGTACGTCTGACTGAGATCACGTTCATGGCCGTGTCGTTGCACCAGAATAACCATGGGTTCACACTAAGTAGTACGTGTATCCATTTATCCATCCATCCATCCATCCATCCATCCATTATCTTCTGCTTTATGCTTTATGAGGGTTGCGGGGGGGGTTCCCATCAAGTGCAGAACGTTTCGTGCGCTGGGCAGATACAGCCAGGACAGGGCGCCAGTCTATCACTGGACACACACTCACTCACACAAACACACTCTATATGGGGCAATTTGGAGAATTCAATTGACTTGATCCAGGTTTTTGGACTGTGGGAGGAAACCGGAGAACCTGGAGGAAACCCACACGGACACGGGAACATGGAAACTCCACCCAGATTGGGATTCGAACCGGGAATCCCTTGCACTGAGAGGAGAACATGCCAACCACTAAGCCACTGTGCCACCCTCTTACGTATATATATATATATATATTTAGTAATATAACCAATATTAGTAATATATATATATATATATATATATATATATATATATATATATATATATATATATATATATATATATATATATATTACTAATATTGGTTTCCACTGGTTACCACTCATTCATTCATTCATTATTTTCCGCTTTATCCTCTATTAGGGTCGCGAGGGGGGGTTCCCCATGCCCATTCAGGGGAGAACGTTTCGGGCGCTGGGCAGATACACCCAGGACAGGACACCAATCTGTTGCTGGGCATACACTTGCATTCACGGACACGCACACAAACACACTCTACATGGGGCAATTTGGAGAACTCAATTGACTTGATCCATGTTTTTGGACTGTCGGAGGAAACCGGAGAACCCGGAGGAAAACCACGCAGACACAGGGAGAACATGGAAACTCCACCCAGACTGGGATTCGAACCGGGATCCCCAGCGGTGAGAGGAGAACTTGTTAACCACTAAGCCACCGTGCTGCCCCTGGTTACCATTGGTTTCTCCTTAAATCAGTTCTAAGGGTAAAGTTAAATAAGCTTAGTGTTGAGTCAGAATAAACTCAGCTGTAAAATAAGAATTTGTAAAGGGATCGTTAAAATATTTAGGATTCATTTGGACATGGACGTCCTCATAAATTCTGCAAGACTGCAGGAAACTCACCTCCCGTTAATAATCGACGAACATGGACTGAATATGCTGCTGCATCTCAGACGGAAGGTGGAAATCATTGAGGGGAAACGTGCACAGGGCTATTTAAAGATCCCTTCCACGCTGCGAGGCACCTATAGAGACATCACAACCGTGACACGTACACAACCTACACAGGCTTTCACGAGATACTGCACCTCAGATGTTTCCCCATTTACAACGATAACAGCTTTCTCTCTTCTGGAAAGATATTTTGGTAAAAGTGGCGTTGCAGTCTAGCAGTCCAGCCTCACTGAGCCGATTTAGTATTTCTAATTTTTAAAAAAGGACACCCGATTACCGCACAATCTGTATATGGGTGTCTTCACTTTTGGTGCTGCCCTGTTGGGCTTGATCCCCCACTGAGCCTCCGTCCTTCCAAAGTTGCTTCATATCAGACCCAGGTAGAGTTGCTACAAAATGACATTTTCAGGAATTCATGAGAATAACCTTTAATTGTAGTAAATGTTATAACCATATCATAGGAACAACATGTATACATATATACACAGTGATGATTGCCACCTGGCGGTTCCACCTCACCAAGGAGCTCATTCTCACTCCGTGGCGTTCAGCACTGCAAAATGGTGGAACGTTCTTCCCAACTCTGTCCGTAAGGCAGAATCACTAAACAGTTTTAAGAAACTACTGAAGACGCATCTCTTTAACAAATACCTGTTGTAAAAAAAATAAATAAAAAGGGGGGGGGGGGCGTAGCACCAAATAACAATCAGGTTTGATGAATTTACAGTGTAGTTGGTTTTCTGCATAACTTCTGACTTATAATGTTCTCATTTGTAAGTCGCTTTGGATAAAAGCGTCTGCTGCTTAACTAAATGTAAATGTAAATATAAGTAATTGTAACTTTGGATCTAACACTTTTTATTAACAAATACAGGTAAAGTTACTAAAAACTAACATTATACATTTTTTGAAGTAACTACAAGTTAGCTGTTATCTATCTCTATATCAGTTTGCAACAGGCAGGAGAGAAAACTGCTTCGAGAAGGACACCACCTTCTGAATGTCCATCCATTATCTTCCGCTTTATCCTCTATTAAGGTCGCGGGGGGGGGGGGGATGCGGCATGGGGTCACCCCATCCAGGGGTAAACATTTTGGGCGCTTGGCAGATACACCCAGGACAGGATGCCAATCTTTCACTAGGCACATACTCATTCACACAGACACACTCTATATGGGGCAAAGTTTTTGGACTGTGGGAGGAAACCAAAAAACCCGGAGGAAACCCACGTGGATACGGGGATAACATGGAAACTCCACCCAGATTGGGAATCAAACAGGGAATCCCTAGCGCTGAGGAGAACATGCTGTAGGTATTTTACTGTAGGTCTTATTTCTGCATGGGGGTCGCCTTTGGACTTCGGTCCCGACATTCTGCACACTGCCGCTGTCTGCTGGTGTGTCCTCTCCTCATGCAAACATTGATTAAGGTGCGATCCCATTCATTACCCTCGGCGCCCGAGCAGCAGACTACATAAGTGACAGATCAGCAGGTTCCTTGTCGGCCCTGTGCTTATGTCTCCTCCATCCGTAGAAAGCGGAACGCGTGGCATTGCAAAGCTGGCAAAGGAGATAACTTCAAATAAAGATGTTCGAGTTCTGAAGGCTTACATAAGCTCCACAAAACACAATACTGCCCTTAAAGTGCAGAGTTAATCTGAGAAATATTAGGATAATCTGCCATATGCACTTATTTACCTGCTTAATAAAGACTATATCATCATATATTAAAGTTTTATAACATGGTTGTGGTCAGCCCAACAAAAAAATGTGAAACAAAAGATCCCTTAACGTACATATCTATTTTAAAAAAATAGTTTTTCCTGTAGGCGGCACGGTGGCTTACGTTTGCCTCTCAATGCTATGGATTCCCGGTTCGAATCCCCATCTGGGTGGAGTTTCCTTGTTCTCCCCGTGTCTGCGTGGGTTTCCTCCGGGTTGTCTGGTTTCCTCCCACAGTCCAAAAACATGGATCAAGTCAATTGAGTTCCCCAAATTGCCCCATATAGAGTGTGTCTATGTGAGTGAGTGTGTGCCCAGCGATGGATTGGCGCCCTGTCCTGGGTGTATCTGCCCAGCGCCCGAAATGTTCTCTCCTAGATGGACATATATATCCTGGGTATATCCGCCCAGCGCCCGAAATGTTCTCCCCTGGATGGACATGGGGAACCCCCCCGCGACCCTAATAAAAGATATATATATATATATATATAAATATATACATATATATATATATACATATATATTTTTTTATTTCATTATTTTTATGTTATTTTATTTCATTTTCTTCTTAAATTTTTTATTTAAGCTCTAACTTTAAAACAACAGGGTAAACAGGGTCCAGGAGCCATAATTTCGTTTTTGTTCCATGTACCACACATGATAATATAAATAATAATAAAATGTATTTAAATCTTGAATATATATATTTTATTTATATATACATTTATTTATATTATATAAAGATACACATTAAATACATATACTGCTGTTTATATATATATATATATATATATATATATATATATATATATATATATATATATATGACTCTTAACCTCATCTTATTTACTTGATCTATTTGACTTTAACCACAGATGTAGGAGCAGTTGTAAGTGCAGACACAACCTTCATTACACCATCGGAATTCTAAGAGGCCGTCCTGCCTGACCTGAATAAAGTCGGAATTTTGATTCAGAAGAAAAAAGTGTGACGTTTTTAAGAATTTGTCTTAAAATTGCCAGTGAAGACATTTATTATGCCCTGCAGATTTGACCGGCAGAGTCCTACTCCACTCATGTTGTCTACCCTGACAGCGTGGGGCACTTGACCGTGCACACGTTTTACCGCAAATTGAATTTGTCTCATGTGAAACCCGAACGGCTTTTTCCCAGTTTCCCCGTTCTCTTGTCTTTCCCAATATCGGCCGTAATGAAAGCCGAACGTCACCTGTCACGGGGAGTTGGAAATGATGTGGCTCAAATGAAACTGCCTCTCAGTTAAACGCCGTCATGCTTCACACTTCATTATGTCCGCCGTGGAAAAGGTAGCGCTCAGTGGGGGGGGGGGGGGGGGGGGGGGGGGGGGGGGGGGGGGGGGGGGGCAGAGTGCAGGGCTCATTAGAGATGGAACATACACTCGTTTTGCAATATTGTGCGTCATAATGTAAAATAAAAATGCGTAAAGATACACTGAAGTGAGGTCAAGCAGATATTCTTTGACCAATGGCTTTTTTTTTTAAAAACAGAAATGCAGGCGGTGCTTAAGGAACATGAAAAAAACTTCCACTTCCTGTAAAGATGGACTTTGTAGTTCTCCAGTTCCAGACTGTAGTCCATCTACAGTACACACTGTGTCCTCTGTTCTAATGGTCAGAACCCCAATAGTACCACCACAGAGCAGGGGTTATTGGGTGGGTGCATTATTCCTATTCACTGCTGCACTACCCCCCCCCCCACCACCACATCAGTGTCACTGCAGAACTGACCATTAACAATCCACCACCCTAATTACACCTGACCAATAGAGAACAGAGAACCAACAACAAAGAACACAGATGGACTACAGTCTGGAATTATAGAACTACAAAGTCCATCTATATGATAAGTGGAGGAAATAGAGGATGGAGCAAAAAGGTGGCGTGGCCTAACTTTTGTCCGGTGCTATATATTAAATTAACTGTAAAGATGGACTTTGTAGTTCTCCAATTCCACTCTGTAGTCCATCTGTGTGTGTTCTACAGTACATGCTGTGTTCTCTGTTCTAATGGTCAGAACCCCAATAGTACCACCACAGAGCAGGGGTTATTGGGTGGGGGCATTATTCCTATCCCAGCAGTGTCACTGAGGTGGAGAAATGAAACTACAGCAGCACTGCTGCACTACCCCCCCCCCCACCACATCAGTGTCACTGCAGAACTGACCATCAACAATCCACCACCCAAACTACACCTGACCAATAGAGAACAGAGAACCAACAACAAGAACACAGATGGACTACAGTCTGGAATTATAGAACTACAAAGTCCATCTATATGGGAAGCAGAGAAAATGGACGATGTAGCCAGAAGGGGGCGTGTTCTAACTTTAAACCTGGTACTGTATTGATTGATTCATTCATTCATTCATTATCTTCCGCTTATCCTCTATTAGGGTCGCAGTGGGGTTCCCCATGCCCATCCAGAGGAGAACGTCTCGGGCGCTGGGCAGATAGACCCAGGACAGGGTGCCAATCCATCGCTGGGCACACACTCACTCACACAGACACACTCTATATGGGGCAATTTTGAGAATTCAATTAACTTGTTCCATGTTTTTGGACTGTGGGAGGAAACCGGAGAACCCGGAGGAAACCCACGCAGACACGGGGAGAACATGGAAACTCCGTACTGTATTGAGTTTGTGAAAATAAAATGGTAATGAATGAAATAGCAGTGTTAGTTTTTGGACATTTTTTTTTGGAAAAGTTAGTTTTTGGAAACAGAAGGGGGCGTCTTCTAACGTTTAACCTGGTTCTGTATTGAGTTTGTGAAAATAAAATAGTAATAAATGAAATAGCAGTGTTAGTTTTTGGAAAAGTTCACATTAGTCTCAGAGCCTCAGACTGACTCGTGTTCATATCAGAAGCTTGGGAATGATTTTTTTTTTGTTAACTAATGTGCTGTCGTGCTGAGACACAATGAGATGTCAGATGTAACAATACAGGGAGAAAATTATTCGAGGGCGCTCATAAAAAGGCTCAGCGCAGTCGACCGAATCACTTTGCTGATGACTGACTGTGATTAGCAACTTTTTGCGCAGTTAATGGAAGGGCACCTCTTTAGTCGCCGTGACACGATGACACTTCTGAACTTGGCCTTAATTGCTTTTTGGAAGAGTGAAACTTTCCTCTGTTTGACAGTGAAGTGCGCTGTTAACGTCCAAGAGCCGCTTCTACAAAATGCCACTCGTTTTTGAACCACTAACGAACTTTTTAAAAAATATATATATATAGTTCCATCAGAACGTCTCAGATAATAAACACAATTTTGGAATATGTTATGACATAGGCGGCACGGTGGCTTAGTGGTTTAGCATGTTCTCCTCTCAGCTCTAGGGATTCCCGGTTCGAATACCAATCTGGGTGGAGTTTGCATGTTCTCCCTGTGTCCGCTTGGATTTCCTTCATGTTCTCCGGTTTTCTCCCACAGTCCAAAAACATGGATCAAATCAATTGATTTCTCCAAATTGCCCCATATAGAGTGTGTGTGTGTGTGTGTGTGAGTGTGTGCACAGTGATAGATTGGCATCCTGTCCTGGGTGTATCTGCCCAGCGCCTGAAACGTTCTCCCCTGGATAGGCATGGGGAGGGGGGGGGGGGGGGGGGGGGGGGGGGGGGGGGGGGGGGGGGGGGGGGGGGGGGGGGGGGGGGGGGGGGGGGGGGGGGGGGGGGGGGGGGGGGGGGGGGGCCCCCCCCCCCCCCCCATAATGGATGGATGGATGTTATGGAATTCTAACTTTAACTTAATAGCATGTCTGCCTCTCATCCAATCGAATCCTGATCTTAGTGAAGTTTCTATGTTCTCTCCGTGTCTACGATGGTTTCTCCGGTTTTCTCCCACAGTCTAAAAACATGGCTTAAAGGTGATATGAATGCTTTAAATTGCCCTATCTAAAAGTGTGTGTGTGTGTGTGTTCCCAGCAATATATTGGCACCCTGTCCTGGGTGTTTCTGCCCAGCGCTTGAAACATTTTCCTTAAATGGGCATGGGACCCCCCCCCTCTGCCCTCAATGCTAGATGTCCACATCGCACCAAATGAGAAACATTTGAGCATTATTGTGACTGTTGGACTCTTTCTGCATGTTTGCTTTATTCAGTGTACACTATGTGTAATGATATTAACACAATTGCAGTGATTATAAATATTTAGATGTGTTTAACCTCCATTTGTGTAGTGGAGGTCACCCTTCACTTCCGCTTAATATCCAAAATAGTAACCAATGAATGAACGTTGTTGAGCGTTGAACTTTTTAACTGTTAATGAAGCATAAGCTACAAGACGGAGTATGAAAGAATATGGACGGATGCACAATCCGGAGAACTCAGCGTTCTGTGTACACTGCATTGTTAAGTTGAACATTGTTTTATAAAATAACGAAACATGAGCGAACATGTCTTCGTACTGTCATACAAATGTGCAATTTTCTGCTACAGTTCTTTTATCTTTCCTGTTTGAAGACTAATTAGGTGGTTGGGGATATTACTTATTAAACAGCATCACACTATCAGGTGTCGTGTCTGATTTGCCCACAAAGCAGTGATCGCTCGGTGTTGCCTCTGGTTTTTTTGAAAAGAGGATTCTTGACAAATAACGAAAATTTAAAACGTGATGCGATTTAAACTTATATTTTTCCAGTGTACCATTGAAGTGCAGTTTACAAGTCGGTAGAGCATTTTATTTAAAACATGAATAAAATGATGATGATGGCTAAAGGGCAATCTAAAACCAAACACCTGACAGGAACATGGATTCCTCATTATTGTTGTGGAAACATTTAATAGTTGTGGCGAAAAATATATTTTTTAAGGATTAAAGTAATTGTGGTAACCGCTGTTTGTAATGAATTACAGATTATAGACATTGGTCAACTGTTGTTTATAAGGAATTTGTGCCAACTATTATTCGTGAGGGATTATAGTAATTGTGGCAACCACTGTTTTTTAATTAATTACACTATAAATGTTGTTACAACTGTACAGAAGATTACAGATTATAGTAGTTGTAGCAACAGTTTTTCATGAGGGTTTATAGATTATAATAGATGTGACTGTTTTTTAAGAAATACTTGATTTGTAGATTAAATTGGTTGTGCCAACTGTTGTTTCAAGCATCAATATATAATTAATATATAATTTTTTACTTAAATCAATGACGCTCCCTCGAGGACGGGCTTAATTTGTAAATCCTATATAAACATCTTAAGAACAGAACTTCAGTATAAAGGATTACTGTAAGCTCGTTTTTATTTTTAATATTTCATATTTAATATTTATTTACAGTACAACACTGAATGCACGGTACCGTACCTGTCCGCCGACACCGCGTTGATGAATAATTGGAGGAGTTCCACTTTTGTATCGTAAGTGAAAGTGGCCTAGTTTTGGAGAAAAGGGGAAAAAAGTTTACGCTGGAAATCCCTGAGCCAACGCAAGTAGACATTTCCTTTGGGTCCGGCTGCCGTCGTAACACATGCACACAAAAACAATGGCAACATGAAAAGTGGAAGTGAATATAAAGAGGAATTTTTCCTGTAGCTTTGTGAGTGCAGGTCGCATTATTAATAATAATGTTTTATCTGCATGTAAACACAAACATGCTGGTTTATTAAGCAGTGTTTGTTTACTTAACCTGTTTTTTTTAATATATAACTAGATGAGAAGTCAGTTTTAGCAGATTGTTATCTTTTTTGGGAATGAACCCAATTATTTTAACTCAGAGGGTGGCATGGTGGCTTAGTTGTTTAACACATTCGCCTCTCAGCACTAGGGATTCCCGGTTCGAATCCCAATCTGGGTGGAGTTTCCATGTTCTCCCCGTGTCCGCGTAGGTTTCCTCCGGCTTCTCCGGTTTCCTCCCACAGTCCAAAAACATGGATCAAGTCAATTGAATTCTCCAAATTGCCCCATAGATTGTGTGTGTGTGTGAGTGAGTGTGTGCCCAGCGATGGATTGGCGCCCTGTCCTGGGTGTATCTGCCCAGCGCCTAAAACGTTCTCCCCTGAATGGGTATAGGGACCCCCACCGCGACCCTAATAGAGAATAAAGCAGAAGATAATGAATGAATGAATAATAACTTACCAGTTAATTTAATATCTACTGAATATCAGATTGTTTCTATACTTTAATATACGTGTCACACCGCCACTATATGGGCCAATTTACAAAAACCAATTTACCGTGAGTCCATGTATTTGGCATGTGGGAGGAAACATGCGGACAGAGGGAGAACATGCACTCCACCCAGAGTGGGACTGGAACATGGACTACAGAACTATTTATTGAGATTATAGAACTACAAAATGCATCGATATGGCAAGTGGAACTCATAAAATTAACAAAAAGTGTAGTAACATGGATGTGCGTCTAACAAAGTGGCTGATGAGAGTATTAGTGGCGTTAGTTCACAAGATATGTATAATATGGACAGCACTCAGCACGCAAATAACAATTAATATTAATGCCAAATCATGCTCAGTGGTCCAAAGATGTATGACGGTTACAGTAATATGAAATGGTGGAGTGTACGTAACATAACAGCAACAGATATGTGGTTGGACCGGACCATGCGTCCCCTACAGCCTTTTTGTAAAACGGGTAGTTCCGGTACTTAAATCTGATTGGCTGAGCCGTTTGTCCAGCTGTGACATCATTAACAATAGCACACACCTCTGAGCGCTTCACATTGGTATCAATGCGTGATATATATATATATATATATATATATATATATATACCACACAATATTTTTCCAATGTGTTTCTCTCGCAAATACATCGTAAATTTGACAAACTGTAGAGGCTTCTGTTGATTATTCCAAAAATCTGATCTAGTTACCTGATTATGATTGAGTGCTTGGTGTTGGGGCAATTTAGAGAAACCAATTTACAGTGAGTCCATGTTTTTGGCATGTGGGAGGAAACCTATGTGGACGCAGAACGAACATGCAAACTCCACCTAGAGTGGGATTCGAACATGGACTACAGACTATAATTATAGAACTACCAAATGCATCGCTATGGCAAGTGGAACTCATAAAATGGTATTAATGGTGTATTAATGGCACTACTTCACAAGATGCGTATAAACAATGGTCTTGAACTGTCTAGAAAACTGACAGCACTCATCGCAAATACATACTGTAAAGGCTTCTGTCAATTATTCAAAAATCTAATCTAATTACCTGATTATGATCTAGTTACCTATATTTTGTGTCATGCCGGGCCTGCAGCCCAGAGGAGTGGGAGAGCCGGCATCAGTGACCTCCATGCCGTTTGACATTCGAATGTTTCAAATAAAATATTTTACTGGAATACGTTTGGACTCGATATGAACTCCGTAAAGAATCAGAACTAAATATAGGATGTAAAAACGAGTCCACAGTAAACATGTCTGAAATGTTTTGGTACATAGAATGGCTCCACAGATATGCAGGATATCGTATTCCTTTTAAATTGAGAAATTTTAGCTGCTGGAAACGTCCCCGCCTCTCTCATCTCTGCCTGCGGGTTCGAGCCTAAGCCAGTTAGCCTACATTGCTACCCAGCATTTAATCTATTTCCAGGCTCCTTCCAGCTCTAATTCCAAACGGTATGCAGCTTTACACTGGGTTATCGCCATTCGACACACTCCTCTCCCTTCGCTCTCCCTCCTGGCCCTAACTGGTTGAGGTGGTGGTGGTGGTGGTGGTGAGGGGAACCGTGACGACTGCAAAAGACCTAGACAGCAGGGCGGAACTAGTTATCATTCGTTCGGGCTTGTAATGACAGGAGGGTTTATTAGAAACACTGTTTAGTTAAAACATAGAAAGTTATAAATGTAAGATAAGATAAGATACACATGTGCAACGAAATTTGAGCAGCAATCTTAGGTGCAAACAACAGTGTAAACAAAAGAATAAAAAATTATATATATATATATATATATATATATATATATATATATATATATATATATATATATATATATATATATATATATATATATATATTTATTTATATATATTTATATATACATATATATCTCCTTTTTCATTCATTCATTCAATTGCACATGAGTTGAGTTGCACATAAGGACACTATTAAAGTGATGAGTCCAGTTATCAGTGCGGGGTTGGTTTGTAGGTTGTGCGTGTTTGTGTGTTCAGTTCGCGTACAGAGCTGGGATAAAAGCTGATTTTTAGTCGGTTTGTCCTGGATGTGATGGACCTGAATCATTTTCCTGAGGGTAGCTGCTGGAATAGATGATGTCCAGGGTGGGAAGAGTCTTTCAGGATGTTAGCTGCCCTGCTGAGGCAGCGAGAGCTGAACAGATCCTCCAGACTGGCACATAAGGCAACGATGATGCGTACAATTTATAATTTTTTTTTTAATCAGAAATCCTAAATATTTACATTTGGTGTTTTTTGTTCTTGAGTATCTGATACAGGTTCAGTCCATCACGCAGTCTGATCATATTAGATGTTCGTTCGATTCTAGTGTCTTTTAGAACGTTCTAATTGGTTTCAAATTCATTATCCAGAAAGGCAGTTACCCCAAACACACGGCAAATGTAATAAAGAAATGGTACCAGACATCCTGCAGCAGATGGCGAAGCCCCCAGAGAGCGGTGATCTCAGTATGATCGACTGATTCTGAGACTACTTAAAGAAACAAGAGTACATGAGATAAACGATGACACCTTCCACGAGAGGCTTAGAACAAGCGACTGTATGAACCAAAAAAAAAAAAAAAAGACAAGGCCAAAATCAAAATCCAAGGAAAAGACGACTTTAAAATGTAAAAACATGATCTAAAGTGCCCACGAATACTGTAGCCATCCGTAGATATCAACGAAATAAATAAATAATTAATATTAATGTCACAGCGGTGACGTGGTCAGCACGACCACCTCTCAGCGCTGTGGATCCAGGTTCAAATCCCCATCTGGGTGGAGTTTCCATGTTCTCACCGCGTCCATGTGGGTTTCCTCCGGGTTCTCCGGTTCCCTCCCACTGTCCAAAAACATGGTTTCAAGTCAATTGAGTTCTCCAAATTTCCCCATATAGAGTGTGTATGTGTGCGTGTCTGTGTGAGTGTGTGTCCAGCGATAGATTGGCACCCTGTCCTGAGTGTGTCTGCCCAGCGCCTAAAACGTTCTCCCCTGGATGGGCATTGGGAACCCCACAGCGACCCTGATATAGGACAAAGCAGAAGACAATGGATGAATGAATATTAATGTCACGGCGGTGTCGTGGTCAGCACGTTCTCCTCTCAGCTCTGGGGATTCCAGGTTCAAATCCCCGTTCTGGGCGAAGTTTCCATGTTCTCACCGCGTCCATGTGGGTTTCCTCTGGGTTCTCTGGTTCCCTCCCACTGTCCAAAAACATGGTTTCAAAGTTAATTGGCTGCTCTTAATTGCCTCCATATAAATTGCCCCTTTATTAGGTGAGTGTCAGTGATAGATTGGCGTCCTGTCCTGGGTGTATCGGCCCAGCGCCCAA
The DNA here is from genome assembly GCA_019802435.1 of Corydoras maculifer. Taxonomy (NCBI): domain Eukaryota; kingdom Metazoa; phylum Chordata; class Actinopteri; order Siluriformes; family Callichthyidae; genus Corydoras; species Corydoras maculifer. Next base: position 1,033,923 of record JAFMOD010000138.1, on the reverse strand, counting down.
CACGTTCTTCCCTGGATGGGCATGGGGCCCCCCCCCGCGACTCTAACACAGAATTAAGCAGGAGATAATGAGACGAGATGAGAGATTATTAGTGGGAACTGAGTTTCCGTCACGTACAAACGAACAAAAAAAACATTTATAAATAATGTTTATCAATTGGGCTTTTTTTCTTTAATCATCCCCCCCCCCATTTCTTTTTTGCATTGACATCAAGACTTTTCCACAATAAAAGCCTCTCAAGACGAAGCTTTAATGGACCTTTTAAGACATTATTCAACAGTCCCACTTTCATACTTTATCATTTATTAGCCGTGATGTATTTATCAGTGGAAACGCAAAAAAAGGAATGTTGCCGGAACATAAAAGAAGACGTTCATGCTTGATTAACCGTAACAAGAACGTGAGAACTTCACCACAGCTTTTCATCTACGTGCCTGTGTTAGAACATGCCATAATTGTTCGTGCTGTCCTCATAAATTCCCCAAAGTTTTTCTTTTAATATAGAGACTGATTATTCATTTATGTTCCGTAATGGTCTTGGACTTGTATTTCACTCAAACTTTAATCTGGTTGCTGTAAAAGCTTTTGTTTTGCAGCTTTTGGGATTTTCATTTTGAAGTTCTCTTGTCATTTATGCTCCTTTATTAACTGACCTAAATATAAATATACAAAAAAATATACCTTGGGCGGCACAGTGGCTTAGTGGTTTAGCATGTTCTCCTCTCAGCACTAGGGATTCCTGGTTTGAATGCCCATCTGGGTGGAGTTTCCATGTTCTCCCCGTGTCCACGTGGGTTTCCACAGGGATCTCCGGTTTCCTCCCACAGTCCAAAAACATGGATCAAGTTGAATTGAATTCTCCAAATTGCCCCATATAGAGTGTGTGTGTGTGTGTGCCCAGCGATAGATTGGCGCCCTCTCCTGGGTGCCCAGCGCCCAAGACGTTCTCCCCTGGATGGGCATGGACAACCCCCCCTGCGACCCTAATAGAGGATAAAGCGGAAGATAATGAATGGATGAATGAATATATATATATATATATATATATATATATATATATATATATATATATATACCTAAAAAAAAAAAGTACATTTATTAACATTCATCCCAAACTGAGGGAACATTATCACCGGGGAACATTTTGGCAATACACTTACTATAAAGTGATCTATTTTGCATGTCTGTACGTTCTCCACATTACTTGTGGAGGTGGCATGGTGGCTTTGTGGTTGGCATGTTCTCCTCTCAGCGCTGAGAAGATCCAGGTGGAGTTTCCATGTTCTCCCCGCGTCCGTGTGGGTTTCCTCCGGATTCTCCGGTTTCCTCCCACAGTCCAAAAACATGGATTTAAGGTAAATTGAATGCTCTAAATTGCCCCATATAGTGTGTGTCTGTGAGTGAGTGTACCAAGTGATAGATTGGTGTCCTGTCCAGGGTATCATTCTCCCCTGGATGGGCATGGGGAACCTAGTAGAGGATAAAGTGGAAGATATGAATGAATGAATCAATCAACCATCACTTGGGTGTCATTATGATATCTATTATATTGCAAATATTGCAATGTGTTGTTTTTAAACAAAACAAAATGAAAAAGCCAAGCGCTGAGCACTTATCCCCTTAGAATTCACTTACCTGTATTTTATTGTTTTATTGTTTAACTTGGTCATAACTTCAGATTATTATAGTGCTCACTCTCTGCCTCTAGATGGCGGTATAAAGCCCATCAAAGAGTGGTTTATTGAATCAACTCCAAATAAACACCCATAGATTCTGTAAAGAGAAAAAAATGAAAATACTTCTAATTTGAGAGCAGCGACAACGTAACGTAACGTAACATGAAACGACAACAAACAGACTAAATACATGTAAAGACACATCTCAAATGAATAACTAAATCAATGGAGGAAAATACCAGCAATAAACGCAATAATAAGAATATCGAGAATAACGATAGATGAATGAAACCACGAGGAACAAATAAGATCCACGTAATGTGTTTCTGACCAAGGTTTTAAAAAGTTCATATGGATTTCGGTATGAAAACTGTATGTTTTCAGTGTTTTACATTCCAACTAAATTACAACGAAGCTGCAGATGTCCCCGTTTTTGCCTTCTGTAAATCTTGATGTTCTGGCGTCTTAAGAAACAGAGTCCATAATAAATCACACACAGTTTCTATGTTGGGAAAAAAATGTAAGCACATTAATTTTAAACACAGGTGACTTGCTTTCAGCAAACACTTTAATAATTCATCATTCACACACACACACACTCACACACTCACACACTCACACACACACACTCACACACAATGTGATTTTCCACAAGCAGTTCTAGCTGCGCGAGTCCATTAGTTACTGAGGTTATCATCAATAACGGTCAGGTTAATGAACCGACATCTTTTATCAGCTGAATTACTTGCAACTTTCGGTGCAACCAACTTAAACCCGGGTGTGCGCCTGACAGTGAGCGATCACATTTCCAACACAATGAGTAAAAAGTGAGAATCTGGCGTCTTCTGCAAGAAAACTACCGTAAAAAAACTTACATTTTAACAGTTTTACAGTATTAAATAAAATAATGAGTTTGCCTCGCGGCGTTAGGGACTCCTGGTTCGAAACCCAATCTGCGTGGAGTTTGCATGTTCTCCCCGTGTCCAAAAACATAGATCAAGGTCAATTGAATTCTCCAAATTGCCCCATATAGAGTGTGTCTGTGCGAGTGAGTGTGTGTCAAGCGATAGAAGGCGTCCTGTCCTGGGTGTATCTGCCCAGCGCCCGAAACGTTCTCCTCTGGATGGGCATTGGAAACCCCCCCCCGCGACCCTAATAGAGGATAAAGCGGAAGATGATGGATGGATGGATGTCAAATGGATGTTAAAAAATAATTCTCAATTTGTAAAGAATAAAAATAATTGCCGTGTCAGTTATCCAATTCGGGTGTCTCAGTGACGTAATGGTTAACACATCTGCCTCTCAGAGCTGGGGATCCAGGTTCAAATCCCAATCTAGGAGTTTCATTGTTCTCCCCCATGTCCTCTAAAATCTCCGGGTTCATCACACAGTCCAAAAACGTGGACTCAAGGTAAAAAAATCAGCTGTTCCATCATGCCTCTATCTAAATTGCCCCTATATATTGTGTGTGCTTTTATATAGTAGTAAGTGTGCAGCACCCAAAACACCCCCCAACCCCCCACCCTAGAACCTAGTACCCTACCCTTGTAGAGGACTGCCATGGCATCACAAAGACATAACAGTTGCTTTAGAAAGAGGATCTGGTGAAAGCGTATGGAATATGTGGTCAATCTGGTCAATCTGGCAACTCCAAATGGGAAAAGCTGAAGGATGAGAATAAAGAATGTTGTCAGAGGGGTGCATGACCATGGGGTGGCGCTCCGTGTAAAGTGTCAAAAGTTTGTGTTGTTTACTCTACAGTATAGTTCCCTTATGACCCTTATGAAGTTCAAATTCAGCGTCTGTCCTCCGGAACCAGCAGCTATTAGAGTGGGTGATTATTTTGGGTAACCGCCCACAGAGTTCTACTGTTCTCTCCGTTTCCGTCATGTCATGAGATATGCATCACAATCCAGTAAATATAATCTTTGATACCGTGCACACATCTCAAAACCGAAACCCCCGAGAGCCGTGCAAATTCTCTTTGTGCGCGGGCCTTCATTCCATCCTTTCACCACACGAACGGCTCTCCCTAGAGGCCAGGTTGCACGCTGGAAATTTTTTATTTTTTTCTTTTTATTTACTAACAAGCCGCGTAAGTAGGACGGGGCTGAATGGCACCAGTCACACGGCGGCGGCGCGCGATTCATCATGCAAATGCATGCACACCACCCACAATACCTCTTCCTCACCGGTCTGAGCCCACCCGCCCCGAAAAGGCGGGGGGTGGGGGTGGGGGTGTGGGTGGGTGGGTGGGCGGGGCCGGGCCTGATGGAGATGAAGAATCGTAGATAATTAGCTGAAGGCGCGTCGTGTTTGAAGCCGAACAATTTCGACTTGGGATGTGGAATTTGGAAGTGGGTTGATAAACAAACAACAAATCTGGGAGGGGGAGCCGAGGCTTTTATCTGAGCACACACACACACACACACACACACACACACAGATAAGAGTTGAGCTCATCAGCTGCTGCCGCCGCGGAGCTGTACAGACACAGCTGCTGAAAAAAAAAATGGATGCTTTCATCCGCCACACTTTAATTGCTAATTCTGGCCTGATAAGAGTTTTAGTGCACGTTCAGAAATCTGCCTGGATCGCTTACGCTCTTAATAGGTTCTGTTCCTTTTATACACACAGAGTACACTGAAGTGCTATACAGTGAGTAACCGTATGTGCCTCATGCCGTACGAGCCGACAGCATGAGGCAGGAACCCACCGGAGAGCAAGATTTCATCAAATCTATTGAAATAAACAAAATCAAAAGCAAGAAACACGGTGGTGTGGTGGTTAGTACATTCTCCTCTCAGTCCTGGCACTCCAGGTTCGAACCCATGTCCTCCATGTGTTGCTTTCCTCCGGGTTCTCCGGTTTCCTCCCACAGTCCAAAAACATGGATTGGATGCTCTAAATTGCCCCCATCTCCCGGTGGCGTGGTAGTGAGGATACCTGCCTGTCAGTGCTGGGGATTCAGGTTCGAATCCTAATCAAAGTGGAATTTCCATGTCGTTCCCGTGTCCGCGTGGGTATCCTCCGGGTTCTCCGGTTTCCTCCCACATGGGTTGGATTGGATGCTCTAAATTGCCCCCATCTCCCGGTGGCGTGGTGGTGAGGATACCTGCCTCTCAGTGCTGGGGATCCCAGTTCGAATCCTGGAGTTTCCATGTTCTCCCCGTGTCCGTGTGGCTTTCCTCCGGGTTCTCCGGTTTCCTCCCACAGTCCAAAAACATGGATTTAAGGTAAACTGGCTGCCCTAAGTTGCCCTTCTCTCGCTCTCGTGGTGGTAAGCATATCTGTCTCTTAGTGCTGTCCAGGTTGGCATACCAATCTAGGTGGAGTCTACCTCTGGGGAGGTTCCACATGTCCATCCAGGGGAGAACGTTTCGGGCGCTGGGCAGATACACCCCAGACAGGACGCAATTCATCGCTGGACACACACTCACTCACACAGACACACTCTATATGGGGCAATTTGAAGAATTTAGTTTAGCTTGAATCCATGATTTTGGCACTGTGGAAGGAAACCAAAGAACCCGGTGGAAAGAACTGTGGACACCACCCAGATCGGGATTCAAACCTGAGAGAAGAACATGCTAACCACTACCCACCCACCCCCCCGTGCCACCCTCAATAATATGAATAGAACTTTAATGTTTTAATTGTGACACGTTTAGATCCTCATATTGAGATTTCATGGAAGGCTCCCAGACCAATAGCTGTGCGTTAAATTCATAAAGAAGTGCGACACACACTCACTCACACACACACTCTATATGGGGCAATTTGGAGACCTCAATTGACTTGATCCATGTTTTTGGACTGTGGGAGGAAACCGGAGAACCCGGAGGAAACCCACGCGGACACGGGGAGAACATGGAAACTCCACCCAGATGGGGATTTGAACCAGGAATCCCTAGCGATGAGAGGAGAACATGCTAAACCACTAAGCGACCGTGCCACCATAGTTCATTTTATTTTTAGTTTTATTTGATCTTTATTCTATATTCTATTTTAGCTTTATGTGGAGATGTCCGGTAAGAATTTCACTGCTGGCTCTACCATGTAAATCTAAGCATGTGACCAATAAACCTGATTTGATTTGATTGTAGGTTATTCGAATCGTAACGATATGGTTCCATAGGATCTCTGTGAGTTAGGTCAGGTTTTGTGTCCTCTCTCTTTCTCTCTCTCTCTCTCTCGCTCGCTCGCTCGCCCTGTGTCTGTGGTTATGTGGTTCTCTGAGTGTAAGCTTGTTGTGTGTGGGCATCATTGTTTCCATTCCATTTCTTTGCAATCGTTCTCACACAGAAAAGTGTTTTTTTCCCCTCAGGTCTTTGCCACATCAAGGTCTCTTTTTCTTCGGGAGTGTGTGTGTGCGTGCGTGCGTGCGCGCGCGTGTGTGTGTGTGTGTGTGTAGGTATGTATGTTTTATACTGAAATAGTGCCTAAGCTGTAGGAGACTTTTAAATAACCTCCTCTCTAAAAGCTCCCACCCTGCACCGGCGTGGTCTCTTTCATTCTTCTTCTTATTGTCTTTGGCTCGCTCAGTAGGAGAACCGCATTAGTTCAACAAGCCTTCGGGGTACTTTTAGAAATGTCTTTGAGCATGAGGCGCCCTTTATGAGTTGTACCACCAAACCAGCTCTTGCCCCACGGTAAAGGGCTTTTAATGCTTCTCTTTGGCTTTGGAAAGAGCGCACGGCTCACACCCGGGTGTGTGTGTGTGTGGGGGGGTTATAATGGTGTCATAACCAGAGCAAAAGATTCCAAAATTGTTTATTATATAGCTGATGGTTTGTAATGCTGGAATCCAGGACGTACTAATTGTCTTTGGGATCAAAGTAAAATTATACAGCAACTATACAAATGAGGATGGTGTAGTGCTCAGCACTCAGCGCAGGGCATCCGGGTTCGAATCCCGGTCTGAGTGGAGTTTCCGTGTTCTCATGGGTTTCCTCCGGGTTCTCAGCTTTTTCTCCCCAAAGTCCAAAAACATGGATTTAAGGTCAAATCGGACGTCTCATGCACCTTTACTAACATAAAACACACATTACAGCGGGATGTTCTCAAAACCTTTTCTGCAGTTTGAAACTCGGATCACAGCAAAGTGGCTTAGTGGATTAGCATGTTCTCCTCTTAGCACTGAGGATTCCCGGTTCCCCATCTGGGTGGAGTTTCCAAGTTCTCCCCGTGTCCGCGTGGGTTTCCTCCGGGTTCTATGGTTTCCTCCCACAGTCCAAAAACATGGATCAAGTCAATTGAATTTTCAAATTGCCCCATATAGAGTGTGTCTGTGTGTGTGAGTGTGTGTCCAGTGATAGATTGCCCCCCCTGGGTGTATCTGCCCAGCGCCCGAAACGTTCTCCCCTGGATGGGCATGGGGAACCCCCCCCCCCCCCATGCGACCCTAATAGATTATAAAGCGGAAGATAATTGGGGGGTGAGGTTGTGTCTTTGGTATCTTATTACAAAATGTAATTAGTGCTGAGAGGAGAACATGCTAAACCACTGAGCCACTTTGCTGTGATCCGAGTTTCAAACTGCAGAAAAGGATCTGTGGTGGATTCAGAGAGTTGAGGTTTTATTTTCATAGCTGAATGGTGGAGTTTTAGAGTCTGGTGTTCTCAGACGAAGCGGCGCATGTTCTCCGCCTGTGTTTCCGTGGCATTTAGCCCGCAGTGGAATGCAGCGATCCTCAGGCTCCTCGGGATAAAAGAACCTGCTTTTTCACCCAGGATGGGCAGCCAATGTTAAGAAGGCGTTCTCTGGTTTATCGAAGGAAATTTGGGAGATGAAACGTACATAATACCTCAGAAACCACCGAACCGCCGACAGCGAAGCAAATAATTCACAGAAATAATGTTTGAACAGTTTGTGGCAGGATTATTCTTTGTAGTTCAGTTAAAGCATTGATTCAGGTTGATGTTATAGTGACGGTGATGTGTTTTGCCTACTGCACTGTAATTACATACAGGGGAGTGTGCCCTCCACATTTGATGTATCCGTGCAGTGACACACACACACACACACACACACACACACACACACACACACACACACACACACTTAGTGGTGGGCAGCCTTGAGGTTAGTTGGCTTGCCCAAGTGCACTTCAGCTATAATACTTGTTGGGACCGGGAATCGAACCGAAGACCTTAAGCTCACAAGACTGGATCTTCCATCCAATATCTTTATATTTATATATTTATATTTTATATAATATCTTTATATCTTTATCCTCTATTGGGGTCGCGGTGGGGGTCCCCATGCCCATCCAGGGGAGAACGTTTCAGGCGCTGGGCAGATAGACCCAGGACAGGGCGCCAATCTATTACTGGGCACACACTCACTCACACAGACACACACTATATGGGGCAATTTGGAGCATTCAATTGACCTTGATCCACGTTTTTGGACTGTGGGAGGAAACCTGAGAACCCGGAGGAAACCCATGTGAAGACAGACCACAACCTTCACATTATGTTATATCATTTCTGTTATTTATTTGGTGCGTTTTTTAAATGTTTTTCTTTTTTTGTATATAAATGTAAACTGATTGGATGATGATTATATACCCCACAGCGATCCCGTTGATTACATTAATTCTCAACTCGTGCTAATCACCACGGTGTTTTTTTCAATTTTTTTATACAGTAGACACAAGTAACATCAGCATGTAATTTAGTAATTGGTGAGGTTAATTTCAGAAGCCTGATTACCTTCGTACGCGCGGACGCAGCGATTATCCCCGTCATTCTGCACGACGCTCCCTGAGCCTATAGTTAAGCAGCTGCATCCTGATCTGCTTGTTGCTGTCGCACCTCAAGGGAGACGAATTAATCACGGTCCCCACGAGTCAAACACATTAAACAGAGCACATTTATCAAAGCTGTTAACGCGTATTCAGATGGAGCTGCGCTGGCTTGGAACGCTTGCAACACATCAAGCATGCGGAGACGGATTTGCATTTGAAACACTTTAACCTGTTCTCTGCCACTTTAATGCAAACAAGTGTGTGCCACCTTGGTGAAAACGTGTGTGTGTGTGTGTGTGTGTGTGTGTCCGTGTCCGTGTCCGGATTTGCGTTACTAAAGAACAGATATGTGTTGTTGGCACCTTTTCCAGGAGCAAGTGTATATAACAAATACAAATCATAAATAATAGTCCCGGTTGGAATCCCAATCTGGATGGAGTTTCCATGTTCTCCCCGTGTCCGCATGGGTTTCCTCCGGGTTCTCCGGTTTCCTCCCACAGTCTAAAAACATGGATCTGAGTTGACCCCAATAGAGGATAAAGGAGAAGATAATGGATGGTTGGAAGAGCAGTGACTCGGGTGGAGGGGGCGGAGCTGAGGGTCCGTTCCTGATGGCTCCACCTTCCACTTCATGTGGTAGAAAGTTCCGCTCTAGTTGTTCTATGAATCTCTTCCATCAATGCATGCGATGTAACAGCTTATAAAGGCTGCACACAACGCCAGCAGTATTAATTATTAATTATTAATTAATGTTAATGAAGGCCAACCCTCGAACCGCACCCTCAGCGGCGCCTCGCTCCAGCCACACGGCCAAAGTCCAGCTGTTGGCATTCCATGGTTCGCTCGCCTTGCGGAATGCGATGTAACGGATTATAATGGCTGCACACAATGCCAGCAGTGTTAATTATTGATTATTAATTAATCTTAATGAAGGCCAACCCCCAAACCCCACCCTGAGCGCTCCTGCCACATTGCCGAAAGTCCAGCTATTGGCATTCCATGGTTCGCTCGCCTTGCGGAATGCGATGTAATGGCTTATAATGGCTGCACACAACAGCAGCAGTGTTAGTCATTGATTATTAATTAATCTTAATGAAGGACAACCCCCAAACCCCACCCCCAGCGCCGCCTCGCTCCTGCCACATGGCCAAAAGTCCAGCTGTTGGCATTCCATGGTTTGTTCGCCTTGCGGAATGCGATGTAACGGCTTATAAAGGCTTCACACAACACCAGCAGTATTAATTATTGATTATTAATTGATCATAATGAAGGACAACCCTCAAACCCCACCCCCAGCGCTCCTGCCACACAGCCGAAAGTCCCACTCTTGACGTTTCTTGGATCTCTCCCCTCGCGGCATGCGATGTAACGGCTTATGAAGGCAAAAACGTTGACATAAAACTTTTATAGTCTTCAAGCCTGAAGGTGAGGTCTAAATTTGTAGTTATTATTAAAATCCACGTGGAAACGACGCAGGCCACCTTTCCAAGGGATTTGAACCCGGGACCTTCTCGCTGTGAATCAGCGGTTGCTTTCCACTGAGCCGTCACACCACCCACTGAAGTCAGCACGCTTTAAAAATGTACTTTTTTAATATACATAAACACAATTTTTATGTACCAACAGTTCAAGTGTATATAACAAACACAAATAATAGTAATAGAAGAGCATGTTCTCCTCTCAGCACTAGGGATTCCTGGTTCGAATCCCCATCTGGGTGGAGTTTCCATGTTCTCCCTGTGTCTGCGTGGGTTTCCTCCAGGTTCTCTGGTTTCCTCCCACAGTCCAAAAACATGGTTGAAGGTCAATTGAGTTCTCCAAATTGCCCCATATAGAGTGTGTATGTCTGTGTGAGTGAGTGTGTGCCCAGTGATAGATTGGCGTCCTGTCCCGGGTCTATCTGCCACCTTTCCCGGGATTTGAACCCGGGACCTTCTCACCGTGAATCAGCGCTTGCTTCCCACTGAGCCGTCACACCACCCTCTAAAGTCAGCACGCTTTAAAAATGTACTTTTTTTATATACATAACCACAATTTTAACGTACCAACAGTTCAGTGGAAGATATTCAGATGACAGTTAAACGCTTAGCCCCGAAAAACAGAGCCATTTATTATTTAAAACGACGGGAATCTGATTCCACAGATATGTTTGGACGGTGACGCAGCGTGTAGCTTTCGTTTAGTTGAATCGGAACCACGCTTCGTGAGTTTGCGGTGCTGCCGCAGTCCTGACAGTACGCTGATGTTTTCCCTCAGACCCTTTTTTTTTTTTTTTTTTTTTTTTTTTCTTCAAAAACACTTTATTTTCCGACAGCTCCCCCTCGGCCTGCGCTTGATTATATTTCAGCTGCTGTCTCTCTTTGTGCTCCGGAAAGCCATTTCGAAAATATCGCCCAGTCCTGATGGAACTATCAATTGATGTTTCCATCTGCTTTAATACAAGTGCAGGCTGATTAATCTGCATCTTCAAAGGAGAGGCTTCCTGGCTGAATGCAACGCCGGTTCCCCGTCCTCTTGTTCCCGGCCCTTTCCCATTCCCCGCTTCATCTCCTCGGCCTTAGCGTGTCCGTTCTCAATGAACAGCAGAGTCTAATTATCCATTTCCCCGGAGCAGATTAGGTTTCTGAAGTCGTGGCGCATTGTGTTAAGGAGCCCGCCCAAATCGATGGGATATGCTTTAGGGGGTTGAGCCGTCTTCACTTGTGACATGAATACTCCATTATGAAATGAGTCAATTTATTGACACACTGCAACATATGAACATATGAAGTTGGTAATCCCACTCATACAGATGTCACTTTCCAGTGTCAGTGTCGGCGATGGATTACGTTTACGTCTACATGGTTGCGTTGGATCTTTTGATTTTTGAAAAAGGCAACGAGTCGATGCAAAATGGTCGTCTCAGCTCATTTATTGAGAACAAAGAAAACTTCATGAACATCGTCAGTAACTCACGCTGGCCAGCGGGTCTGCCTCCCTCAGCCTTCAGGTGCCGCGAATGCCTCCGGGTCTGAGTAAGAAAGAGCGCCCCGCAGTGCTTACCTGTGTATATATCCGTTAAGTCTAGTTCCCGCCCCTAACTGCCTAAGCCAATCACAAATTATCGCCCTAGGTTTTAAACCGGCCAATCCTAGCCCAGGGTTTTGGTTCAAATCTAGCTTGCCCCACCCCACTTCCCAATGGCGGCAAGAACACATAAGAGTCCTTTGTTTGAATACAAACTTTCGGCCATTTTGGGACTCGTATTATTCATTCATTCATTATCTTCCGGGGAGATATGCCCATCCAGGGGAGAACGTTTCAGGCACTGGGCAGATAGACCCAGGACAGGGCGCCAATCCATCACTGGGCACACATTCACTCACTCACACACACTCTATATGGGGCAATTTGGCCAATTCAATTGACCTTGATCCATGTTTTTGGACTGTAGGAGGAAATCGGAGAACCCGGAGGAAACCCACACGGACACGGGGAGAACATGGAAACTCCACCCAGATGGGGATTTGAACCGGGAATCCCTAGCGCTGAGAGGAGAACATGCTAAACCACTAAGCCACCGCCTGACTCTTATGTGCAAGTCATTTAAAATTTCTGACAGTTGAAAAACGTATGGAGCTCATAGAACCCAGGGACCAGTTACAAGATGCAGGGCGGAAAAAAAAGTTTGGCGAATGCAAACGTCTGAATCGCCTCCCTGGCCTCCGTGTTTATTTTCATCACCCTTTTTTGGCACTTTTTTTCTTCATCGGAACACATGGATTTAGCAGTCTGTTGACACCGGAATGCATATTGCATGTTGTTTTGACATCCAAGCGGCAACGGCGGCAGAGATTACTGAGAATACGGCAAAAATACGAAAACTTCAGATTAAATCTGCCCGTGCAACCGTCGCCGAGCAGAAATCGCACTGCCAAACGAAATTGCATAACCACCCAGGAATGAGGAGGAATGAGGAGGTACGACCCGAAAAGCTGCTCGGCGCCTGCTAACGCTGATTTAGATCTGGCAAAACCGCGGCATGCCCAACATGTGCCATTATATTATGATAAGACAATCTGGTCGCAACGCAGAGCAAGGAATTGAATGTGACCGTCCACGACTGTTTATCTATCGAAAAGATGCGGACAGTTTTAAATTTCCCAATTGTAGAACTTATAAAGGCATCATCATCATCATCATCATCATCATCATCATCATCAGTTAGTGATTGAGGTCCAAGAAAAGTGTATATATACACTTTGTGTGTATATATATATATATATATATATATATATATATATATATATATATATATATATATATATATATATATATATATATATATATAAATATATATATAATTATTATTATACATCTATTATCTTCTACTTTTTCCTGCACTAGGGTTGCGGGGGGGTTCCCCATGCCCATCCCGTCTCAGGCGCTTGGCAGATACACCAAGGACAGGGGGGCAATCTATCACTGGGCACACTCACTCACACAGACACACTCTATATGGGGCAATTTGAAGAACTCAATTGACCTTGATCCATGTTTTTGGACTGTGGGAGGAAACCGGAGAACCCAGAGGAAACCCACACAGACACTGGAGAACATGGAAACTCCACCCAGATGGGGATTCGAACCGGGAATTCCTAGTGTTGTATAATTTTCATGCTAGCCACTAAGCTTCATTATTATTATTATTATTATTATTATTATTATTATTATTATCATTATCATTATTATTATTATTAAAGTGAGTCTGATGATTCTGAACTCTAACCACTGCTAATCACTAAGCCACTGTGCCACCCTATTATAATAATAATAATAATAATTATTATTATTATTAAAGTGAGTCTGATGATGCTGAACACCCGGTTTCTGATCAGTTTGAAATGGCCGGTTCCGACGGCGTGTCCGCGCTGGTCCGTAGGCCGGCGGTGCAAACCCAGCGGCGGGCTCTGAAGCACGTTTCTAGGTGGGAGGTTCGAATGGAGAGAGATGACTGGCTAGCTGTGCAGTGCAGCCTGACAGGAGCACAAACAGAGAAAAACAGCAGGCCACTGCGCTGTGAATGAACCCACTATTAAGCACATAAATCACACGGCTGCTGATGGATGTAAGCTGCTGGGATAAATTGCCTGAGCCGCTGACCAGAGAGAAGTTTTGGTTTTTTTTTTTTTTGCTGCTGTATTTCTGGATGCTTTAAAGTGTCAGATGTGACAAGTCTCAGATCAGAGCTTAAGAGGCATTTTTCAGAACATGCGCATGCACTTGGGGACCAAAAAAAGAGGCAGAGATGGATACGGGCGGAACGTGGACCTGTAACCTGTATTTAGACGCCGGCTGAATCCTGAGTGCTTTCGGTGTCGGTGCGCCGTCGGGTTAGAGCCGCGGCCGCGGGAGAACGTGGAGGCAAATGATACACCAACACCACCGACCACCTGGACTCCCCTTCGTTTATCCATCCATCCATTATCTTCTGCTTCATCCTATATCAGGGTTGCGGTGGTGTTCCCCATGCCCATCCAGGGGAGAACGTTTTGGGCGCTGGGCAGATACACCCAGGACTGGGCACACGCACTTACACAGACACACTCTATATGGGGCAATTTGGAGAACTCAATTGATCCATGTTTTTAGACTGTGTGAGAAAACCGGAGAACCCAGAGGAAACCCACACGGACACGCGGAGAACATGGAAACTCCACCCAGATGGGGATTCGAACCGGGAATCCCTAGCGCTGAGAGAACGTGCTAACCACTAAGCCACCGTGCCGCCCCCTTTGTAGGCAGCACGGTGGGGTCGTGGTTAGTACGTTTGCCTCTCAGTGTTCTCCTGTCTCCTCCCACAGTCCAAAAACAGATTCAAGGTAAATGGGCTGCTCTACATTGCCCCATATGGAGTGTGTGTGTGTGTGTGTGTGTGTGTGCCCAGTGATAGATTGGTGCCCTGTTCTGGAGCATTGAGAACCACCCCGTGTCCCTATTAGAGGATTAAGTGGAAGAAATGGAATAGATGTTTGGATGGATAGAGCACTAGGGATTCCCAGTTCGAATCCCCATCTGGGTGGAGTTTCCATGTTCTTCCCGTGTCCATGTGGGTTTCCTCCGGGTTCTCCGGTTTCCTCCCACAGTCCAAAAACATGGATCAAGTGAATTGAGTTCTCTAAATTGCCCCATATAGAGTGTGTCTGTGTGTGGAAGTGTGTGCCCAGCGATAGATTGGCACTCTGTCCTGGGTGTATCTGCCCAGCGCCCGAAATGTTCTCTCCTGGATGGGCATGGGGAATAGAGGATAAAGTGGAAGATAATGGATGAATGGAAAACAATATAAAATGACTTCTATTGCTTCAATACAATACACAATACAAGACACTAATATCTGAAATAAATGAAATAAATCTTTTTTTCTGATCCCACTCTTTGTTTTATTTTTATTTTATATTTTCTGGATCGATAACGTTCTAAGGTTTCCTTTTTTGTTCCACGGTTTCTTTATGAAGATCAGACAGTTGCTGTGCTCCACGTCGTTGAGTCCTGTTATTCTTCCGAGCATCGTGTGAAGCACTGCGTCACGTGACCTGTTTATTTGAAGTCCGTGAGTCGTCTCTTAATACCAAACTGTTCCGAGTTTGAAGTGGAGGAGGCGCTATAAAGCGACAGATTGCCTGACCTTAATGGACTCGCTTGTAAATCAAGAGGACGGATAAATAAGAACAGATGATGGTGCAGAGGAGTCGACTGTGGAGCGGTCTTGGCAGGACACGGGGTTATTTTTCTTCACGTTAATGTGTGAGAGTGAAGAGGTTGAGAACAGAGAGAGAATAAAATAGTCTGCTTTCCTGATGAATGAGGGATCTCACCGTAAGAGAGGCAGTCGTCTCCCAGGGAATTTATAGTTCACACAAAACACGGCAAAGCAAACGGCATCAGGGGTGAGTTAGAACCTGGTCAGTTAGAACCTGGCCGGTTAGGACCTGGTCAGTTAGAACCTGGTCAGTTAGAATGAAGTCAGTTAGAACCTGGTCAGTTAGAACCTGGTCAGTTAGGACCTGGTCAGTTAGAACCTGGTCAGTTAGAATCAAGTCAGTTAGAACCTGGTCAGTTAGAATCAAGTCAGTTAGATTCAAGTCAGTTAGAACCTGGTCAGTTAGAACCTGGTCAGTTAGAACCTGGTCAGTTAGAATCAAGTCAGTTAGAACCTGGTCAGTTAGAACCTGGTCAGTTAGAACCTGGTCAGTTAGAATCAAGTCAGTTAGAACCTGGTCAGTTAGAACCTGGTCAGTTAGAATCAAGTCAGTTAGAACCTGGTCAGTTAGAACCTGGTCAGTTAGAATCAAGTCAGTTAGAACCTGGTCAGTTAGATTCAAGTCAGTTAGATTCAAGTCAGTTAGAACCTGGTCAGTTAGAACCTGGTCAGTTAGAATCAAGTAAGTTAGAACCTGGTCAGTTAGAACCTAATCAGTTAGAAACTGGTCAGTTGGAACCTGGTCAGTTAGAACCTGGTCAGTTAGAACCTAGTTAGTTAGAATCTAGTCAGGCGTTGAGTTGATAGAACGTATATATGTATATTTTTGTTTAAACTACTATGATGGGCTATATGATTCATTTTGGTGGCCATTGAGATGCATTTTATAGTTGTGTTATATACAGGGGTTATTGGGTGGGGGCATTATTCCTATCCCAGCAGTGTCACTGAGGTGGAGAAATGAAACTACAGCAGCACTACTGCACTAACACCCCCTCACCACATCAGTGTCACTGCAGAACTGACCATAAACAATCCACCACCCAAATTACACCTGACCAATAGAGAACAGAGGACCAACAGAGGACTGGGCACGGGAGGGGGTTCCCCATGTCCATCCAGGGGATAGATTTTAGAGCACTGGGCAAATACACCCAGGACAGGGTGTCAATCCGTCATTGGGCACACAGTCACTCACAAAAACACACACTATATGGGGCAATTTAGAGAATTCAATTGACCTTGATCCATGTTTTTGGACTGTGGGAGGAAACCGGAGAACCCAGATGAAACCTGCGTGGACATGGGGAGAACATGGAAACTCCACCATCTATATGCGAAGTGGCAAATCTTTTGATTGGTGCTGTCTATTGACCAAATCCCTGAGATTTGTACGGTTTTTAGTTTGAGAAGTCTCATCATCTCATTAGGAGATTTCTGTAATTAAAAAGGGAAAAAAGGGAACGTCAAAAATAATCAGACTGCACATCTATTTAAATGTCCTTCGATGTGTGCTCATATTTCTCGGCGCCCACGCCCCACATTACCCCAGATGGAGGATGGATGGTGTTCAGACAGGTAAGTGATGATCTTTCAATGGTAGTGGCTCCCCTCTGATGGATGGCTTCTCCCTGATGATGAATAAGTTGGGAGCTGGAAGCCCGAGGCTCTAACGTACATTTGTGGAGGAATGTCGGAGTAAACCACTACACCGTCCACCGTTGCCTCCTTCCTTTCACACAGCAGGCTTAGACAGCTCAGGGCAGAGACAGAGCAGCCATCATTTACAGAAATATGGTGTGAGAATCGATCTCACAGAGGACCTTGCTTTGCTGGTAAATCCATGTGCTGGAAGATTTATTCTGCCCAAGTTCTGATGTCACACAAATATATACGAGGGGTAACTATTATTTTTATCAGACTTAATGCAAAGTAACACAGTATCAGGGAAAAAAAACGATGTGTGTTTTCTAAATTGTTTATACTGAGGACCGAAGGACGGGGATGTTCTAGAGTATAGGTGTCAAACTCAAGGTCCGCGGGCCAAATCCGGCCCATAAGACTATTCTATCTATTTTACATTGATTTATTATTATTGTTATTAACGGGTTGGCGCTATGGGTTTGTGGACCGTCCTCGTATTTTGTATTTGTATGATTTTGACAGGAACATTTTTATGGAGAGCAAAAATATTTGAAGAGATTTAAAGTTTTATTTTTCTAAAATGGCCCAAAAGCAAAGAAAACTGAGTGTTTTGAATTGCTATTTTGTACTTATATCAGGTATATAAGTATATATCAGGGGTAAACATCAGGGGTAAACATCAGGGGTAAACATCAGGAGTAAACATTAAGGGTAAACATTAAGGGTAAACATCAGGGGTAAAATTCAGGGGTAAAAATCAGGAGTATATATCAGGGGTAAACATCAGGGTTAAACATCAGGGGTAAACATCAGGGGTAAATATCAGGAGTAAATATCAGTGGGAAACATGAGGGGTAAACATCAGGGGTATATATCAGGGCTAAATATCAGAAGTAAATATCAGGGGTAAACATCAGGGGTAAATATCAGGAATATATATCAGGGGTAA
The DNA here is from genome assembly GCA_019802435.1 of Corydoras maculifer. Taxonomy (NCBI): domain Eukaryota; kingdom Metazoa; phylum Chordata; class Actinopteri; order Siluriformes; family Callichthyidae; genus Corydoras; species Corydoras maculifer. The sequence goes on along the minus strand of JAFMOD010000138.1, from coordinate 1,016,164 downwards.
GTAAACATCAGGGGTAAATATCAGGGGTATATATCAGAAGTAAATATCAGGGGTAAACATCAGGGGTAAATATCAGGAGTATATATCAAGGGTAAGTAAACATCAGTGGTTAATATCAGGGCTAAATATCAGAAGTAAATATCAGGGGAAAACATCAGGGGTAAATATCAGGAGTAAGTAAACATCAGTGGTAAATATCAGAAGTAAATATCAGGGGTAAACATCAGGGGTGGCCGACAGACCACCAGACCCCCGCAAGTCAGACAAATATATTTATGTTCACATCTAATCTTAGATTCACTTGCTAACATTTGTACTAACTGTCAGAGGAAACTGATTTGGGCATGAGGAGAACATGCCAAATTCCCACAGAATGGACTTTGTTTTTTTAATCCTGGAGTTTGGACAGAGGGTGTTCTTCGCTGGAAGGCTTTTTAGAGAAATGAGTGAATGTCTATGGGTCGTTTGAATTATCCAGTTGTGTTGTGTATGTTTACGTGTGTGTGTTTGTGTTTGTGTGTGTGTGTGTGTGTGTGTGTGTGTGTGTGTGTGTTAAAGACAGAAGGTAAGATTAATGGTGTGCTAAAGGGAAGTGTTATGGTGAACAGGTTGAGTGCTGAAGGAAGAAGGATATGAGCCACCGGGGAGCGAGGTGTGGTTTATGGGCAGTTCTTGTTCACTGATGCCCCTGTTTTCTTTGCAGCGGTGATTATGGAGGAGAGCGGGGACGGAGCCGACAGCCTGCTCGTCCACACCGACACATGCACTTACATAATCATCAATGCACCACCTGTCCCCAAGCCACATGCCCACGCACATTCATGGTGTATATGATGAATAGCGCACTACACCACCTGCCCACCGCCACGTCTCGGGTCCAAACACACAGATTGCTCGTCAGTTGCTTCACATTTACAGAGTGGCGTGGACGCCGCGCTTCACCTCGGATTTAATAAGTCAGGGAGTCAGGCGGTGACCCTGATGTCCTTCTACCTCGTGTCCAAATAGGGTTTCAACAGGTGACTACAGGATCTAGAATGTTGGGCGTTTGGTGGAGGGTGTGTTTGTCTGGGATTTAGAATTCATATATTATATATATATATTTTTTGGGCGGCACAGTGGCTTAGTGGTTGGCATGTTCTCCTCTCAGTGCTGGGTTCAAATCCCAATCTGGGTGGAGTTTCCATGTTCTCCCCATGTCAGCGTGGGTTTCCTCCGGGTTCTCCGGTTTCCTTCCACAGTCCAAAAACATGGATCAAGGTCAATTGAGTTCTCCAAATTGCCCCATATAGAGTGTGTCTGTGTGAGTGAGTGTGTGTCCAGTGATAGATAGGCGTCCTGTCCTGGGTGTATCTGCCCAGCACCCGAATAGATAAAGGATGGATGAATAAATGAATGAATATATATATATATATATTTGGGCAGCACAGTAGCTTAGTGGTTGGCATGTTCTCCTCTCAGCGCTGTGGATTCCCGGTTCGAATCCCAATCTGGGTGGAGTTTCCATGTTCTCCCCGTGTCCTCGTGGGTTTCCTCCAGGTTCTCTAGTTTCCTCCCACAGTCCAAAAACATGGATCAAGGTCAATTGAATTCTCCAAATTGCCCCACAAAGAGTGTGTGTCCAGCCATAGATTGGCGCCCTATCCTGAGTGTATCTGCCCAGCGCCGGAAACGTTCTCCCATGGATGGGCATGGGGAACCCCCCCGCGACCCTAATAGAGGATAAAAAAAAATTATGCGGAAAATAATGGACATCAAAAGAACATCGTAATTGAAATACAATCAGTACCCAGCTGTGTGCAGTGTTGGATGTTTTTATGTTTATTTATTGGTGTTTTGTATAATCTATATCTTCTATTCTTTGCCGTTGTCTTATTTGGATCCTGGTGGCCCTTTCCGAGGTTTCTTACCTCACATGGACCTAATGAGACTGCTGTGAGTCATGAACCTCATGAAATCTCCTGGGGGTGGGGGGGGGTTTCTTTTAACACTTTTATCAGAATGATATCTGTTGACAGTCACAGGCTCTTAGAGACCCACGCCTGACAGAGTCTGACCCGATCTGTGAGCGCGGGGGTTCCAGACCTTCCAAACTTTCCATGCAGCGCTGCGGGTCTTACGATTTTTGGGATGAATAAGAATAACAGAGTTAGGATTATGGTTATGATGGGATTAGGATTAGAGTTCTCCCCAAATAATGACTATATATGTGTATCATCCATCCATCCATCAGTTTCCATTTAATCCTCTACTAGGATCGCGGGGGGGCGAGTTCCCCATGCATATCCAGGTGAGAACATTTCAGGTGAGAACTGGGCACCAGTCCATTGCTGGGCACTTTATATGGGGCAATTTAGAGCAGCTTGTTTACCCTAAATCCATGTTTTTGGACAGCGGCGGAACGTAGAAACTCTACCTAGATCGGGATTCGAACCTGGATCCCCAGCGCTGAGAGGCAGCTGTGATAACCACTAAGCACAAACCTTCATACATACAGCTGTTCGGCCAAAAGTCTCGCCGTGGAAGTTCCCTCTCCGCGACATGTGATGTCACAGTTTGCATATGTTTATTGTTTAGCTGATCCAATCAGAACTTCACATGGGTTCATTAATAACTCAGTTCTTCAGTTGAGGGCGCCGCGGAGGCTTAGTGGTTTAGCATGTCTCCAATCTGGGTGAAGTCTCCATGTTCTCCCCGTGTCCGCGTGGGTTTCCTCCGGGTTCTCCAGTTTCCCCCCACAGTCCAAAAACATTGATCAAGGTCAATTGAGTTCTCCAAATTGCCCCATATAGAGTGTGTCTGTGTGAGTGAGTGTGTGTCCAGCGATAGATTGGTGTCCTGTCCTGGGTGTATCTGCCCAGTGCCCGAAACGTTCTCTCCTGGATGGGCATGGGAAACACCGCTCCCCCCACCCTAGTAGAAGATGAAGCGCAAGATAATGGATGGATGGGTTCTTCAGTGTTAGTAAGTTGTTAGTTAGTAAGTAAATTTAACCACAACTGAGCCCAGGCCTGTGTGTGTCTGCCGTCTGTAAACGAAGCCTCTGTCTGCCTGTTCGTCTGCGCATGTCGGACTGATCTCAGACCTGTGGATCTGCGAGCGCAGGCCTGTGTATCGGTGTCAGGAGGACCGAGCTTCAGTCTGTTTATCGGCGTTCGCAGGACTGAGCTCTGGCCTGGCGTTTGTGTTCCGTTCAGTGGACCGGGCGTCTGCTCACGGTCGAGTGAGTCTCCGAAGACTGAGTCCTGCTTGATTGGTTTTAATAGACATCAGGGGGAGGGGGGGGGTCAGGTGGTTGACCATTTCTGCGCACCGCTTCTTGGGTCATTCATAATTAGTTCAGCTGTTGCCTCGGGGCGGTCTGAAATGGTGGCTGGGTTACCTTAATATTTTTTCACTGTGTTTAATCTTCTGCCAGAGGAGCTTTACAAACCCACCGACACCCCCACACCCCCACACCACCCCCACACCACCCCCCACAACACCCACCACCGCCACTGCCACCAAATGCAGCTACAAAACACAAAGCAATATCCCTGCGCACCCGAGCGTCTCCGGCTATGTAAATATTTTTACAGGTTTGATTGAAGGCTTTTCGGCCGTGTTCGGCTGATTATGTCGCGCTTTTTAGGCATTTTACGACTCCCC
>JAFMOD010000138.1:977213-1005225 GCA_019802435.1 Corydoras maculifer | reverse complement strand
CGCAATTTCACCATCGAGCACTCCGGGTTCCCCCTCATCAATGTCTGAGTCCGTCCCGTCGCCAGGCGGCTGTTCAGAAATGATGCCGGCTTTCGCAAAAGCTCGGACAACGGTCACAGCAGAAACCTTAGCCCCGGCATCCACAATCCATTCACAGATGGTGGCGTAACTCGCCCACCGCTGCCTCCCGAGCTTTAGTAAACGTGTGTTTGCCGTCTATCATCCATCGCTCCCACGCCGCCCGCAACTTTACTTTAAACGCCCTGTTTATGCCAATGTCCAGCGGTCGGAGTTCGTTATTCAATCCTCCCGGAATTACGGCGAGTTCCGAATTAATTTTTTTCACTCGGCTTTTCTGTGAGATGAGCGCGCATGGAGCCACAGATCGGCAGGACGGTGATGTGTGGAAAAAACCACCCGGTCGCACAACAATACTTTTATAGATTTTGGAACTCAGTACACGTATAAGTCGCGCCGGATTATAAGGCGCAGGTCCGATTTCTGGGAAAATTTTAGGCTTTTATGTGCGCCTTATAGTCCGGAAAATACGGTAAATAAAGCCCCGTTTGCGAGGCCGTTAATGAGCGCTCGTGCAGGCCGTATGAACTACAATCGTATCAGCCTCGGCATGCCTCCCGCTGCAGGCTGCGCAGCTCCATTAATGAAAGCTTGCTTTTTTTTCTGCCCTAATTTATTGAATTAAGCAGAAAACAATAACTCCCATTCACGTGAAAGTATGTTTTTTTTGTTGCTTGCGGAGTCGTTTGCTGAATCAGCAGTGAATTCACTCTCACAAAACGAATCTCCTATTTCATTTTTTTTTTTTTGGTGGCTCTACTTTTTTATAAATGTGTTTAATCGTAAAGTTGCCTTTAACGGGATATCAAGAGGACGGGAGATAACAATAAAACCAGATACAGGATCCCCTTAAACTTGTACATGGGGGGGGGGGGGTAGAACGTTTTGGGTAGAACGTTTTGGGCGCTGGGCAGATACACCCAGGTCAGGGCGCCACTAAATCGCTGGGCACACACTCACTCTCACACACTATATGGGGCAATTAGTATTCAATTTACCTTGTATCCCTGTTTTTAGTCTTTGGGAGCAAACTGGAGAACCAGGAGGAAACCTATGTGGACACGGGGAGCAGATGGAAACTTCACCCAGATTGGGATTCGAACCTGGAATCCCCAGCGCTGTGGGTCCTTAAGTAACACTGCTAACTCTTATTCTCCAGGGGGCGCTGTATCGTGACCAACCCTGTTCTCTGACAACAACCAAATTGGGGAACTTGTAAGTCGCTTTGGAATAAATCATCATGGTGTGGTGGTTAGCATGTTCTCCTCTCAGCGCTGGGCATCCAGGTTCGAATCCCAACCTGGGTGGAATTTCCATGTTCTTCCCGTGTCTGCATGGGTTTCCTCCGGGTTTCGGGTTTCTGGGTTCTCCGGTATTCTCCACAGTCCAAAAAACATGGATTTGAGGTGATTTGACTGCTATAAATTGCCCCTATGCCGTGTGTGTCTGTGTGAATGAGTGTGAATGTGCCTAGCGATGAATTGCTGTCCTGTCCTGGGTGTATCTGCTCCCCCCCCCCCCTGCGAACCTAGAAGAGAATTAAGATAAGAATTGAGAATGGATGAATGAATCAAATCTACAAGAAAGTTTTATGTTAAAATCTCCAGCTGGAGTACAATATCTATATATATGTCTGCGTGGGTTTCCTCCGGGTTCTCCGGTTTCCTCCCACAGTCCAAAAACATGAATCAACGTCAATGGAACTCTCCAAATTGCCCCATATAGAGTGTGTCTGTGTGAGTGGGTGTGTGTCCAGTGATAGATTGGCGCCCTGTTCTGGGTGTGTCTGCCCAGTGCCCGAAACATTCTCCCCTGGATGGGCATGGGGAACCCCACCGTGACCCTAATAGAGGATAAAGCGGAAGATAATGGCTGGATGGATGTCTAATTCAAAAAAGCAAGCTTAAATGGGTTAATTACTTTGGGTGGTTGTGTATTTGTGCGTTGGGATCACGCTGGATGTGTAAACATCGTCTGTGTGTGTCCCTGTATTGGGATCCCGATCCTCCCCTCAGCTGCCCGCCCTTGTTTAAACATATTTCCCCGATTCTGTAGGTTTTGGCAGAGGGTTTGTATTTAAACTCCATTTGCAGTCTCCGCCGTCTCCGTGGCCTTGTTTATATCGGCGTGTCATCGGCGTTCCCAACGAATTCATTTCGCCCGCGCTGGCGTAAAGAGCTCGCCGAACAAACAAGTTAGCAGAATTTACTACGCCTCGCGCGCAAACAAACAAATAAATCGCCTCCTACCAAATCTGATGCGCCTTTACTTTTTGGGATATTCTCTCTCTCTCTTTCTCTCTTTCTCTCTCTCTGTCGCTCTGTGTCTCTCGCCCGCTTCCTGTTGCTTCCCGCGCTCATAATAAATATATGTTTTCATCTGCCGTAGAAATTATTAATTTGGCGGCACGGTGGCTTAGTGGTTGGCATGTTCTCCTCTCAGCGCCGGGGATCCAGGTTCGAATCCCGATCTGGGTGGAGTTTCCACGTTCTCCACGTGTCCGTGTGGGTTTTCGGCAGGTTTTCCGGGCTCTCCGGTGTCCTCCACAGTCCTAAAACCATGGATTCAAGGTGAATTGACTGCTATAAAAAACAAACAATTAAATCGTCTCCTACCAAATCTGATGTGCCTTTACTTTTTGGGATATTCTCTCTCTCTCTCTCTCTCTCTCTCTCTCTGTCTCTCTGTGTCTCTCGCCCGCTTCCTGTTGCTTCCCGCGTCCTGTCGGCGCTCATATTAAATATATGTTTTCATCTGCTGTGCGTCGCTCCCCGCGCTGATGGCCGGCCGGTGGATGATTAATGCAGGTATTGATTTCATTGTTAAATGCGAGATTAGATGCACAGCGGCGAACGCTATTCATCAAACCCATTGGCATCTAATTAAATTGTCAGTTCGTGTTTTATGCCTGTACACATCTATGAAATATTAACATCTGCTCTGCCATTATTGGGCCCCTAAATCAGGACCTGCCTCGGCTGTAGTGTAAAGGGAAGGTTCGAGTCGGCCGTGAATTGCGATATAATCGAGCGTTAAAGGTCAAAAGGTGACCAAACATTAATTAATTAGACACAAAGGAATAAATGTTGAGAGGAGTGAAGGGTCTCGATGGAAATCGGTGTCCCGTAATCCAGGTGGGATGCTCGGGGTTATTTGAAGGTCTGGAAATTAGAATTTTATATTCATTTGCTGTAGAAATTATTAATTTGGGGGCACGATGGCTTAGTGGTTGGCATGTTCTCTCAGCGCCAAGGATCCAGGTTCGAATCCCGATCTGGGTGGAGTTTTCACGTTCTTCACGTGTCTGTGTGGGTTTTTTGCGGGGTTCTCTGATGTCCTCCCACAGTCCAAAAACATGTATTCAAGGTGGAGTCATGAATACAGTCAAGGCTTTAAATTGCCCCATTTAAATTGCCACGATATAGTGTGTGTGTGTGTAAGTGAGTGTGTGCCCAGCAATAGAGTGGCCCCCTGACCTGCCTTGGTGTATCTGCCCAAGGCCTGCTTTTTTCTCACCTATATGGGCATGGGGAACCCCCCTTCCCTCTACGACCCTGGTAGAGAATTAAGCGGATCCACGTCCGCCTCTCAGCACTGGGGATCCAGGTTTGAATCCCGATCTGGGTGGAGTTTCCATGTTCTCCACGTGTCCGCATGGGTTTCCTCTAATTTTCACCCACAGTCCAAAAGCATGGCTTCAATGTGAATTGAGGTTCCCCATGCCCATCCAGGGGAGAACGTTTCGACTGCTGGGCAGATAGACCCAGGACAGGGCACACGCTCACTCACTCACACAGACACACTCTATATGGGGCAATTTGGAGCATTCAATTGACCTTGATCCATGTTTTTGGACTTTGGGTGGAAACTAGAGAACCCGGAAAAAACCCACGCGCACACGGGGAGAACATGGAAACTCCACCTAGATTGGGACTCGAACTGGGAATCCCTAGGGCTAAGAGGAGAACATGCCAACCATTAAGCCACCGTGCCACCCCATTTGCAAATTCGTTAATCTATTTTAAAAGCTGTGTAATAATTAGGGACGCAGGTTGGGGGGGCAGTTCTTCCAGTATAACTCCAGTTTACACTGATCTCACAACTGAATTGAAATCCCTCAAAGACCCCACACAGCTCGAGAGAACATGCCAAATCGCGATCTCCTAACCTAACGGGATGGAGTCGGCGTTGTTATAAATCGTCGTTAGCATTCCCACCGTAACGCCGTCCTCCCCCTGTTCTTTGCGGGCGTCTTCATGAAGCCTCGGATATGAACCGTGTCCCCTAACATTCATAATTTACAGGTCGCTGGTGTCCTGTGTGTCACCGCACATCTCATCCGAGCCCGGCGCTGAAGGTTTGTGCAGTTTCCTCTGATGTTTTTGCGCCTGACCCAGATCTTATTAACTCACGGCTCGACAGGGGTGGACTGGAGGGGCTGCTGTTGCATGCTTAACATCTTCTTCATCCTTAATAGTACGGAGGACAGGCAAACACAGCATACAAATCACGCGCTGACCTTTGCACAAGCCAAAGCCCAGCGTCGTAAGCCTGATTTATGCGTAATCAGTGCCGCGGCTGAAAACTTTCTCCACTGTGTTTGATTTACCAAACAAATAAAACTTTCTCTCACGCCATGTTTCATATTACTTATGACTTATTAATGATCTGACGTAATCCAGTCCGATACTAAAATGAACGTCGATCGCTGAGTAACAGGATTCCGGTTTCTCTAACTATCAAATACTGCCAGCTTGTGGCGAAGTTACAGAACACAATTACTTATGGCCAAATTACAGAACACAATTCATAAACAAACAAAAAAAGCCACTACAGGTTTAGTGCTGATCGGGAATCGGCTCACTGTTTCTATTAGTCTGTATATTACGATTTAAAATAATGTATTGTAGATCACGCATTGATGTGAACGCGAAGCACTCAGAGGTGTGTGTTATTGATAATAATGTCCCGGCTGGACAAACAGCTCAGCCAATGAGATTAAGAGATTGTAATTAATCATTTTATAAAAACAATAAAGTGAGAAAAGGCGTGGCCTTGTTGGGATTAAATAACATAAAGAGGTGTTATGAGGTGCGTTGCATAGTGATTTATTCACAATAATACACAAGCTCGAGTGTTGAATTGGCTTAATAAAACACTTATAAACACACTATAATAAAAAAATAAGCTTTGATTCATAAATGCATTTACTGAAAAACAAAATCCTTAATAATCTGATTAATAATCTGACTTCTGCAATGTAATCTTGTCCGGTTTTTAAAGTGATCACTGATCGCTGAGTAACAGAATATCCGTTTCTCCAACAAAAAACACCATCTAGTTGACAATTTACAGAACACACTTCATAAACAAGTGTATAAACAGCAGTAACAGGTTTAGTGCTGATCGGGAATCGGCTCACTGTTTAAATTCATCTGTATTTTATGATTAAAAATAATGTATTATATATCACGCATTGATATGAATGTGAAGGTGTGTGTTATTGTCAATAATGTCACAGATTTCAGGCTAATAAGAGGTCATGTAATAAGACCCTGCAGCACACAGTCTTTTCAGAAGCTTCGTCTCGGTGGAGAATGTCTGCAGATCTTTGGTTTGGGGAATTCAGACCCTCGTGATCATCTCCAAACAGACTTTTCTGACACTGATATCACATCAAACCTCCGCCTCATTTCAGCTCCACCAGCTTGTGGTTTCGAGGCGCTTTCTGTGAAGCTCTGTTCAAACACGCCGGCGCCGCCATTCCTCGCGTTTGGGAGTTGAAGCGAAACAGTGCCAGCGTTGTCCGGCGCTCTGTAGCCGGCGGGGTGTAATGTTTATTTAGCGGAGGTTTGTGAGGAATTCTACGCGGCTGCTCTAAATATAACATGGAGCAACTTTCTGGAGCGTTAACATCGTCTGACAGGTTTACAGATGTAACCACGCCAACGCGGGGAAGGCACGCTGCAAATACCACCATCGATCACAAGAACCTGGAGCTTTAAGGCCACGGGTCCTTCAGCCGGCTGATTAAGACGTTATATAATATATAACGTTAGTTTTGGCTATAGTTGCAGAAACAGCAGTGTTATCGTTTGACTCTGGTCTTAATGTACGATATGATCTGACTCTGTTACTCCTTACAAGAAAACAACAGTCTTATTTATAAAAGCCAGACATGTTGCGGGACATTTGATGTATTTATTGGGTTTTTAAGTGGTTTATTAGCTTAAATAATTTTTTTTTAAAATAATAAAAAACAAGCAAAATATTTAAAATGTATTTTTTAAAAACCAGCCCTATATCGTGTTAAATGTTATCGTTTATCCTAAATTAATTTGCAAACTTTTTACCAGACAAAGTGGTGGAGTGGTTTAGGTTCGAATCCCAATCTGGGTGGAGTTTCCATGTTCTACCCGTGTCCGCATGAGTTTCCTCTGGGTTCTCCGGTTTCCTCCCACAGTCCAAAAACTTTAAATTAAATTACAGTTCGGACACGCCCCCTTTCCTGCTCCATTACCTATTTCCTCCACTTATCATATAGATGGACTTTGTAGTTTTATAATTCCAGACTGTAGTCCATCTGTGTTCTTTGTTCTGTTAGTCCCCTGTTGGTTCTCAGTTCTCTATTGGTTAGGTGTAATTTGGGTGGTGGATTGTTTATTGTCAGTTCTGCAGTGACAGCCTTAGTCAGCCTGAGACGTTCTCCCCTGGATGGGCAGGGGGAACCTACCCACACACCTACCCACCTTCCTATGTATCTACCCAGATACCTAGCACGTCTGCCTTTCAGCGCTGGGGAAACAGGTTCGAATCCCGATGTGGGTGGATTTTCCGTCTTCTCCCTGTGTCTGCGTGGGTTTCCTCCCACAGTCCAAAAACATGGATTCGAGGTGAATTGGCTGCTCTAAATTGCCCCTACATAGTGTGTCTGTGTGAGTAAGTGCGAGCCTAATGATGGATTGATACCCTGTCCTGGGTGTCAATTTCAAGCACCTGAAATATTCTCCTCTGGATGGGAATATAGACCCCCCCCCAATAGTTTTAAGGATATTAACAGTGTGTTTAGGCCAAAATAAACCTGAAGTTAATAAATGAAAAGCTTTCATGTGATTTAAAATGAGTCCATTCGCGTCTCCAGCCTCCGATTCGGCTTCAGGAGCTCGTTCAGCAGGACTTTAAATTGAGGACACTTGATGAGTGATCTGATGGAGGGTTTTATGTGACAGAGGGCTTTTCTGCCACCCTCTACTCCCCGAACTGTGAGTGGCTCTCGAACCGGCGCCATATGGAGCCATTATGTCCTTGTCACCCAATAACGGGGCCCAGGAGAGTCAGGCTGCTGTCGCCCCCTGTGCACTCCACAGAGGGTAAGTACAGTCTCATTGGCCTCCATGCGCTACTCTAACAGCTGGGGCAATTTACAGCTAACCTATTATTAAAGGTGAAGTTGTAGGGGGATAAGAGTATAGGCTTGTGATTTTAAGGCAGGTTAAATAATCCGAGTAAATATAAAAAAAGTGAGGTTTTTAAATAAAAACCAAACATCTACATGAATCTGCCCCCTGTCTTACATCTGATTTACTCAGAATGTCATGGTGGTGGTGGGGATTAAACCCGTTCAATGTGGATGAATGAAAAGAACAAATTAAAAGCATTTGTTAATAAATTCTACATGATAAAGTACACGTCCTGAAAGGTCATTATGTAAATCAGTTGGATTACGGGGGATGATTAATGTTAATATTGAGCTTATCGTAGACCTTAGTCTGTCCAATAACCATGCTAACGAAGGTTCAGCCTTCAAACTGCGCTTAGAATTTAATTAAGCTCAACGACATCATATTCAACTAAATATAACATTAGATTTTTTTATTTTCTGCCTCTGTATCAATAGTGGGTTCCTCCTGATCACCTTCTGGTTCTTAATTTCCCCTGAGATCATTAAACTACCTACCCATTAATCTACCCACCTACCTACCTGCTCACTATCTATATATCTACCTACTTTCCAACCCACCCACCTACCTATCTACCCACTCACCTATGTATTATCTATCTGCCAACCTACCTAAACCCCCACGTACCTCCCTACTCATCCACCTACCATCTACCTACCACCCTACCCACCTATGTATCTACTTTCCTATCTACCCAGCCACCCACCCACATACCTGCCTACCTGCCCACCCACGTACATACCTACCAACCAATCGACCTATGTATCTACCTACCTACCCACCCACCCACCCACGTATCTGCCTACTCACCCACCTACGTATCTACATACCTACCTACCTACTAACCAATCCACCTATGTATCTACCTACCTACCTACCCACCCACTCACGTACCTGTCTACTTACCCACCTACCTATCTACCTACCACCCTACCCACCTATGTATATACCAACCTACCAACCTACCTATAAACCAACCCACCTATGTATCTACTTAACAACCTACCCACCCACCCACGTATCTGCCTACTTGTCCACCTACCTATCTATCAACTAACTATCTACCCATCCACGTACCTACCCACCACCCTGCCCACCTACGTATCTACCTACCAACATACCTACACATCCACGTACCTGACTACTTATCCACCTACCTATCTACCTACCACCCTACCCACCGAGTATCTACCAACCTACATATAAACCAACCCACTTATGTATTACCCTACACACCCACCCACCCACCTGCCACAGCATACCAATTTATCCAGATAGGGGCAGATTTTCTGCAGTATTTTTGGCTCCAACCTGCTTTCCATGTTTTTTTTGGTTTTCACATTTAGAGACAATTGTCTGTGTTTTTGGCAGAATTTGTGCTAATAAATTTGCCCAGATTATTTCTGGAGTGCAGTGCGGGATGACATCGTGTTGGGATGTTTTATTGTTTAAAGCAAACAAAGGTAATACAAATGTAAAAACCTCAGCAGCTGCGATTACAGACGTTTGAGGGTCTCAGTGTTAAGAGTCTCGTGTTGTTCTCATCAGTGAGTTTAGTTAGAAGCACGGGTTCGAGGAGGGAGCAATACTTGTAAATGCTGTTAGCTGGTCATGATGATAGTAAGCTCATGTGGGTGATGTCGGTGATGGTGTGCGGAACTGGAGCAGAAGTGCAGTGTTTTTTTTATTTATTTATTTCATTTATTTATTTTTTTTATCAAACTCCAATTAAAAAAACATCTTCCGTCGTCCCGATTCCTCGTATCATTTGCACTTGACTTAGTCTGTTCCTCCATCTTGCTTGGCACTGTTTACGCTTTGTTGGCTCTGACTCTCTTGTCTGTGCTTGTGGAGGGTCAAGGGGGGGGGGGATCTCCACAACATGAGATGACAGGATCAGCTCATGGTCTCTCCGCAGGGGTCCCCGGCACATATCCTGTGTCTTGAACTGCATGTCTGAATCAGTCCATTTGAGGGAAACAAGAGAAGCAGTGAGACAGATCGAGGCACTGAGGCTTTACGTTTTGCGAAGGATAAAGAACGGCGAGCAGATGGAAAATCAAAAGACAGTCTGATGTGCATTAAATTATAATTCTAAAATATTGTATAAGAATTAATGCAATTTTAATGAATATCCATGCAAACACATTTACCATATACACTAACACAGTGTTCCATGTGGAGTGAACTTTATTTTTGTGTTTTAATAAAGCAGTAAGATGCAGGAGGGCGTGGCATTATTGTGAATAAATCACGGTAAAGAGTTGTAAAGAGTCACGACGGGAAGCAGAGTTCTGTTTTATTCACAATAATTCACAACCTCGAGTATCTTTTGGCTTATTGGATCAAACAGATTACCTGTAATAGCACCAGGGCCCAATAGGGGGTGCTGAGGTGACATTTTGGATAAGCCAGTAACACCTCCAGCGTGAGATGTTGTATGATGTGACACGCGACGTAATCTAGTCTGGTTTTTAAAGTGAACGTAAATCGCTGAGCAACGGGATGCCGGTTGCTCTAACAATCCTGAATATGCCATCTAGTGGTCACATTACAGAACGCAATTTAAAAACAACGGGCGCTGTTTATATTAATCTGTATTTCTATTCATGGTACCAGATTTTAAAAAACGTATTGTATATCATGCATTGAGACAAATGTGTTGTGCTCAGAGGTGTGTATTATTGTCAGTAATGTCACGACTGGACAAATGGCTCAGCCAATCAGATTTATGGACTGGAACTACCCGTTTTATAACGCCTGTTAGGTGGCTTAGTGTTTAGCATGTTTTCCCCTCATCACCATTCCTGGTTCAAATCCCCATCTGGGTGGAGTTTGCTTGTTCTCTGGTTTCCTCCCACAGTCCAAAAACATGGATCAAGTAAATTGAATTCTCCAAATTGCCCCATATAGAGTGTGTATGCATGCATGTCTGTGTGAGTGTGTGCCCAGCGATAGATTGGCGCCCTGTCCTGGGTGTATCTGCCCAGCGCCCGAAACGTGCCCCTGGATGGGCATGGGGAATCCCCCCACAACCCTAATAGAGGATAAAGCAGAAGATAATGGATGGATGGATGGAAGGATAATGTCTGTTAGACTCAACTACTTTGCGCTCTTCCAAATTATCTAGTAATTATGAGGATTAAAGGTGATGTGGGTGAATTGTAACGTCACATTTCGCAGCATTATAGAACATTGATAGATTTTTTTTCTATATATTTTTTTCTTTATATATTTTCCATAAGCCTTCTGAGAACGTCAGTGTAACATGACGTACGCATCAGCATGCAGATTTTGCTCTTGAGTCGTTCTCCATGTGCGTCCGCAAAACAACGGAACGCTGACGCTCTCCGATGAGAAACTGATTGCGCCGCGTCACTTGCCTCAAACGCCCGGTCAGAATTTAGTGTGTGTGTGTGTGTCGTCATGAGGACTTGTCTGTTTTCTATGTTGTCCCTTTTTTTTCCACCAAGGCAGAAACACTTCAGCCCCTGCACCCATTTGCCCCCACTTTCTGTAGAGTCCAGGTCAAAAGCTGGTCCGGCTGATCTGTTCGTATAGGTCAGGAAAATACACACACACACACACACACACACACACACACACACACACAGCAGATGAGTATGTTTGTCTCTGCATGCGCCATTGCGCCGTTGACGGCTGACAGGCCATTTGGGATTGTGTCAGCCACCGCGGTGTGTGTCCACACCTACTCTCTCTGATGCCGCCTGCCATCATCGCCGACTCTAATCCCGCTCTCCAGAAAGCTGTAATTGAGCTGAAGATTCGTGAAGGGATTATCGTTGCGATTCCAAAAAGCGAGGGTGCCGTCGAGAACGGGGGAACGTGCTGATGATGGTTCAAGTTCAAGTCATTCATTCATAGAGCGCTCTTTACAATCGTACATCGACACAAAGCAGCTTTACAGTTTTAAAAGCCTTAAAACCCCCAAAGTGCGAGCCAAAGCGACAGTGGCAAGACAAAACTCCCTGCTGTGTTGTTATTTTAATGAAGAAACCTTGTGAGGACCGAGGCTCAGTGGGGGACTCACTATAATTCATTCATTCATTATCTTCTGCTTTATCCTCTATTAGGGTCGCGGTGGGGTTGCCCATGCCCATCCAGGGGAGAACGTCTCGGGCGCCGGGCAGATACACCCAGGACAGGGCGCCAACGTATCTCTGGGCACACACTCACTCACACAGACACACTCTATATGGGGCAATTTGGAGAACTCAATTGACTTGATCCATGTTTTTGGACTGTGGGAGGACACCGGAGAACCCGGAGGAAACCCACGCGGACACAGGGAGGACATGGAAATTCCACCCAGATAGGGATTCGAACTGGGAATCCCTAGTGCTGAGAGGAGAACATGCTAAACACTAAGCCACTGTGCCGCCTACTATAATAATAATAGAATTTTATTTATACCCGCCTTTCAAGAAACACAAGGCACTTACAATATAAGAAAAACAATAATGAAAATTCCCAGTGATAGGTTGGCGCCCTGTCCTGGGTGTATCTGCCCAGCGCCGGAAAAGTTCTCCCCTGGATGGACATGGGGAACCCCCCCCCCCCCCACGACCCTAATAGAGGATAAAGCGGATGAATATATGAATGAATAATGAAAATAAATTACACTATATAGTGCCGACTTAAATAGGGGCAATTAAAAGCAGCCAGTTCACCTTGAATCCATGTTTTTGGACTGAAAACCAGAGAACCAGGTAATAAAAAAAAACAGGGGGTGAACATGAAAACTACACCCCCATGCCACGCCCTCTCCAAAAAAAACATGTACTGTAGTTAAAACCTTATTTATTCCGACTTTTCGTTTTTTTTTTTATTATACTTTTTTTTTTTGCTGTGTACAATTTTATAGTAATACGGAGGAACGATGCAAACCTATTTGTTTTTGAACGTGGGGCGTCTGAACACAAGCGTCATTACACACGTCCACATTTCCAGGTTTAATTGAATCCAGTCAGCAGAAACAGCTCCATCTGTGGAAGCTGAATGCTGATGACTCTCACTGTTCTGTAAACAGACGCAGTTCACGTCTTCATGTTCCCAAACCAGACAGACAAACGAGGAGCGGAGGGTCTCATTTTATTTTCCTCTTATTAAAAGTCTGTCTGTCTGTCTGTCATTGTGTGTGTGTTGTTTGGAAATCCCAAATCAAGTTGTTTCATTAAGTCTATGAAGCTTTTAAAATTAAAAAGTAAACATAGGGGCACGGTGGCTTAGTGGTTGGCATGTTCGCCTCTCAGCACTAGGGATTCCCGGTACGAATCCCCATCTGGGTGGAGTTTCCATGTTCTCCCAGTGTCTGCGTGGGTTTCCTCCGGGTTTTCCGGTTTCCTCCCACAGTCCAAAAACATGGATCAAGTCAATTGAATTCTCCAAATTGCCCCCTACAGAGTGTGTCTGTGTGAGTGAGTGTGTGCCCAGCGATGGATTGGCGCCCTGTCCTGGGTGTATCTGCCCAGCGCCCGAGACGTTCTCCCCTGGATGGGCATGGGGAACCCCACCTTGACCCTAGTAGAGGATAAAGCGGAAGATAATGAATGAATGAAAGTAAACATAGGGGGCGGAGCGGCAAGGTGGCTTAGTGGTTGGCATGTTCTCCTCTCAGCGCTGGGGATCCAGGTTCGAATCCCCTTGTGGGTGGAGCGCGGGTTTTCTCCGGGTTCTTTGGTTTCCTCCCACAGTCCCAAATCATGGAGACAAGGTGAATTGGCTGCTCTAAATACTCCTATATACATTGTCTGAGTGATTGTGTGCCCAGTGATGGATTGGTACCCTGTCCTGGGTGTATCCGCCCAGCGCCTGAAACGTTCTCCCCTGGATGGGATGGGCAGGTTCCTCTATGTGGGGTTCCTCTGCGTTGAGGTTCCTCTGTGTGAGGTTCCTCTGTGTGAGGTTCCTCTGTGTTGAGGTTTCTCTGTGTGAGGTTCCTCTGTGTTGAGGTTCCTCTGTGTGAGGTTCCTCTATGTTGAGGTTCCTCTGTGTGAGGTTCCTCTATGTGAGGTTCCTCTGTGTTGAGGTTCCTCTATGTGAGGTTCCTCTATGTTGAGGTTCCTCTGTGTGAGGTTCCTCTATGTTGGGGTTCCTCTGTGTGAGGTTCCTCTGTGTGAGGTTCCTCTGTGTGAGGTTCCTCTGTGTTGAGGTTCCGCTGCGTTGAGGTTCCTCTGTGTGAGGTTCCTCTGCGTTGAGGTCCCTCTGCGTTGAGGTTCCTCTGTGTGAGGTTCCTCTATGTGAGGTTCCTCTGTGTGAGGTTCCTCTATGTGAGGTTCCTCTGTGTGAGGTTCCTCTGTGTGAGGTTCCTCTGTGTTGAGGTTTCTCTGTGTGAGGTTCCTCTGTGTTGAGGTTTCTCCCCCCCCCCCCCCCCCCCCCCCCCCCCCCCCCCCCCCCCCCCCCCCCCCCCCCCCCCCCCCCCCCCCCCCCCCCCCCCCCCCCCCCCCCCCCCCCCCCCCGAGGTTCCTCTGTGTGAGGTTCCTCTGTGTGAGGTTCCTCTGTGTTGAGGTTCCGCTGCGTTGAGGTTCCTCTGTGTGAGGTTCCTCTGCATTGAGGTTCCTCTGCGTTGAGGTTCCTCTGCGTTGAGGTTCCTCTGTGTTGAGGTTCCGCCATTCGTCGTCCACGCTTTGCATGTTTGCCGTTTTTGAAACAGGGTTGTTGACAGAACGCCAGCCAACGCGTGCGGCCCTGATGAATTGAATTATTCACCATTAGCACATGTCATGTTTAATGTTTCACGGTTTGAACCGGGCGCATGTTTCACGCTGGTTTTTTCCACAGACCCGTAATTCCGTTCTCCTCATGAACTCCCTGAGAACTTTCTCAACAGAACCCTCTCCAAATCACGACAGCCGTTCAGCGCTTCACGTAGAAAAACTTCAACCATCACCAGCTGAAGGTCTGCTTTGTGTTGACCCTTTGTCTTTCAGAACGCTTCGTTTTTTTTTGTTTTGATTTTTTTCGTTTTGTTGTGCCGTGTTCTGAAGCTTACCCACTGGTGGGCTGTTCTAAGGCACATTTTAGAACTTACCACGGTTCTTATCTGGTCTTTTGCTCTTTTTTCGGGTGATGGACTGGCACCCTGTCCTGGGTGTATCTGCCCAGCACCCAAATGGGACCCCCCACCCCCCCTAGAGGATTAAGAGAAAGATAATGATATAAGATTAAAAGGGTCGCGGGGGGGTTCCCCATGTCCATCCAGGGGAGAACGTCTCGGGCGCTGGGCAGATACACCAAGGACAGGAGGCCAATCTATCGCTGGGCACACACACACTCTACATGGGGCAATTTGGAGAACTCAATTGACCTTGATCCATGTTTTTGGACTGTGGGAGGAAACCTGAGAACCCGGAGGAAACCCACGCGGACACGGGGAGAACATAAAGACTCCACCCAGATTGGGATTCGAACCGGGTATCCCTAGTGCTGAGAGGAGAACATGCCAACCACTAAGCCACCGTGCCGCCCTGCAAGTACATATAGTTTAATTAAAAAAGAAACAGATTACAGATTACAGTGAAATGTAATCATTGGGATTAGTAACAGGATTACGGTTTATGTATCGTATCATCACACAGCCTTTAAACACACAGTTTTCCATCCAACTTTAAACATCAGCAGCTGAAGGTCTGCTTTGTGGTGACCCTTTGTTTTTCAGACCGCTTCGCTGTTGTTTTTTTTTTGTTTTGTTGTGCCGTGTTCTGAAGGTTACCCACTGGTGGGCTGTTCTAAGGCGCTTTTTTAGAACTTTCCACGGTTCTTATCTGATCTTTTGATTTTTTTTTGGGCTTAATGTAAATTTAGACTCTTTTAAAGGGCGATGCTGGGATCAGGGTTCTCGCGCTGTCTGTACATGGATCGAAGATCAAAGAGCGTCTATCGCGTCATCATCATCGTCATTAGACGGCTAATCTAGAACCAATCTGATGCTGTGAACTAAAGACCTGCGTTCTATCTTTTTTATACACGGCATGTTAAAACACCGGGATCTCAGCGCTGTCTGAAACCACAGATTAGTTTTCTCTGATATATTCGGTAAATGACATCATACACTATATGGATGCAAGCATTAGGCCACACCTCCTACGGTGTAGGAACCTTCACAAGAACGTAGAAGCTGTTGTAGCTGCGATTTGGGGGTGGGCCCTTAAGAACGGAACGTTTTAAAACCTTCTGTAGGTGTTATATGTAGCTTTATTCATCCATTCATCCATTGTCTTCTTCTTTATCCTCTATTAGGGTCGTGGGGGGGGTTCCCCATGCTCATCCAGGGGGCAGATACACCCAGGACAGGGGGGCAATCTATCGCTGGACACACACTCACTCACTCACACAGACACACTCTATATGGGGCAATTTGTAGAACTCAATTGACTTGATCCATGTTTTTGGACTGTGGGAGAAAACCGGAGAACCCGGAGGAAACCCACGCAGACACGGGGAGGACATGTAAACTCCACTCAGATGGGATTCGAACCGGGAATCCATAGTGCTGAGAGGAGAACATGCTAAACCACTAAGCAACCGAGCCGCCCATTTAGCGTTATCATTTTTTTATATCTATGTAAATAAATTTGGAAGTCATTGTGTGTGTGTGTGTGTGTGTGTGTGTGTGTGTGTGTGTTCTCTATAGAACTCCATAGCATTGCTGCGATAACCACAATATTTGACATCCTTACTCTTTAGGACCCTGCGTAATTTTAAGGGGCTTTATTTTAGCGATCTTGGGCAACCGCACACCTCGCAGCTTGATTTGGGGTGTGTCAGTGTGTCGCTGTTGTCATGACGACGTGATTTAAGGATGTTCAAGTTCAAGTCATTTATTTATATTGCGCATTTACAACAGTACATCGTTGACACGGGGAGAACTTTTCGGGCGATGGGCAGATACACCCAGGACAGGGGGGCAATCTGTCACTGAACACACACTCACTCACACACACACACTCTATATGGGGCAATTTGGTGAATTCAGCTGACCTTGAGCCATGTTTTTGGACTGTGGGAGGACACCGGAGAACCGGGAGGAAACCCACGCGGACACGGGCGTGAACATGAAGACTCCACCCAGATGGGGATTCGAACCAGGAAGCCCCAGCGTGCTAACATGCTAAACCACTAAGCCTCTCTACTAGTTTACTTAAAATTTAATTTAAGGTCAGCGCCCTGCCCAGCATCCAAAACGTCCTCCCCGGGATGGGTTACGGTGAACGCCGGCCCGACGGCTTACAAGCTGTTCCCATACTTCGTGTCATGTGACCTAGTTTTTTAAATATCACATGCTTTTTCCAATCAAAGTAAACAATATTGTCTCAACTAAAGATAAAAACATACGTTCTTTAGTAACCAATCAACGACTTCAGGAGGATTACGCCAAAAAAAAAAAAAATCAGGTTTTATTTACGTCACTCACTCAAAACACACGACCTAATCTGTTTATGAAACACTTAAACAGCGCCGTCCCACAGAACCGGCCAGGTTCTAATACCCTGAAATGGTCGTACAGAGCGTCGGCATGCACACGCAGGGAGTTTTGGGTGGCAGCTCTTCAGGCCTGTCTCTCAGGCAGCTGTTAATATGGCAGGCGGTGCTAAGCCCTTAAAGGCGTTAAGCAGCTTATAAAGTGAGGACGGCAAAAAAATAAATAAAAAAATCAACTTCTTCAGCCTTCTGCACTTTTGGAGGAATTTTAAATCCTGAAGAGTTTGATGTGCGATCCGCGCGAACATATTTAACCAAACGCACTTCAAATGCTGCGACAGTTTAGAGGACACAGATGATGCGAGGCTTTTTCCTAATTTAGAACGTGCCTCGCATGTCCGTCTTTCCATGAAGATGCTATGGACGCCATTCATTCATTCATTCATTATCTTCCTCTTTATCCTCTATTAGGGTCGCGGTGGGGTTCCCCATGCCCATCCAGGGGAGAACGTTTCGGGCGCTGGGCAGATACACCCAGGGTAGGACGCCAATCCATCACTGGACAAACACTCACTCACACACACACACTCTATATGGGGCAATTTGGAGAACTCAATTGACTTGATCCATGTTTTTGGACTGTGGGAGGAAACCGGAGAACCCGGAGGAAACCCACGCGGACACGGGGAGAAGATGGAAACTCCACCCGCTATGGACGTGATATCCAATTTATTTTTGTTGCGAATGGTAGTTTGTATTAAAAATGTATTGCTGGGCACTCACTCACTCACACAAACATACACACTATATAGAGGCAATTTAGATCATTTATGTGTTTGGAATGGACGGCGTGGTGGCTTAGTGGTTTAGCATGTTCGCCTCTCAGCACTAGGGATTCCCGGTTCGAATTCCAATCTCGGTGGAGTTTCTATGTTCTCTTCGTGTCCGTGTGGGTTTCCTCCAGGGTTCTCCGGCTTCCTCCCACAGTCCAAAAACATGAATCAAGGTCAATTGAATTGGCCAAATTGCCCTATATAGAGTGTGTGTGAGTGAGTGAGTGTGTCTCCAGTGATGGATTGGTGTCCTGTCCTGGCTGTATCTGCCCAGCGCCCGAGACGTTCTCCCCTGGTTGGGCATGGGGAACCCCCCCCCCCCCCCCGCGACCCTAATATAGGATACAGTGGAAGATAATGGATAAATAGATTTTTTGGACAGAGAACACTGGGATTCGAACCTTGACCCCCAGCGCTGATAGGCGGCCGTGGCAGCTAACCATTACCACCGTGGCCCATAAGGGAGGGGCCTCTTCTTCATCTTATTTACAGAACGGTTCCTCCTCTTATATTCAACCTAAAGCTTGTAAGAATCATCGTGTTCCGTTTCGGCTCTCAGTGGAACGTCCTCTGATGTCTGAAACTCTTTTTCTGGTGAAGTGAAAGCGATTCTGTTGTATTAAATATTTATTGCTCATTCGTGGTAAAGTGTTTTAGGATCTGGGTAACGATCGCTAACACGGGCTTGCATGTGGTCTCATTTTTTTCGGGAGCGTATTAAAAGCCATTTTCATTTACACCGACTCTGCATTATGCCTGGCTTATTAGCAGGGTACGTGCTGATGCCGATCGGACGCAGGCGTGCCGCCTGCTGTGTGTAGTTATTCTGAATTATCATGATTCTGGAACTCCATTTCAGGACTATTTTCCTGATGGCGGATTTCTCCCGTCTCCCGTGTTCTGGAAGGAGCCGTAAAGGAAATGATTTGTGGATATAATGGATAAGTAGTGGGGCCTCTGAACAGTACCACCCCCGAGGTTTTTTTTTTTTTTTTGATTGATCACTGAAAGCTAAAACTGTATTAATCCATGGCTTTAATGCCGCGACTCGTGTGCTGCTTCTCGGGCTCTGCGTGCTACCGTCTAAATGTAATAAATCCTCCTGGAGAACAGGAGAACCCGTCTTTCTTTTGTCTTTATCATCAGAAGGGGAGTGGACGGTTCTGAGTGTGCACAGAGATGAGGCAGAGAGAGACCACAGGGTGGGGCCATCGAACTGCCGTCTGCTCTGCCGAGAGGAAATTCATTTACGAGACGAATAGAATGACAAGAACTCACAAGATCCACCTCGTAGCTGCAGCAGGAGCACTAATCCTGAACAGGAACGGCTTAAACTTTAATATATACTGATGAGGGGGAGGTAGCTCGCTGCTCAGGGTGTTGGGCTCGGTTTGGGTTTCAAATCCCTAATGTGAGCCTTACTCTCTGACCTTAACCATCAGCCATCAGGTGCGCTGCTTATAAGGAGCCATGGATGAAACTGTCTGCATAATAACCAAAAAAAAAACATCACACACTATAACATTTCAATAGACATTATTTAGCTTCTAATAAAGCAATAAGATATACGAGGGCGTGGTGTTATTGTGAATAAATCACAGGGTATTATTAGTCCTGACTCATAGTGGAGTGCAGTTACACCTCTTTCCCTTGATCCCTTAATTAAGCATTTTTGAGGCCCCTAAAAACGCTGTATAAATAAAACTGATTCATTCATTCATTCATTCATTATTCATTCATTGACTTGATCCATGTTTTTGGACTGTGGGAGGAAACAGGAGAACCTGAAGGAAACCCACGCGGACACTGGGAGAACATGGGAACTCCACCCAGATGGGGATTCGGACCGGGAATCCCTAGTGCTGAGAGGAGAACATGCTAAACCACTAAGCCACCGTGTAATCTAGTCCGGTTTTTATATTAAACGCTGCCATCTAGTGGCCAAATTACAGAACTGTTTGTAATAAAACTGCCACAACAACCTTATGTTCAAATAATGTATTGTATATCACGCATTGATACTAATGTGAAGTGATCAGAGGTGTGTGTTATTGTTAATGATGTCATGGCTTGGCAAACAGCTCAGCTTTAAGATTCAGATCAGATTTAAGGACCAGAACTAATTCTCTTGTTGCATCGGTTAGGGTTTAATCACTTGTTGCCAAATGAAACGCACTCACCCTAGCAAAGTTTATTCAATGGGAGGCTCTTACCTGTCTGTTTTCTTTGGTCAGTGTTTTTTGCTTTTCTGGCAATGGAATGTGGCGTGTGTATGTATGACTTTTCATACGTTACCAAAAAAAAAAAAAAAGCTTATTAGGGTGGTGGATCAGACACCTGTATGTTCTGATTGGTGTACCGTTCTCTGTCCAGCAGCACTGCTGGGTCTGATCCACTCGTACCCGCACAACACACTCTTACACCAATATCTCCTCTGTATGGGTCCTGATTATCAGAGAACATACCAAAGCACGGTGGCTTAGTGATTAGCACGTTCGCCTCTCAGCACTAGGGATTCCCGATTCTCGAATCCTCATCTGGATGGAGTTTCCATGCTCTCTCAGTGTCTGTGTGGGTTTTCTGGTTTCCTCCCACAGTCCAAAAACATCCGTCAAGTCAATTGAGTTCTCCGGATTGCCCCCATATAGAGTGTGTATGTGTGAGTGAGTGTGTGCCCAGCAATGGATTGGCGTCCTGTCCTGGGTGTATCTGCCCAGCGCCTGAAACATTCTCCCCTGGATGGGCATGGGAAACCCCCCTTGACCCTAATAGAGGATAAAGGGGGAGATGATGGATGAAATGGATGGATAGATGGCAAAGCACACTACCAAAGTGTGAAGAAGAATCAGACGGACTCCAGAATGTATTGTAGAACTACAAAGTCCATCTATATGATCAGTGGAACTGAAACTACACATAGTGGATATGAGGAGGGGTACGTAATAAAGTGGCTGGTGGGTGTATATTAAGTGGTATATTATATAATGAAGTTCTGGACACATTTATTATCCGATGAATTATTAATACTGTATTATATTTAATATATCAGAATGTATCACAGTACATTAACATTCTGGCAACAGCACGTTCCGAACGCGTTCTAATGGACGGCATGCTTCTTTACCGCCGCACGCCTGCACTTCAGTTCCTCTGGTAATGGGTTCAAACATGGGACTTTGTTAACCATTACTGTCCAATCCCAGTGTGCGAGTGGCACACTACGTATTAGGACAAATTCATTTCCGTCTTTTCTTTGCAGCCACATTACGGGAGCGAGGGGGACGTTTAGCGTATCATGTGTCATTTGTTTGGAAACATATAGATTGCATTTGAGCTGGTGGGCTAAGAAAATCCCCTTGCTGCGTGGGAGCTTTATTGCACCCCTGGGCTGTGACTATATTGAGTAATTGAGGCCCTAATGTAAATAATGAGCCGGGAAAGCCGATCCGTCTTTGTCCAATAGCGAGCACTCTGATAGCCAGCGTGAGCTCTCAGATATAAGCCTTAAACATAAAAAAAAAGAAAAAAAGATGTGAGACCGACATTGGGCCTGCGATTCCCGTCGGAGTGCTGGGATCGAAATGATGTTTGATTAGAGAATAGAGCATAATCATCGGCGACGCCCACTAGTTCCCGGGCTTTTGTTCCAAAACACGCTCGCTATTGTTCAATGGAGATGTCAAGCAAACGGCATTTAATGCCGAGCAGCCGTGAGAAATGCCCAGTATATTAAAGACTAATGGCCTTGCCCTGGTGATCTATCCGCTGTAAGTGCAAATGCAGACTATTATAAATAATACAGACAGGCACGCCGCAGAATAAAACCCGGCTCAACTGAGAATCACAAAGCCAGTCGGCGTTTTATGAAAATGGGAGCGGTCCGTATTTTAGCAGCATAACTATTCCAAACAAGACAGCTCGTAAAGAATTCATTAATTCAGGTTTATTGTGTTTATTATCTGTATTGTGTGTGTTTATTGTGTGTATTGTGTTTATTGTGAATGTTGTGTATTATGTGTATTGTGTTTATTGTGAATGTTGTGTATTATGTGTACTGTGTGTATTGTGTTTATTGTGAATGTTGTGTATTATGTGTACTGTGTGTATTGTGTTTATTGTGAATGTTGTGTATTATGTGTACTGTGTGTATTGTGTTTATTGTGAATGTTGTGTATTATGTGTGTATTGTGTTTATTGTGAATGTTGTGTATTATGTGTGTATTGTGTTTATTGTGAATGTTGTGTATTGTGTGTATTGTGTTTATTGTGAATGTTGTGTATTGTGTGTATTGTGTTTATTGTGAATGTTGTGTATTATGTGTAATGTGTGTATTGTGTTTATTGTAAATGTTGTGTATTGTGTGTATTGTGTTTATTGTGAATGTTGTGTATTATGTGTGTATTGTGTTTATTGTGAATGTTGTGTATTATGTGTAATGTGTGTATTGTGTTTATTGTAAATGTTGTGTATTGTGTTTATTGTGAATGTTGTGTATTATGTGTAATGTGTGTGTTGTGTTTATTGTGTGTATTGTGGCGGCACGGTGGCTTAGTGCTTTAGCATGTTCTCCTCTCAGCGCTAGGGATTCCCGGTTCAAATCCCCATCTGGGTGGAGTTTCCATGTGCACCCAAAAGGTTCTCCCCTGGATGGGGATGGGGAACCCCCCCCCACGACCCTAGTAGAGGATAAAGCGGTTTGATGCCGATGCTCGTTTCAGGTTTGCTTTAAAGTCATCCTCGATGAGGTACAGTGCGCGCCTCCTTATCTCCCGCTCTCAACGCCACAAAATGAAGAGCCCCATTCTGCTTTTACCACCTTTGTTTGCCCCTCTCCTCCTCTGGGCCTATCTGTAGAAATGCTGTCTTTATTCAAACCAGAGGAATCTTTTATTTGCTTTTCATTCACAGGCGTAATGCCAGCCATGCGTCTGCGGTCCCCCCCCAGCAGCAGATCCTTATCATTAGTCTCCGGCTTTTTTTTTTTTTTTTTCTCCTCTCTTTCCTCTTGAGCTAAACAAATTGATGTCCTCACTCTTGATGAAAGTGACTCCTGGGGTACGGCAAGGCAATCTCTCCATCTCATCTCGAGTAAACATTTTGAAGAATCACATCCTTAAACCAGTTTATTCATAAGCCTCTCCGTTTATTTGCCCCCATTTCTCCGCGGCGGGCTGGTTTGCACCTCACGATGGGTACCAGTGGCGCCCGGGGGCGGTGAATAGAAACGGTCCGTGACTGGAGTTCTCTTTGTTTCCCCAACCTGTTTGATGGATCAGTTAGCACGATGGGACCACAAAGTGGCGTGGATGTGTTGGGGCCGCAAGCTGGCCCTCCTTATGGCACCGGTTGAAGGCACAGCCACGGAGCTTAATTGGCTGGCGGCGTTCCCGATGGCAGAGACGGCGCTCGCCGGGCTTCTGTCACTTTCATCTGATAAAGACATCACGGCTAATGGGTGTCACAGCCAAAAGTCATTGGGATTGGGATGACAAACAGCCGTATTAACTCCTCCTTTCGCCATGCTCCCTTTGATTTACACGAGACGGACGAACGGCGAGGGCCCTCCTGTTTATTTAATTATTTATTCCGTTGAATTCCGCCGACGTTCCAGATTTATTGGATTATGACGGCTCAGGCGTGGGTTTGCTGGGCGTAGAGCTGGTTGCTCGGGGGTCAGAGATGTGGAGGTGTGTGCCGAAGAAAGCACAGTCTCTCCTCCCTGCTGTGAACGGGAATAGTTTGAAAAGAGTTGAACAGGGTTGGACAGCAGGGGGCAGCATGTCATTTTGAAGCAGGTGCTGCATGCACACACACACACACACACACACACACACTCACACACACACACATATATATATATATATATATATATATATATATATATATATATATATATATATATAATAAAAATACAAAATAATAATAAAATTAATAAAATATAATAAATATCATATTATTTATAATAATATTATTATATATATGTGTGGGTGGTATGGTGGCTTAGTGGTTTGGCATGTTCTCCTCTCAGCGCTAGGGATTCCTGGTTCGAATCCCCATCTGGGTGGAGTTTCCATGTTTTCTCCGTGTCCGTGTGGGTTTCCTCTGGGTTCTCCGGTTTCCTTCAACAGTCCAAAAACCTGGATAAAGGTCAATTGAATTCTCCAAATTGCCCCTTATAGAGTGTGTTTGTGTGAGTGAGTGTGTGTCCAGTGATAGATTGGCGTCCTGTCCTGGGTGTATCTGCCCAGCACCTGAAACTTTCCCCCCTGGATGGGAATGGGGAACCCCCATCGTGACCCTAATAGAGGATAAAGCAGAAGATAATGGATGGATGGATATATACAGTGTTCTGCTTTCGTGCAAAGTCCCCGCACAGAATGCGTGAGGCAGAATGAAAATGAAAGCCAACAGTCTGGGAAGACGAGGGGAACTTAACGTCCCATAATTAAGAAATAGGAGACATTTAGTGCAGATTAAATTTTAATGGCGTGTTAATAATTTAGGAGAGCAGATGGATCTGTTCCCACACCGCAGACCCACGCCGGTCCAAGCCCACGGCGCACATGAAGGACGTCGTTCCCGACCAGGTACTATACGCAGTGTCGTTCTGCATTTTTAATACACGCCGGATGTGAGCGGGTAAATACAGGGTGCACAGAGGCTCGTTCACAGCATCACCTGTTGTATCATAATTTTAGACTGAGGTGATGCCTCTGAGTGATGGGGCCCCGAGGAGGTCCTCACGGCACCCGACGGATGTCCTTTAGGATAAAACCACAGCTCACTTTGGCCGTCGGGTCATGGATGGAGGTGCATGTGTCAGCGATGGCTGTTGTGCGATAGGCTCGTGGAAGGCAGTGGAGTAAGGGAAGGCGTGGACAGATGTAGTCCTCACGCTCCCGTGAACACTCCTGCTCCATCCGTCCTCGTGTTGCCAGTACAGCATGCTGGAGTCTGTGCGCATGTTTATCCTCTCTGTGTAAACGCTCATTAAGCCGGTTGCCAGATCACTGTGCACATAGATCCACGTGCCGTGACATGCATGTGTGCACGCCGGCGCCTCGGGTTCGTATCAGCTGGATGGATTCCACCTGCTTTTTGTCTTGCGTGGACGATGCCGGGTAAATGTGGGCGTGGTGTGTGTGTGGTGTATGGTATGTGTGTGGGAATGCCATGCTGTGATCAGTGAGCTGTCGGAAAAATCTTTTAAACCCATTCTGTTTTAATTTGGAATTTAATGAAGCCTGATTTCACCTTTAATCGTTGATATATGAACCTTTCTGTGTTTTTAAGGGGAATATCAGGTGTCCATGGGTATAAACGTAAATAAGCATCTTATATATGCATGCTGCTCTACACTGGACTTATAATCACAAACTGCGATGATGTTAAGGTTTAAGGTAGTTGTTAAGGTAATCTCAAACTTTGCAGGAGAAGCTGAAGTATAAATCTTAGTGATACAAACCATTGTCTATCTCTATGATATTCATAATAATAAAAAAAATATGAATATAATAAAAACCTGTATTTATTTGGTTGTAGATATTACATGTTAGTTTTTAATCATATTACACCATAAACAATGGTTGCCACAACAAATATAATTCCTCATAATCAACAGTTGACACAACAACGGTAATCCCACATAAACAACTACTATAAACAGCAGTTCCAACATTTACCACAATTGCTCAAAATTAGCGGTTGCCGCAACTAATATATTGGATTATAATCCACCATAAACAATGGATGGCACATCAATTGTAATCTCTCATAATTGACAGTCGACACAACACCTGTAATCCTACATAAACAACAGTCACAACTACTACATTCTCATCATTATTAACAGTTGCAAAAACTACTATTATCCCACGTAATCAAAATATGCCATAATTACTGTACTCCATCATAAACACTAGTTTGAACATTTACCATAATTCCTCAAACGGTGGTTGCCACAACTATCCATAACTCTTAAAATTACTATTTGACACAACTATAATCCCTCAATATCAATATCTGACCCAACTACTATAATCTCACATTAATAATGGTTGCCGCATCTACTTTAACCCCTATAATTAGCAGTTGACACAGCAATGATAACTGTTGAGGCACCTACTATAATCCATAATCCATCATATACAATAATTAACAAAACAACAATAATCCCACACAAAAAAAAAAATGGTTGCCACAACAACGATATTCCTCCACAACAAAAGCATCCATGAAATCCGTTCTCCCGCCGGCGTTTAGGTCATTTCATTAACCTCACTAACGTCATTATGATCGTTAGCATCATGCACCATCATACATCACGCACATCAAGCATTACGACTTCAACAGAATGAAACGACATTAAACACGTCCAAATTATTCTAACACTTAAACGAGAACAAAACTGTGGAGCATATAACGTGAGCGAGCGCCGCGTGTGAGCCCGAGGTGTTTGGGGTGACGTGGCTTTTGTCCTTAAAGACATTATGAATTTAAAATGCTGTTTCGGGGTTTTTAATATCGCGCCTCCAGCCCGGCGTTCCCGCAGGGCTCAACACCCGGAGACTAGATTAGGGTGTGTGGACGCTCGCCCACACGTTTTAAACGCGAGAGTCCGTTACAGTCACATTTACCACTCTGAGAGAACGTGGTATTCCGTCACCTTCTCAACTATAACGTACGATACAGTGACAACATGTGCTGAGTCACAGATAATCCAGGTGTAATCCATGTATTTGTGTTTATGAGACGTATACAACATACAATACTGTGAAAATAAGCAGCACGATGGGGTAGGGGTTAGCATGTTCTCCTCTACTAGTAGGATCCTAGTTTGAAAGTCTGCATGTTCTCTCCACGTCCGTATGGGTTTCTCAGGGTTCCCCGGTTTCCTCCCACCGTCCAAAAACATGGATTCAAGGTGGATTGGTTGTTTTAAATTGCCCCTATACAGTGTGTGTGTGTGTGTGTGTGTGTGTGTGTGAGTGAGTGTGTGAGTGAATGTGTCTGCCCAGCACCTGAAAATTTCTCCTCTGGATGGACATGGAGAACCTATGAATAAACGGACCAAAATGGATGGATGGATATATAACAGTGTTCTGTGGGCGGCACAGTGGCTTATTGGTCATCAGGTCCTCCTCTCAGTGTGTGGGATCCTGGTTTGAATCTCAATCTGGGTGGAGTTTGCATGTTCTCCCCATGTCCGCATAAGTTTTCTCCGGGTTTTTCGTTTTTCTCCCACATTAATAACATAACACAGTTTTAAAGTAAATTGGCTGCTCTTAATTGCCCCATCAAAATTGTCTCTTAATAGCGTGTGAGTGAGTGTATGCCTTAGTGATAGATAGGCGTCCTGTCCTGGGTGTATATACTGTATCCGGCGCCCAAAACGTTCTCCCCTGGATGGGCATGGGGAACCCCCCCTCCCCATCACAACTCTAGAAGATAACAAAGTGAGATGAATAGTGTTAAAATATAACAGCTGTGTATTTACACTGATCTGATTACATTACGAACCGACAATTTAAGTCAGAATAAATCAAATCTGAGCTTTATTGGAACAAAAATGTATCAGGTTTTATATATATATATATATATATATATATATATATATATATATATATATATATATATATATATATATATATATATATATACATATATATATATATACAGTATATATGGGCACGGTGGTTTAGTAGTTTAGCATGTTCTCCTCTCAGCACTAGGGATTCCCGGTTCGAATCCCAATCTGGGTGGAGTTTCCATGTTCTCCCCGTGTCCACGTGGGTTTCCTCCGGGTTCTCCGGTTTCCTCCCACAGTCCAAAAACATGGATCAAGTCTATTGAATTCTCCAAATTGCCCCATATAGAGTGTGTGTGTGCGTGTGTGTGTGAGTGAGTGTGTTCCCAGCAATGGATTGGCACCGCGACCCTAATATGGGATAAAGCGGGAGATAATGAATGAATGAATGAATGATATATATATACAGTGGGTTGCAAAAGTATTCATACCCCTTGAACTTTTCCATATTTTGTCACATTACAACCACAAACATAAATATATTTCACTGGAATTTAATGTGAAAGACCAACACAAAGTGGTATACAATTGTGAAGTGGAATGAAAGTTATACATGAATCAACAATTTTTTTACAAATAAAAAACTGAAAAGTGCGATGTGCAAAATTATTCA
>JAFMOD010000138.1:946203-960753 GCA_019802435.1 Corydoras maculifer | reverse complement strand
CCCCCCCCCCCCCCCCCGACGATTTTTTCATAACCCTGCACATCAGTCCAGCTGTTGGCAGACGAAGCGAACACGTTAAACCTGCTGGATGTTTTGACAGTGGGAGCTCCTCAGCGCCCTCCACAGTAAACCAGTTTAACTGAATAGTTATTAACATCCAGAAGGTCCTGCGCTCATTAAAAATGAAGACATGTCCATTTCTGTTGCTGTTCCTTATCTCCGGGACGTGCTGTTGGGCCTAATTAAGTCTTTGATGGAGAATTGAGGTCATCCTTTATATATATATATTATCTCAAATCCATACAGCACAAAACGAAGTTGAAATTTTGATTAGTCCATTTTGGTCTCGCAGATGTGATCTGAATTTAAACGCAGATTTTTATTTATTTATTTTTTACCTTTTTGGTTTCTTAAAAGGTCCACAGTGCTGGTTTAATTCCCTGATCATCCACAAGAGGCAGCAGACTGTCAGCTGAGAGTCATCTGCTTCAGTTAATAATCCAACAAACTGACTAAACGGGTAGCACGTCCTGCACGTTCGAATCCCAGGTTGGAGTTTAGTTTCTAGGTTTTTAGGTATCCGTCCACAGTCTAAAAACGTGGATTCAAGGTGAATTGGCTGCCTTAAATTGCCCCTATATTGGCGTCGTGTTCTGGTGTATCTGGGAGAATGTCTCGGGCGCTGGGCAGATACACCCAGAACAGGACGCCAATCCTTCACTGGGCACACACGATCCATGGTTTTAGACTGTGAGAGGCAACCGGAGAACCTGGAGGAAACCCATGTGGACACGGGGAGAACTTGGAGACTCCACCCAGATGGGGATTCAAACCAGGAATCCCTAGCGCTGAGAGGAGAACATACTAAACCAATAAGCCACTGTGCCTCTGTTCATACACACTATTTGAATATCTGTAGATTTGGTGTGCAGAACTTTTTAAAATTGCAAAGTTTTGGGATTTGAATTTGAAGAAGTCGGAGCCGATATGAAAATGCGAAATGAACTCCTCGTGGTCCGGGATAATCCCATTTTGCCGTTCGCTAATCTGCTTCTCAGGATCCGGAAGCTGACGGACAAACAGGACTGTGGGATAGCGGGAGACGTCAGCCGTATTTAGCTGGTGTGTGGGCTTCAAAGCCCCTCTGCACACTTCAAACGGCCCTTTGAAGTGACAGAAAATGTGATTAGGTGAAATGGAATGGCATTATCCTATAGGAGAGTGGCATTAATGTGTTAGCAAGCACGATGGGCACACTCCCGAGGGCACCGGGACATTAGGGTCGCTCTCGCATGCAAAATAATGGGCTCGAGTTGTTGTTCTGCGCCGGCGCACCGGACTCTCCGAAAATTAAACTATTCATGAAGCGATACCACGTAAAGATGATTATTAAAACATCCAGAACAGTTAGAACAGAAATACAAAGAACCGAATGCTGCTGTCGGGGTTGTTTCCCATGCCCATCCAGGGGAGAATGTTTTGGGCGCTGGGCAGATACACCCAGGACAGGGCGCCAATCTATCACTGAGCACACGCTCACTCACACAGACACACTCTATATGGGGCAAATTGGAGAACTTAATTGACCTTGATACCTGTTTTTGAACTGTGGGAGGAAACCGGAGAACCTGGAGGAAACCCACGCGAAAAACATGGAAACTCCACCCAGATTGGGATTCGAACCAGGAATCCCAATCTGCCTTCCGGTCGCAGGCTCCGCCCAAACCACACAAACCTTCAGACAGAGTAGAGCAGCGTGCAGTGATTTAGAATCAATACGATTTACGATCCAGGTTCGAGTCCCTGGAGTTTTGGTGGAGTTTACATGTTCTCGATGTGGGTTCCTCTGGGTTCTCCGGCTTCCTCCCAAAGTCGAAAAAGCATGGATTCAAGGTGAATTGGCTGGTTAAGGTGAGGCAGGGGATGTGATGATGTCACCAAAGTATTGAGTCTCAAATAGAAATAGAGGAATGTATGGATGGATTGATATGTTGTTCACAGTTGGGCCACGCCCCCTTCTGGCTACATCGTCTATTTCCTCCACTTATCATATAGATGGACTTTGTAGTTCTTTGTTGTTGGTTCTCTGTTCTCTATTGGTCAGGTGTAATTTGGGTGGTGGATTGTTTATGGTCAGTTCTGCAGTGACACTGATGTGGTGAGGGGGGGGGGGTGTTAGTGCAGCAGTGCTGCTGTAGCTTCATTTTTCCACCTCAGTGACACTGCTGGGATAGGAATAATGCCCCCACCCAATAACCCCTGCTCTGTGGTGGTACTATTGGGGTCCTGACCATTAGAACAGAGAACACAGTATGTACTGTAGATGGACTACAGTTTGGAATTGTAGAACTACAAAGTCCATCTTTAATAGGGGGTGTGTCCAAACGTTTGACGGTCTCTGTATATGTGTGTTAAAATTTGAAAAAGGAAAATATTTTGTCACGGGTCGTAACGCGGGATTGGCTCTTCTGCAGCGAGGCTTCTGCCCAGTCGGCATAAATAAAACAAACAATTGACTTGTAAATAAAAAGGTATTTAATTATTAAATGACGAGGCATCGATATTTATGGCGCCTCATGGTTTATACGGCACACAAATGGCGCGTGGCGTTTTTGAACCCGGGGGTGGGGGGGGTTATTGAGAAATTCCTTTTTATAGACATGCCTCATAAATTACACAAAGCCTCGCCATATATCATTTACATCATACATATTTAGTGTATGTGGCGCTAAATTAGTTTTAGGCCGTGAAAATAAATCCCGCAGCCGTCGCAGATATTACTATTTTACGGGGAAATTGCATCGCAGCTGTAGGAATTCCCCCATGTGCCCCTTGTGCCCCGTGTGCCTTATAGGGGCTTTTATGGAAATAGTCAATAAACTGCAATGTGATTTACTGACAATACGCTTTATTGGCAGCATGATCCCACTTATATAGATAGGTTAGTTACTCTCGCTTTCACACACACACACACACACACACACACTCCTAATTTTGTGGTTCTCTATATGCTTCATGTGTGAGTGCGGTCATTATGCGTTCATGATAGACACCTGAGACCAAAGCGGGTCAATTAGAACTGAAGTATTGGTTGAGGAGTTGTAATCTATACGTTCAGTTCACAGCAGAAGTGATCGAACACCGAATGCCTTTATATAACACACTCATATTATGGAGTATGATTATTATTTAATTGTAGCCGTTAAACGTATACACCGGACCGTCAAGCTGTGAAATCCCATAGGTCGCCGCGTGATCAGATGCAAAGCACGTATGAACGCCGGACATCATTTTTAATATAATAGATGTATTTATTGGCACCAGGTGCAGAATGAAAAATAAAAATAAAACCGGCCGTGTATTTAATCTGGAACTAATGTGGTTTGGTTTATATCGCTAATAATTCAACCTAATACTTCACTCTCCCTCTCTCTCTCTCGCTCTCTCGCTCGCTCACTCGCTTGCTTTCTCTCCTACTCTCTTAATGTCAGCTTCATTTTATTTTAATTTATTGACATGACAAATGTAGAAATTCATATTGTCAAAGCTTAATATATATAAATAAATTTTTGAAAAATTGTTCATAAATATATATATATAGATCCATCCATTATCTTCGGGCGCTGGGCAGATACAGCCAGTACAGGGCACCAATCCATCGCTGGACACACACTCACTTACACAGACACACTCTATATGGGGCAATTTGGAGAACTCAATTGACTTGATTCATGTTTTTGGGCGGTGGGAGGAAACCGGAGAACCCGGAGGAAACCCACGCGGACACGAGGAGAACATGGAAACTCCACCCAGATGGGGATTCGAACCGGGAATCCCTAGTGCTGAGAGGCGAACATGCTAAACCACTAAGCACTATGTATATGAACAACAATGATGTGTGTGGGGGTTGTTCTCTCCCTTAATATATATATATATATATATATAAGAGAGAGAACAGATCCCACACACACAATTTTATATATATATATATATATATATATATATATATATATATATATATATATATATATATATATATATATATATATATATATATATATATATCAAACCTCAAACCCATAGACCTGACAGCTGACAGTAGCACACTGATGTGAAACCCCTGGGTCCTAAAGCCCTTCTGTCTGATTATTCCCTGTATGTTTTGTGTCTGTTATCATCTGGAGTAATTGAAATATCCAGAGCAGATCTTCAGATGTTTCCTGAACATCTCTCATACAGATCTTTACTGTTCACTTGTAACCGTAATCTCGCTCATTAGCATATTGCTGCTGCTCCTTTGTGGGGTTGTTTTTTATTCAGACCGGGTTCTAACGGTGTGTAAGTAAAGTTCTTTTGTTGGATGCAGGTGGCGCTGTATAATGAGCGCTTTATAAAATCCATTGGCCGTTAGATCGATGTGGTTAAATGTCATGCTGGTGAAATGCATTATTCTCAGCTCTGGACTTTATTAATAACTCTATCGGCTGTATTGATTACTATCGGCAGCTGAGTGCCGGGGAACAGCTTTTTGCACGTCACTGTTGCCATCAACTCCGGCTCTTAAATCAAGTGGCATCTCATTAAAGCGGTCGGATCCTCTGTAACAGATCGTTAGCTGCCATAAAAATGGAGATGTGGTCAGCTGGAAATGTGAAAGCTGCACCATTTTTCCTCTAGACGCTTTATTCTCAGTCTCAGGGAATTCTCTCTCTCTCTCTCTTTCTCTACAGTTCTGGTGTCTTTATTTACTCTGAAAAACGAATGTATGTGTTTATATATATTATCTTAATTTTATTTAAGTTACATCGAATTTATTAATACGTTAAAGCAGCAATAAATTATCACTGCATTTCAACCACCTGCTGTTTGATAAGCACTTTAAATATCCATCCATTCATTATCTTTCGCTTTATCCTATACTTGGGGTCGTGGGGGGGGTTCCCCATGTCCATCCAGGGGAGAACGTTTCGGGCGCTGGACAGATACACCCAGAACAGGGCGCCACTCTATCACTCACTTACTCACAAAGACAAACTCTATATGGGGCAATTTGGAGAATTCAATTGACCTTGATCCATGTTTTTGGACTGTGGGAGGAAACCGGAGAACCCGGAGGAAACCCACGCGGACACGGGGAGAACATGCAAACTCCATCCAGATTGGGATTTGAACCGGGAATCCATAGTGCTGAGAGGAGAACATGCCAACCGCTACGCCACTGTGCCGCCCTAGGGGCAATTCAGAGCAGCCAATTCATCTTGAAGACATGTGGAAATTGACGAAATTGGACTTTATTAATAAACCCAGCAATATACCCAGAGATATATTGGCGTCCTGTCCAGGGTGTATCTGCCCAGCGCCCGAAACGTTCTCCCCTGGATGGACATGGGGAACCCCACCACCCCATCCCCTCCAATGACCCTAGTAGAGGATAAAGCAGAAGATAATGAGATGAAATTAATTCTTTTGTTCATGTCTACAGTTAAATATTTTATCAGATCATATCCTCGCATATCTGTGTACCTTTAATCCTGTAATAATTATGTGCACATGATCTAATTATGACCTCTCTCTCTCTCTCTCTCTCTCTCCCCATGTCCTACCCTCGACCTCGTCCTTCACGTCATCAGGTAAGTCGTCATTTTCCGTTCCTCAAATCCGATGCGGAAGCCTCAAAGGGACCAACAAAAGCGCAGCGCCGTCAGCTGACATTTCGTCTCCGTGTTCTGACTGCACCGCGCTCTGTTAGCTCGATTTATAATTTAACTCGTCCCCCCCTCCACCCGTTTTCCCATATAAAGGGTCAGTGTGTATTGGCGGCGCGACGATAATATCAGGTGACCAGGTTTTTACAGGTTAAATGAGCGGTTTGCGATGCAGCCGTGGAACTGGACCAGTAATGAGTGGATAATGACATTTAGGGCGCGCTGCATTCGGGGTAATGTGGCAGAACAATTCGCCGAGGGAGCTTTCGATGACCTGATAGGGTCAGATCACTGATTAAACCCCCACTGCTTTCATATAATGGCACTGCGCCTTTGTATATCCATGCGCTGTGTGAGTGTGTGTGTGTGTGTGTGTGGCGTTGCTATTGCTTTGATTTATTAACTGGTTTGGTTTTAAAAACCCAAGTATTAAATCCAAGCACACTGCGTAACCTAATGAATTATTCATGAGTCGGGTTTTTTTTGGAGTTGCGTATCTTCGGGCTCGGCTCACGCAGCGGGACGTCGAGTACACCTCGTGGCGCCGGTGTTTGTTTTTGGCGTTTTTTTTTGTTGTTTTTTGTCACGCCGCCGTCCCTTTCGTTGAACGCCATTGAGCTCTGCAGTTCTCACTTTGTAGTTAACTTGCCATTAAGTCGGTAACCGATCACAACGCCGGCGTAATCGTGCGAAGTGCCCGTTCCACTAGCGTTCGCCACCTCGCCGACTCCTCTGCCTCTGTGGCGAGAATCGAAAAGCATCAATTGCCCCGCCGTGATAAATCCGGGACGGCGCCGCGACACGTCCGGACACTCCGGCTGAATCAGCGTTCGATGTGTCGATGCAAAAATCAGCTCTGAATTTAACCAACCAACCAACTACACTTGTCACGTATCCCGTATGCAAACGCAAGAGCGATGGCCTGCGCACCGCCGAGCATCATACCCTCAGCCGACACCAGCATCCATTTAACATCTACGCCGAGTGTCAGTGTGCCTTATCTATCACCGTGGACTTTTTAGATCGTTGTCTGGCTTGAAATTAATTAAAGGAAACCCAACGACCTGGGCGTCCCGCTCAGCCAGAGCCTCTGCCGTGGGTATTTTCTTTAAATACTGTACAATTTAAAATGCACTAGGGGTTCCAATTACCCCCTGTGGGCCCCGCAGAGTGATTCCAGCGGTGAGTCCTATTTTTACACCTTTCGGAGAATAGATTGTGGTGGCGGGAGACAGATCCACTCGTTCACGTGTGAACCATGATGAATGGAAGCCCGAGGAGGTCGGCATTGTTTTAAGCAGAACACTTCCCATAATGACTTGCACAGGGACCTGGAGGGAGCCTCCGGACGGCGTTAGTGGATAGGTTCAGACTGTGTCGTTAGATCATGCCAGATCAGCGGCCTCTGGGGCTTTTAATCACTAACAATTATAAAGAACCAACCTGCTGTGGCTCCGGGTTTTAGAACCGGGACTCGGCTTCACTGCACTCTGCCGCCCAACAACCTCAAGGTGGCTGACCTGAGTAACTATCCATCCATTATCCATTATCTTCCAATTTATCCTCTATTAGGGGGGGGGGGGGCGGTTCCCCATGCCCATCCAGGGGAGAATGTTTTGGGCGCTGGGCAGGACAGGGTGCCAATCCATTGCTGGGCTCACACAAACACACTCTATATGGGGCAATTTGGAGAACTCAATTGACCTTGATCCATGTTTTTGGACTGTGGGAGGAAACCGGAGAACCCGGAGGAGTTCGAGGCACTCAAGGTTGTGCATTATTGTAAATAAATCACAGTATTCAGGTGTAGCTGTACTCCACTATAAGTCGGGACTAATAAACCTCTTTATGGTATTCATTCGCAGTAATGCCACGCCCTCTCGTACCGCGTTGCTTTATTAAACAAGATTCCCTTTTATGTGATAATCCGGGTTGTGTTCTGTGTTTGTAAATTGGCGTACCTGCCCGCGGTTCACCTTGGCCTGCTCTCTCGCCGCGGCGTCGCCGGCGCGTTACCCCCGGCACGTCTGTTTGTTTTGTGGGCCGCAGTTTGGTTCTCGCTGGATAATTACTGCCTGCCTGCCATATTGCTTTGCTTTTTTTCGCCTGACTAATTTTAAGGGTCGAGCTGCGCGACGCCACAGCTGTGAGCAGCAGCAACGATTTGTATTCCAGTACGGATTCATTAAATCGTCTGATGACCTCCAAGCGGCGAGGAATGCCGAACCAGATTGGAGGCTCGCCTTCAAATTACTACCACTAATACGTTTTAAAAGCGTTTTTAAGGGAAAGGTGAAGGTTCTGCAGCCCAAAGGCCCCTGGATGAAGAACATAGGCTTTCATTTTAGGATGTTCGGAGCTTAAGAAAAACCTATAATTAGTATTATAAATAAAAATCATATATATAAATAAATGCAGGAAGTGTGAATAATATAATAATATAAAATATAATAATATTAGGGCGGCACGGTGGCTTTGTGGTTGGCACGTTCTCCTCTCAGCGCTGGGGATTCAGGTTTGAATCCCAATCTGGGTGGAGGTTTGCATGTTCTTCCCGTGTCCACGTGGGTTTCCTCCGGGTTCTCCGGTTTCCTCCCACAGTCAAAAAACATGGATCAAGCATGGTCAATTGAATTCTCTAAATTGCCCCATAAAGAGTGTGTCTGTGTGAGTGAGTGTTTGTCCAGTGATAGATTGGTGTCCTGTCCTGGGTGTATCTGCCCAGCGCCCGAAACGTTCTCCCCTGGATGGACATGGGGACCCCCCCCCCTATAATGGATAGATGAAAATATAATAATATAGTGTGGAATGTAAGGCGGAGTGTGTCTTCCACATTTAGCAATGGGAAGCCATGGGGGGGGGGACCGGGAATCAAACCGGGGACCTTCAGGTCGCAAAGCTGGTTCCTGAACCTCAAACCTACGACTGCCACATATTAATCTGTATTTATATTTACGGTACATAATGTAAAATAACGTATTGTATATCACACACTGACACAAATGTGAAGCTCAGAAGTGTGTGTTATTGTCAATAATGTCACGACTGGATGAACGGCACAGCCAATCAGATTTAAGGACCAGAACTATCTGTTTTCTAGTGTTACCACCCTATACTCTCGGACCCTGCGGGTTGTGCAGTACTTTATAATCAGTGGGTGTCTGAACGTTTGTTGAAATAAAATTACGCAGGATTATCAGAAATGAATTGTATGAGTGAGGGATGCGTTCCAGTACACCCGAGACGGCGCACAGCAGCTGGTGGTTCTGATGAAAGCTTCCCCCTGATGGCGGCTCTTTGCTCGTGGTAATGATGACTTTGGGTGCCGTTACGGTGGGAGTGCCGGACAGAGCATCTGAGACCTGCATTTCAAAGACATGGCCAAGTAGTTTAATCAAAAGAGGCCCGCCGTCACCGTGGATGATGGAGACGTGACGTAGGACGCCGGAACGTAAACACTACAGCTGCAAAATTGAGAGCTTCTGGAGGGTTCGAGTTAGAAGACGAGACGGATGATCCGGGTTTAGTGTCTTCTGATTTAATCGAGACATTTACTGCATTATTCTGCTCTTCCAGCAGATGGGGTAGATTTATTGGAAATGCTGTATCGTAATTGTGGCGTCGTTATCATCGTTATAATCGTTACTAAAGCTGTCTCTTCATTCAACACCCTCAAAGTCCTTGGGGCAGATGTGTTTGCCACCTCTCCCTTGGCACATGCCCCTTTATGTCTGTAAAGCAACACTGAGTAACAAACATGACGACAAAGGAACTTAACAGTAGTGACTTTCCAAAGTATAAATGTAAGCTTCTGTGTCCCATCCATCCATTGTCTTCCGCTTTGTCCTCTATTAGGGTTGTGGGGGGTTCCCCATGCCCATTCAGGGGAGAACGTTTCGGGGGCCGGGCAGATACACCCAGGACAGGACGCCAAACTATCACTGGACACTCACTCACACACACAGACACACTCTATATGGGGCAATTTGGCAATTCAATTGACTTGATCCATGTTTTTGGACTGTGGGAGGAAACCGGAGAACCCGG
The DNA here is from genome assembly GCA_019802435.1 of Corydoras maculifer. Lineage (NCBI taxonomy): Eukaryota > Metazoa > Chordata > Actinopteri > Siluriformes > Callichthyidae > Corydoras > Corydoras maculifer. The sequence continues at coordinate 951,001 of JAFMOD010000138.1, read as the reverse complement.
AGGGAACCCACGCAGACACGGGGAGAACTTGGAAGCTCCACCCAGATGGGGATTCGAACCGGGAATCCCAAGCGCTGAGAGGAGAACATGCTAACGTGCCTCTAAGCCACTGTGCCACCCAGCCTCTGGGTCATCGGTACCTTTACAGATGTGATGATCACGCATGGTGTTCAAGGATTCGAGGAGACTTTATTGTCATTTGCATAACATGTGGAACACGAAATATAAACGAAATTGCGTTTCATGGGTCCAATTAAAATACTTATTTAATTATTATGGAAAAAAAAGAAATAATAATAGAATAAAATTTAAAAATGTAAATAAAGCGAGGTGTGGCACGGTCGCTTAGTGGTTTAGCATGTTCTCCTTTCAGCGCTAGGGATTCAGGTTCGAATCCCAATCTGGGTGGAGTTTCCATGTTCTCCCTGTGTCCACGTGGGTTTCCTCCGGGTTCTCCGGTTTCCTCCCACAGTCCAAAAACATGGATCAAGGTCAATTGAATTCTCCAAATTGCCCCATATAGAGTGTTTCTGTGTGTGTGAGTGTGTGCCCAGCGATAGATAGGGTGTATCTGCCCAGCGCCTGAAACATTCTCTCCTGGATGGTCATGGGGAACCCCCCCACCCCCGCGACCCTAATAGAGGATAAAGTGGAAGATAATGGATGGATGTTATGACCTAGTATCTTGTTCTTACGACAGTAACTGGAGTGAAGAACTTGGCGTCGAGGGCTCACAACGTCGTATCTCATGTTCACAACATTGTATTTCATACCCACACCATGGTAACAGTGTCCTCGACGTGGCTATCTGAAATAGAACATATACAGTATGTTCTGCACCCCTCCGGTGTTTCCTACAGCAGGACATTTAATTGGGTTTTCAGATCCATGTCTAATTGGAACCTTAATCAGGAGTGTAACACTGTTCATGACTGTTCATGTTAAGGTTCCGTCTCCGGCGTCCAAGTGCGTTAAGAACGTCACTGTGGGACGTCTCCGCAAGAACACGCCGCTTGTTTAGTTCTTAACCGAGGTCACTTAAGATTTACTGTTATTCACTCGTCTTTCTTTAATCTCTCTCTCTCTCTCTTTGCTCTTGTGGCATCCTCCTTCTCACCCCCACCCCCCCTCTCCCCGTGTAGCGTTCCGGCTTTCACTCCGGGGATGTGTCGGGATAGGCTATAGCTCAACAGACTGGCATTTTCATCAGAGGGCAATCAGCAGTAGATTTTGTGGAAGTCTGTTCCGTCAGACCCGCAGGCAATAGCATTCGCGGTGAATTGCGTTTTTCGGGGGGTGGTGGGTGGGTGGGTGGAGGGGGTGGGGGGGCGATGATCATTTGTCACGGAGCTTACTTACAATAGAAGGCGCTCAGACTGCGGGCAGCTCCCGCGCCGAACAGAATGTCATTATCAGCTAATATATGGAAATGAGGCTGAGGACAGATTCCAATGTGTTGCATGGCTCTACGCTGCCCTCGGATGCTCGGCTTCCGTCTCCGGCTCGCGGTCGCGGACCGATGGCAGGGCGGCGGACGGCCCCGGCTCCTGATCGGGGCGCCGGAGAGGTCATTTCGGGAACCGGACCCGGGAGAGGACAATAGAATCGTTAACCTGTGCGGAGGCGGGAGGATAGATCGGCTCGGGATCACGGACCGCGGCGGCATTTAGAGCAACAGATATTTGTCGTCTGTCGGGGGAAACAAACAGAGGGCGCCGGCGGGGCCCTCGGCTGGTGCGAGGGGCCGTGTTGGCATTTATTCGGCCTTGGCGGCAGATGGAGACTGGTCAGTTAGACACTTCGGCAGTGGTGCTAACGTCTGCCAGCATGGGCCTGGCAGCCGCTCGGTCTGCGGGTGGGGTGATTAAAGGAGAAGTTTCGGCCAAGTTTATCGGCGAGGCCGCAGATCGTCTCGCCGCTCGGCTGTCCTCGCTGTCCTCGTCCCGCGTTCATCAGAATGGTACGCTAACGGCCCGCAATCACTCATTTAACCCGGTTAAGTCATTTAAAAGAAGTCCATGTTAATATTAAAAGACAATGTCTGAAGTCGTACCTTACGTTGTTTACTAGCACGTCCGTCTCTTTGGGGGGTTCCAATCCCTTGGATTTCTTCCGGGTTCTCCTGTTTCCTCCCACATTTTGATAACATGGATTTAAGGTGAATTGGCTGCTCTAAATTGCCCCCGTCCCGGGCATTGTGTAGTGGTTAGCACATCTGTCTCTCAGTGTTTGAAGATCCAGGTTCGAATTCCCATCTGGGTGGAGTTTCCATGTTTTCCTTGTGGGTCATTATCTGGTTGTCCAGTCTCCTCCCACAGTCCATAAACATGAATTCAAGGTGAATTGGCTGCTCTAAGTTGCCCTCCCTCCCAGTGGTATAATAATAATCAAATCCGCATCTTAGTGCTTATATGCTGGTTCTCCAGTTTCCTCTTACAGTCCATAAACATGGATTCAATGTGAATTGGCTGATCTAAATTGCCCCAATATAAATTATCCCTATATAGTGTGTGTATGGAAATGATAAGGGGAGGATAGTCTAAAGGGGAGTTTGCTTCCAGATAGTGCTCCCCACCAAACTCTCTCTACCTTGTACACCTCACCGTGGCTCATGTTGACTGCACTCGACCGACTTTGGCAGACTTTGGTGTTCCATCCATCCATCCATTATCTTCCCGTTCATCTTCTACTAGGTTTGGGGGGGGGGGTTCCCCATGCCCATCCAGGAAAGAACGTTTCGGGCGCTGGGCAGATACACCAAGGACAGGGTGCCAACCTATCGCTGGGCACACACTCACTTACTCACACACACTCTATATGGGGCACTTTGGAGAACTCAATTGACCGTAATCCATGTTTTTGGATTGTGGGAGGAAACCGGAGAACCCGGAGGAAACCCATGCCGACACGAGGAGAACATGGAAACTCCACCCAGATTGGGGCGACGGCCTTTTGATTTAACCTCATCTGAGCATTAAAGCCGCCATGATGTTGAGGTTCCACCGATTCAACACTGATAAAGCTTCACTGCTCGGTGGACCTTTATCTTAGAAAATCAAATAAGTGCACCATATAAAACCCAACACGGAAGATCTATGTGGTGAAAATGAGTACACACACACACACACACACACACACACTATGGTACGACTACACACACACGCATGAACTCGTCCTATCTAACACCCTGCCGCAGACGGTTCATGTAAAAACGACACTCTGGCTCTGTCTCGGGAGCCGAAAATCTTTTTTTCTTTTTTTTTTTCCTCTTTTATTTGAAATTCCATCTCAGGCAGCAGCAGCAGCAGCAGCAGCTCCGTCGAGTCGGCTTGAAGATAATAGAGTTTATTAAAAAAAAAAAAAAAAAGCGGCGTGTTGGTCATTTTTGGCGAAGGCCGGGGTTATGGGGATCATGCAAAATTCATCGCAGCATCGTACACACTTCCCGAACGGATTAAAGTTTAATAACTCCAGACATGGGCTAAAGAAAATACTTTGTGTGCGCACATGTGTGTGTGTGTGTGTGTGTGTGAGTGTGTGTGAGTGTGTGTGTGTGTGTGTGAGAGTGTGTGTGAGTGTGTGTGTGTTAATTCCTGCTCAGAGGTTGCAGGCAGGTGTAAGTCCTGGTGAAAGCTTAGAGAAATCCTGCATCAGCAAGCCTGCGCCGCCGAAGTCCGGGGGAAATGTGTTTCCCGCCAGATAAGGCCCGGCTGTGGGTGCGTGGGTGTGTGGGTGGGTGTATGTGGGTGTGGGGGGGGGGGATGTGGGGGGGGGTCTTTATCCGCTTCAGTTCATAGCGTGGAGCACGGCGACTGGATGAGCTGAAATACATACCTCAGAACCTGGAACACAGAGACGCTTTTATGGAGGTTATGATTGGATCTCTCGTCCATCCTGTCTGCGTCTGCACAACTGCGCGGAACCCCAACACACGCCTGCAGAGCTGGGCTGTTTAAAGTTACGGGATCGACATTCACAGCCGTAGCTGCTGCTGAGGTACGACTGTGAAGATGGCACGGCCTGCGGGTGGCGTAATGCATGTTCAGTTGAATATAATCATCAGTGGAATTCGTTTCATTGGAGCGGCACCATGGCATGGCATGTCCACCTCTGGAATCCCAATCTGGGTGGAGTTTGCATGTTCTCCCCGTGTTCGCGTTGGTTTCCTCTAAATTGGCTGCTCTAAATTGCCCCCATTGAAATGTCCCTTTTATAGTGTGTGTGCATCCAGGGGAGAACATCTCGGGCGCTGGGTAGATACACCCAGGACAGGGGGGCAATCTATCGCTGGACACACACTCACTCACACAAACACACTCTATATGGGGCAATTTGAAGAACTCAATTGACCTTGATACATGTTTTTGGACTGTGGGAGGAAACCGGAGAACCCGGAGGAAACCCACACGGACACGGGGAGAACATGGAAACTCCTCATGTGGGATTCGAACCGGGAATCCCTAGCGCTGAGAGGAGAACATGCCAACCAATAAACCACCAGATCGCTGTTTTTATTAATCAATATTTCATAATTTAAAATAATGTATTGTATATCACGGATTGATACGAATGTTGTCTGTGTTATTGTCAATAATGTCACGGATGGACGAACGGCTCAACCAATCAGAGTTAAGTACCAGAACTACCAGTTTTAAGACGAGTTTAGTGATTTTGCTTCAGAGCGTCGCTCTCTCTCTCTCTTTGTGTGTGTTGGTACATGAAGCATCACAGCGGTGCAGCACCACACTCTCGCCGTCAGGTCCTTGGTTGGGTTCCCATGTAGAAAGACTGGGTTTCT
>JAFMOD010000138.1:859909-873692 GCA_019802435.1 Corydoras maculifer | reverse complement strand
GACAGTGTGAGAGACAGACAGACAGAGTGTGTGTGTGTGTGTGTGTGTGTGAGAAAGACAGACAAATGGACCGGTATTCCGAACTGGGGCCGTCTGTAGAACCGGGGCAGGTGCAGCGGTGTTACTCACTCAGTTACTCACTCGCACCTGTCTCACCCGCCTGACGGGACGGGGGGAGGGGGGGTCAGGATGCCACGATGAGATATAATAACAGGGTCGTATTATTTTTTCGGGATTGTGTTTTTTCTTCCCCGTGTGACAGGATAGGACAGCGGATTCAGCGTCGCTGCTGTTTCCGTGGCGTCCACGTCCTGAACTAAGCACTCACCAGATTCTGGTGTTCTGGTGTTCAGGTTCCGGGTCCCGGGGTTCTGGATTCCGGGTTCCGGGGTTCCGGGGTTCTGGGGTTCCGGTTCCGGGTTCGGGTCTCGGTGGTGGAGCGCGGCGCTCACGCGGGTCGGATGCGGCGGCTCACCTGTGGGAATTCCCCCCGCACTCAGCTGTGAATTATGGGACAATTACCCAGCAGGCCCTGCCTCTCCTCCCTCTGTCATTATGGAGAGCGGTGATAATAAAGCCCCCCCCCTTCCCTCCATCCCTCCCCCCCTCCCTCCCCCCGAGCCGAATCACAGGTGGGAACCAGCTCGCCTCTGTGGCGGCTTCCGCTGCTGTTGCCCCGGTGGGAGGGGTTTAATGGCATCGGGGGACCATTATTTTGCGGATGGCTGAAAATGGGAGCCCACGCAGACGCGGAGCCCCCACCGAGCTGCGGTCGGGACGCTGGGGCAGCTCGGCGGAACATTTCTCTTCTTCTTTGCCCCCGCAGGGTGAGCTCGGGGGGGTCTTCTAAACCCGCTGGAGGAACAGTCACTCCTTTTTTTATGATTCGGATGAAGAGATGATTCCCACGAGATTAAAAACACAAAAATCTACTGTGTGATAAAACCCGACGTCATGAGAGAAAAAATAGTCCCAACAGAATTCTTCATTATGAGTCGACCGGGTTGTAAAAAATACAAGGAAATGAAATATAACGGCGACCCCAGTGAAAAAACACAGCGGGCCGGAAACACAGCGGGCCGTATACCAGGTCTGGAGGTACGGCCCGAAACGCCGAGATCCAATGGGCCAACTGGTATATATAGGACCGTCAATTAGAATTCCGGTGATGTGCCACGCTCCCTAACAGGTACTGTACATGAAGTGCCACCCTCCACTTACATTACATTACAGCTGAGGTTGCCGTGTATTATACCTAAGCAATGAAGCAAATGATGCATTGTTGTTTTAAGGTTCTCTAACATGGTTTGAGGTTGTTGTGGTGTGCGCGGCGCGGGCGTCAGTTAGTTCGCCGGTAGTTCGCCGCACCTGTGAACCAACAATTAAACCAACAATTAATCAAAACAATTTAAAACTATTATTCATTCATTCATCTATGATCTTCCTCTGTTAGGGTCGCGGTGGGGTTCCCCATGCCCATCCAAGGTAGAACGTCTCGGGCGCTGGGCAGATACACCCAGGACAGGGGGGCAATCTATTACTGGGCACACACTCACTCACACAAACACACTCTATATGGGGCAATTTAGAGAACTCAATTGACTTGATCCATGTTGTTGGACTGTGGGAGGAAACCGGAGAACCCGGAGGAAACCCACGCAGACACGGGGAGAACATGGAAACTCCACCCAGATGGGGAACCGGGAATCTCTAGTGCTGAGAGGTGAACGTGCTAAACCACTAAACCACCGTGCCGCCTTAAAACAATTAATTAATTAATAAACAATTAATACTTCATCCCAGCATCTCGCATACCGTAGATATGTCTCTTTGTTCTATGAGTTCTGAAGTTCGGAGAAGTGCACGTGGGCCCTCCATAGAGGCGTCGCGATGTGGCAGATCCTGCAGGGTGGCGCTCCGGTAGAGGAGCGGCTAGGGGGGCCTCAGGCCCCCCCCCCCCCCCCCCTAGTGTCTTAGCAGGTTCCATGCAGATGTTGAGTGATGCACCGTTTTCATTCATTCATCATATTCCGCTTTATCCTCTATTAGGGTCGCGTGGGGGTTCCCATCCCATCCATGGGAGAACGTTTCAGGCGCTGGGCAGACACACCCAGGACAGCGCCCCCTGCTGCATGATTCTGTTTGTATGTTAGGTGTGCACCCTAAATTCATATTGATTTTGTTACGGCACGGTGGCTTAGTGGTTGGCATGTTCTCCTCTCAGTGCTAGGGATCCCCGGTTTAAATCCCAATCTGGGTGGAGTTTGCATGTTCTCCCCGTGTCCACGTGGGTTTCCTCCGGGTACTCCGGTTTCCTCCCACAGTCCAAAAACTTGGATCAAGGTCAATTGAGTTCTCCAAATTGCCCCATATAGAGTGTGTCTGTGTGAGTTCGTGTGTGTCCAGCGATAGATTGGCGCCCTGTCCTGGGTGTATCTGCCCAGCGCCTGAGACATTCTCCGCTGGATGGGCATGAGGAACCGTATGTGCCTGACACCACATTTAGACGCTGGTTAATGCAGCATGTTAAGATGCAAATGCAGACGGGCTTTAACCTGAAGGTGGAACTTCCTGCGGCGGTGTTCCGTCTGCGGTGTTGCGTCTGCGATGTTGCGTCTGCGGTGTTCCATATGCGAGCAGGCTTCTCATTAGCGCCGTGACGGCGGGATTTCCCTTCTGTAAACAGTAATTGGTGGAGTCTCTGAGACCTGCATATTTCCCAAACGGTCCCCGCATCGCGGCTCCTGAGTTCATGCTCGCCGGCTTCTGTTGTGTTTCCATGGAGATGACGAGGTAACCAGTCAGCCCACGAGCCGTTCGGTGAAAATGCTCCCGTCATTTAATGACGGGGAAGAGAGAGAACCTCAGAGATCCGTTCTGAGGTTCCGAGATCTGGAGATGATCGGCTCTAATGCTGAAGTTTTTACATCTGTTCTGGAGTTTAACTTTAAAACAAATGAATTAATTTAATAGAGGAATTCATTCATTCATTATGTTCCGCTTTATCCTCTATTAGGGTCGTGGGGGGGGGGGGGTTTCCCCATACCCATCCAGGGGAGAACGTTTCGGGCGCTGTGCAGATACACCCAGGACAGGACGCCAATCTATTGCTGGACACACACTCACTCACACACACACACTCTATATGGGGCAATTTGGAGAACTCAATTGACCTTGATCCATGTTTTTGGACTGTGGGAGGAAACCGGAGAACCCGGAGGAAACTCACGCGGACATGGGGAAAACATGGAAACTCCACCCAGATGGGGATTCGAACTGGGAATCCCTAGTGCTGAAAGGAGAACATGCTAAACCACTAAGCCACCGTGAATAGAGGAATTATCATTTAAATTTACGATTAGTGGTTGAGCAAAAAAGCGGTGGCTAAGTGATTAGCATGTTCTCCTTCCCAGTTCAAATCCCAATCTGGGTGGAGTTTGTATGTTCTCCCCGTGTCCGTGTGGGTTTCTTCCGGGTTCTCTGGTTTTCTCCCAAAGTCCAAAAACGTGGATCAAGGTCAATTGAGTTCATCAAATTGCCCCATATAGAGTGTGTCTGTGTGAGTGAATGTGTGTTCAGTGATAGATTGGTGTCCTGTCCTGGGTGTATCTGCCCTGCGCCCAAAACGTTCTCCCCTGGATGGGCATGGGGAACCCCCTCCCCCACGACCCTAATAGAGGATAAAGCGGAACATAATGGATGAATGGGATTTTGGCTGAGTTTTCATCTTTGCCGTGTTCTCTCTCTCTCATCTGTCCTGTCCTCAGTGTCCATGACCCATGTCCTGTGAGTACAGGATGGCAACTGGACTTTTATCCTGTATTCCAAAGTTCTAGGTCCATATCGTGTTTATTCGGTTCTCAGTCTTTACATCGCTGAGATCGTCACATTCATATCAATACGAGATACAATACATTATTTTCCTGATGTTGTTTATAAACTGCATTCTGTAATTAGATGGCAGTATTTGATTGTTAGTGAATCCGGAATCCTGTTACTCAGCGATTAGTGTTCGCTTTAAAAACTGGTGACATGGTGGGACATGGTGCTGGACGACGAGCCACGGCCCTCAAACAAATATATTCAAATGAATGCATGGAGTTTGAGGTTAGCACTCTATGCAAACACATTAAACCACCTTTCTGATGCGCGGTAATGCCGGGATAGGACAGAGCCCGCTCGAGTGATGCTGCCAGCAGTTTCTGTTTAACACGGCTTTGGTTCTACCCTTTAATATGGAGTTGGAAAGATCGAAGGAGCTGAATATTTGGCAACCCGTAGGTGTTGCATTTGTGTGTTCCACTGAGGTTGTGTTTTGGTCGTTTAAAGTTAGAGAACTCTTTGTAAATCGGCGTTTCCCCGTCATGGTCGTATGGCAGGGCTTACAGAGCTGCTGCCTCAAGTGTAATTACAGCTTTGGAGACGGTTGAACTTCAGAGCGAGTACACACACGCTCAAAAACACTCACATGCCCTGGGGTACATTTTGTTTATTGGAATTTAAACCCACAATAGTATGGGGACACACTGCTTTATCTTTAAATTCAGATGTTCTGTTAAGTCCCAGAGCTGCAGGTGTATACAGTCAAGCAACTAAACAGTTTGGGGAAGGCCCTTCTGTCTTAATTCCATCATGACGGACAAAGAGTTCACTGTAGTAGAACTCCATTGGCTTGAATATCTCACCCAATGCTTTTGGGATGAACTAGAACCCATCCATCCATTATCTTCCGCTTTATCCTCTATTAGGGTTGCGGGGGGGTTCCCCATGCCCATCCAGGGGAGAACATTTCGGGCGCTGGACAGATACACCCAGGACAGGGGAGGCAATCTATCACTGGGCACACTCTCACTTACACAGACACACTCTATATGGGGCAATTTGGAGAATTAAATTGACCTTGATCCATGTTTTTGGACTGTGGGAGGAAACCAGAGAAACCGGAGGAAACCCATGCGGACACGGGGAGAACATGGATGTGTCCCAATACTGTATGTAATGTATGAATGTCTCATCTCAGTACCTTCCACTTAATCCTCTAGTAGGTTTGGGGGGGGTTCCTCATGCATATCCAGGGGAGAACATTTCTGGCCCCAGGACAGGACGCCACGCCAATCCAGTGCTGGACACACTTAATTTAACAGACACACACATTGTATAGGGGCAATTTAGAAAGGGGCAACTGAGTGAATTGAGGACACATGCCCTAAGCAGTGGGCAGTCAGGTACACAGCCCCCAGGGTGTGATTAGGGTTAGGTGCCTTGCTCCAGAGTCCTTAACCAGGAGCCTATGACCTGCCCAACACCCTGCACCACCGCCTCCACCCTGATCATTATTAATACTCCACAAATATAAATATAAACACCGTGATATGGAAAGGTGGCATGGTGGCTTAGTGGTTGGTATGTTCTCCTCTCAGCACTAGAGATTCCCGGTTCAAATCCCCATCTGCGTGGAGTTTCCATGTTCTCCCCGTGTCCGCGTGGGTTTCCTCCGGGTTCTCCGGTTTCCTCCCACAGTCCAAAAACATTGAACAAGTCAATTGAGTTCTCCAAATTGCCCCATATAGAGTGTGTCTGTGTGCATGTCTGTGTGACTGTGTGTGTGCCCAGCGATAGATTGGTGTCCTGTCCTGGGTGTATCTGCCCAGCGCCTGAAACGTTCTCCCCTGGATGGGCATGGGGAACCCCCCGCGACCCTAATAGAGGATAAAGCGGAAGATAATGGATGAATGAATGAGAATGAAACAGAGTTCAGTTTGCATGTTTTCATTAAAATAAAAACAGAAGAAGAATCAGCAGCAGCAGGACAAATAACAGATCTTCACTCTCAGCCTTAAAGACTTCAGCAGATTATTCGGTAATAAAGCAAACATCAGGAAGAAATCTCATTTCACAGCAATCAGTTTTCAGATCTCTCTTATCTGCTGGATGCATTACCCAGAGTCGGACTCGCCGCTAAGTGAACATTCATCATCCGAAAGCGGATAAGCGGATCAAACTGGACCCTTCACATCCACAGAGAACTATTAAAGTAGCTCAACCTCCATTTATCCTCATTAAGCACTTCATCCAGGTCAGCGTCCCGCTCGGCCCGGAGCCCCGCCGCTAACTCGGTTACCAGATAAAAACATTCCACCCTCTGACATGGGTCCCTGGAGACACCCCTGTGACACCCATGTTCCGTACAGAAGTTGTTTTTTAAGGAGGAAACCTCGTGAGGACTGAGGCTCGGTGGGGGACTCATCCGTGTAGCATGGTGGCCGTGTGGCATGACAAGGTCCATGTGTTTCTCTACATACTGAGGTAATAGTACTCCGTCCTTTATGATCAGTCCAGGGGGGGACTACTAAAAAATTTCTTTTAGTAACGTGCACCCCAATAAAACCTGCTCTGAAGGGGGGGGGGCTTCAGAACAGGTTTTATTGGGGTGGTGGATGTATGCATAGCAGTGATATCAATGGGGCGGTGGTGTGCACGTTACTAAAAGAAACTTTTTAACGCCTTCGACATCACTGCTGGACACCAAAAACATTCAGCCACCTGCGTCTTGCAACCGGCATCCTGGGAGAGGTGTCCTGCGAGCGGCGTCCCATGAGCAGCATCCAGTGAGTGCTGCCTTCCGTGAGCAGCATCCCACTAGCAGCATCCCTAGCGGCATTTTGTACATGTCAGCATCCTGTGAGCGGCAGCATCCCGTTTGCGGCATCTTGCGAGCGGCATTTGGTGAATTGCAGCATCCCATATGCGGCATCCTGCAAGCAGCATTTTGTGAATGGCAGCACCCTGTAAGCAGCATCCCATAAACGGCATCCTCTTAGCAGTGATGTAACTCATAAAGTAAACTGTGCCAGCACTCAGAATGATCTGCCACCCAAATAACCCAAAAAACTTCCCCCTGAGTGAGAGTGTGAGTACAGGTAGAGTTGAAATGTGTGCATCTGTACTACAGAACGCCATTAGAACGCCACACGGTGACGGCGTGTAGTCATTAATAAACCGGCTCAGCTGACAGGACTGCTGACGTGGGGGTGGGGGGTGGGGGGGAGTTACCGGGGAACGATAACGCTTGCAACGAGAACGCGGGTGGCAGGTAGCCTCACGCTGCCACCCCCAGGTGTCATTACCCATGCTGCAGTTTCTGAAGGGGTGTTACCACTATCTCTGACACCCACATTAATCACCCTGCAATACCCCCCAATACCCCCCAATACCCCCCTCCGGCTTCTTAATCACCATAACGTGGGTGCCCGGAGCTACAGCGGGGATGTAGGCGTGTGAAGGATGTCCACCAAACCGCTTCCTGTTTACCTCGGCTCCGTGACCGTGACTGATGGGGAGGCAGGAACCCTCCTGACCCACCGCACAATTACAGATCTGAGCCGACGAATTACACCTTCCATTGGCTCGCATTAAGGGTGCGGGTTCCCTTCCTGTGGGGGGGGCGGGGTGGGGTGGTGGGGGGGGGTCTGTGTGTTCTGAAGTTTTGATGAATGAGGAAAGATTAAGATGATTTAAACATCATACAGGGTTCATAGATCAGCCCCCGTCCTGCCGTGTGTGACCATTCCGCCAAGACGCAATTATCATCCAAAAAAATACTACAAACAAATACTACAAATAAAATATTACAAATTAAATACTACAAATAAAATACTACAAACAAAATACTACAAATAAAATACTACAAATAAAATACTACAAACAAAATACTACAAATAAAATACTACAAACAAAATACTACAAACAAAATGTTACAAATAAAATACTTCAAATAAAATACTACAAATAAAATACTACAAATAAATTATTACAAATAAAATACTACAAATTAAAAATACAATACTTCAATTAAAATACTACAAATTAAATATTACAAATAAGTATTTTATAAAAATATATTTTATATATTGTAGCCCTTTAATCTTTGATTACATTGTATAAAGTAAAGGTTTGGGACATACAAAAATCCCTCCCGTACCCCTCCAATACTCACATAGCCCTCCCATTCTCACATACCCCTCACATACTCTCATACCCCTACTCTTCTCACATACCCCTCACATGTTCACATACCCCTCACATCCTTACATACCACTTCCATACTTTCATACCCCTCCAATTCTCTCACACCCCTCACATTCTCACATCCCTATATACCCCTCACATGCACACATACCCCTCCCATACTCTTATACCCCTTCAATACTCCCATACCCCTCCTATACTCACATACTTTCCTTCGGGTTCTTCGGTTTCTTCTCAAAGTCCAAAAACATGGATTCAAGGTGAATTGGCTGCTCTAAGTTGCCTCTATGTAGTGTGTCTGTGTGAGTGATTGTGTGTTAGTTAAAGATTGATGCCCTATCCGGGGTGTATCTGCCCAGTGCCTGTAACATTCTCCCCTGGATGGACATAGGGAATATTTATCATTACATTATTATTTGTGTTTTTATTTTTGTCTAATCTGGTTGTGTTTGGTTCAACACGACTACGTTACCCAGCATGCCGCTCCGCGTAACTATTTGACGTTGCAGTGGTATGATTTTAAAAACGGCAGTAGACTCACCATAACGTCTGACAGTGAGCTGCCGGTTCTCCACCCACGAGGGGCGACCTGTACACTGAAACCAAGGTTCACCTTTAATTCATTCAGATGAGTAATATGTTGCATGTGTGTGTCTGACATCCTGAAACAGGGCGTCTCTGTTGATTGGCAGTCGCCTCCCCGCTAATTATGAATGACTGCATCGGTGATGAGAGGCGGATTTGCATACGTAAACACTAGACTCAGTTTCATCATCAGGAATCATAAGAGCACATGCTAATCAGAGCTCGGCGTGTCGCGAGGTTCACACAGACAGACGAAGAGGCTGCGTTTTAAAAAAACACACAACACGCTGCAAACACCGCTGATTACGTATTAACAGAACTGAATGTCATTTCATTATTATTCATTATTAAATATGTAAATGAAGGATCGAGCCGGAAGCCTTTTTAGAGTCGTGGAGTGCGTTTGAGTCCATGTGCTCCTCACACCAGGGATGTTTTTAGGGTTTAGAGACATCAGGGGCTTTAGTCCCGATCCCTTATTTCCCCCTCTGTCCTCTTTAAACATTGCCCTTTCATGAGGGTATTTATTCATTTTTTATCCAAACTGTTACATTAATTTTGTTTGATCATTCATTAGTTATAGTGGGTGGCCTAGTGTTTACCACGTTCTTTTCTCAGCACTAGGGATTCCCGGTTCGAATCCCCATCTGGGTGGAGTCTCCATGTTCTCCCCGTGTTCCCGTGGGTTTCCTCCGGGTTCTCCGCTTTCCTCCCACAGTCCAAAAAACATGGATCAAGGTCAATTGAGTCAATTGAGTCCAAATTGCCCCATATAGAGTGTGTCTGTGTGAGTGAGTGTGTGTTCAGTGATAGATTGCCCCCCTGTCCTGGGTGTATCTGCCCAGCGCTCGAAACATTCTCCCCTGGATGGGCATGGGGAACCCCCGCGCCACCCTAATAGAGGATAAAGCAGAATATAATGGATGGATGGATAGTTATTGGGGAGGGGTTCCCCATGCCCATCCAGGAGAGAAGGTTTCGAGCACTGGGCAGACACACCCAGGACAGGGCGCCAATCTATCGCTGGGATGGATAGTTATTCATTTATTCATTCATTTTCTTCCGCTTCATCCTATATTAGGGCCGTGGTGGGGTTCCCCATGCCCATCCAGGGGTGAACATTTTGGGCGCTGGGCAGATACACTGAGGGCAGGGCGCCAATCCATCACTGGTATGGATAGTTATATTGGATAAAATGAAATTACATATGAAACATGCGTCAGCAGTGGAGAGCACATTCAGTTCTAATAAATGATGGTTTTGGCTGAAAACTTTTGAATAAACGAACCTGAGCTTCGGCAGAAAAGCATGAATCTGTTTTACGAGTCGGTTGCAGATGAGACAGTTTTAAAGAGGGTTTTGTTAAATGATGATAAACAAGGGTTTAAATGAGGGTTTCGCTTTAATTACCGTAACTCTGCAACAGTTTGCGCCTTCGGAAAAATAAATCTGAAGCTTTCTCAAAGCTGAGAAAGCTTCATACAGTACAATACAGTGCTCTTTACAGTCAACATACAGTACATTACGGTATCTTTACTCCCAATACTGGCGAAAAAAATCTGTCTCCCACACACACACACACACACACACACACACAACATCTGACGGTGACTCCAACGTTCGCTCCCGCTGCTGTAGGAGAGGCTGCAGAGAGAGCTGCTCTCATTTGATCTGGGGCAACTGACAAAATGTCCGGGGCTATAGCACCGACAGCTCTAATGACACCCCCGCCTCACACCAAGCATTATGGAATTAAAGCCGTGCGTCCTGTCAGTCAACGTCACAGAGAACAATCAGCAGTCAAGTCCATCAGGAGGGAACCGCCTGAACCTGAACGGGACGAGGTTCCACCGACTGAACCCCCCCCCCTCCCCCCCCGGCAGATGGCCGGCAGACCCGGGTGTGAGCGACGATTTGCCGTGATGTCATTATGCTGCCGTAATTGCTGAAATGGGATGACAGTGATTGGGAGGTGATCTGTTTAGGTTGATCCAAAGAATATGCTCACCACAGATGACCGCTGCCACCTTTTTAACCCGGGCGAGGGTGTGCGGGGGGGGGCACTGTGGGCGTGTCTCCTTTAATCCAGAGCACTTGCGACCTATGTGAATACGTTTATTAATTTGACTTAAATGGTATTTAAATTCACATCACACACCGGACACCTTCGTCTGATTTTACTTCTGAGTAGAAACGTTCTTTCGGGAGTGTAAGTGTTATCTGAGGGCTAACATTGAAGTTCCAGTTCCCAAATCTGATTGGCCGAGTTGCCGTCCCAGCTGGTGACATCGAGGTATACAAACAACGCCCGCCTTGCTTCCATCCATCTATCCATTAGTTTCCTCTTTATCCTGTACTACTATGGTTGCGCGGGGGGGGGGTCCCATACCCATCCAGGTGAGAACGTTTGGGGCGCTGGGCAGATACACCCAAGACGGGGTGCCAATCCATCGCTGGGCACACACTCACACAATTGACTTGATCCATGTTTTTGGACTGTGGGAGGAAACCCACGCGGACACGGGGAGAACATACAAACTCCACCCAGATGGGGATTCAAACCGGGAATCTCTAGTACTGAGAGGAGAACATACCAAACCTACATTGCGCTGTTTGCAGACAGTTTGATTTAATTCACTGAGCCAGCACGTTCTCCTCTCAGCGCCGGGGATTCCGTTCTGGGTGCAGTGTCCATGTCCTCCCCGTGTCCGCGTGGGCTTCCTCCGGGTTCTCCGGTTTCCTCCCACAGTCCAAAAACATGGATTCAAAAGAAATTGCCTGCTCTAAATTGCCCCTACATAGTGTGTATGTGAGTTAGAGTGCCTAGTGATGTGCGCCCTGTCCTGGGTGTAGCTGCCCAGTGCGTAAAACATTGTCACCCCCCCTCCACCCTGTGACCCTAGAAGAGAATTAAGAGAAAGCTAATGAGACGAGATGAAAAACGTTGAATAATAAAAAAAAAACCTGAATTGTTTTTGCGATTTTTGGTTTCGGAACATTTGGTTCTTTAGACAGTTCTTCCAAACAAAGGAAAGTTGTACCCCGCCCTTCGTGAGGGCATCTGCTCTGACATTTTTACCTTCAGCCAGGTTTTTAATTAAAGCGAGATAATTCTGCACTTTGGATAAAGCCGGCAGGACAGGGTCTCATAAGTTACAGCTGTGCACCCCCTCATCCCCTCATCCTTAAATCCCACTCTGAATGCCCCACCGCAGCCTTGGGTGAAGATGCCTGCCCTTTTTTAATTAAAATAAATCTTCTTCCAGTCAATATTTGGTGCTCATCGGGGACGGGGCCTCTAAAAAAGATACAGAGGGGAGATACAGTGGCTGGATTTAGGACGGGGATGCGAGCACTGGCGAGGCGGATGCTGCCGTGTGCGGGTGGGTGTTTTATTCTATAGGCAGTGTTTGTCATGTGGTTAATAGATATGCAGGGATAGGTTTATGGGCCTTCTTCAGGCCATTTACACATGAAATCTGAAATCTCTCCGTACAGAACTGAGGTAGTGGGTTTGAGATCTGTTCACAGCTTCCTGTCATGTTCATAAGGATAACGTCCATCCATCCTTCATCTTCCACTTTATCCTCTACTAGGGTCATGGGGGGGAGGGGGGTTCTTCATAACCCAGGGGGGAATGTTTCGGACGCTGGGCAGATACACCCAGGACAGTGCGCCAATCTATCGCTGGGCACATACTAACTTACACATACACACTCTATATGGGGCAATTTGGAGAACCCAATTGACCTTGAATCCATATTTTTGCACTGTGGGAGGAAACCGGAGAACCTGGAGGAAACCCACGTGGACACGGGGAGAACATGGAAACTCCACCCAGATTGGGATTCGAACCGTGAGTCGCTAGTGGGTTCTCCAGTTTTATCTCACAATACAAAAACATGGATTAAAGGTGAATAGTTGGTTTTAAATTGCCCCTATTTAGTGTGTTTGTGCCCAGTTTTCTCCTGAATGGGTATAGTAAATATAGTATATAGTATAAAGTTGCGTGGTCATTCTGAGGAGCGCTTGCGAGATCAGACACCGATGTTGGCTCACAAATTCGTTGTTCTAGTTCATCCCATAGTTTGTGTGTGTGTGTGTGTGTGTGTGTGCTTCCCTGTGACCACACAGAGCCTGACTTTATTAAGCACATGGGATGAACCGGAACAGCGATTGTGAGTCAGGCTCTGTGGTTCACTGTCTGATCTCATTACCGTTCTTTTGCATAAACGGCCGAAACGTTCCACGGGCGAACTCAACGTTCTGAAAGCAGTGAGGTCTGCGTGTCCCAGGTCTCTGATCCCTTGCTACATCAACATGTTTATGTTAAACTTCCTGTTTTCTGCTGAATTTCTTGAACGCGGGGCATCCCGGTGGTGTTTCTGATCTATTGCCCTCGTTTCATACATAGAACTTGTAAATACAACTGAGTTCCTGTTTGCATCTGAAGTTAAAAGTGCTGCAGGCCTCAACATGCGGCCTCACATATTACACAGCTGCACTTACCATGATAACACCGCCGTGAGTATCATGAGTACTGTAAGTACTGTGAGTATCATGAGTACTGTAAGTACTGTGAGTATCATGAGTTCTGTAAGTACTGTGAGTATCATGAGTTCTGTAAGTACTGTGAGTATCATGAGTACTGTAAGTACTGTGAGTATCATGAGTACTGTAAGTACTGTGAGTATCATGAGTACTGTAAGTACTGTGAGTATCATGAGTACTGTAAGTACTGTGAGTATCATGAGTTCTGTAAGTACTGTGAGTATCATGAGTACTGTAAGTACTGTGAGTATCATGAGTTATGTAAGTACTGTGAGCTCTTTAAATACAGTTCCGTGAGTTCTGTGAGTACTGTGAGTATGGTAAGTACTGTAAATTCTATGAGTACTGCAAATATGGTGAGTACTGTGAGTACCGTGAGTACTGTTAAGTACTGTAAATTCTGTGAGTACAGTGAGTGTGGTGAGTACTTTGAGTGTGGTTAGAACAGTGAGTGTGGTTAGTACAGTGAGTACAGTGAGTGTGGTGAGTACTGTGAGTGTGGTTAGTACAGTGAGTGTGGTTAGTACAGTGAGTACAGTGAGTGTGGTGAGTACAGTGAGTGTGGTTAGTACAGTGAGTACAGTGAGTACAGTGAGTACAGTGAGTGTGGTTAGTACAG
>JAFMOD010000138.1:839412-859694 GCA_019802435.1 Corydoras maculifer | reverse complement strand
ACAGTGAGGACTGCGGTAGGCGTCAGCTTCATGTGCCGGTCGGCCGTTGGAAGCGTGAGTGGGGATTTGCATGTGATTTCTGATGTTGAGTTCCTTGTTAACGCCGTCTGCTGGTTTCCTGAGTCTTTGATGTTGGGTCCTCACGTGAGTCGGGGGTTATTCCAAACCCGTGCTCAGTTTAAGACGTGCCGAGTTGCAGGCAGCGCTTCTGAAGACGCCGAACGTATTTGATGATCCGGCTCTTTAATCAGCCTTTAAGTCTTTGGATCTCTGACACTGACGTTTCAGAACGAGTTCAAAGGCCTCGTCTGTGGCGCCGCGGTCCAATCCGCCGGTCTCTTTTGTTCTCCGGCCGGCTCCTTAAACACTTTAACGTTCGGCTGAAAAGTCACGAATCGTCACTTTAACCGTCAGACTTTTAGTCCCCCGTCATTTTCTCGTCATTTTAAATGTTCGTTTTAATCGTTTCACCAATGCCAGCTGTTTCTCTTTTTATAACAGAGCTTATTAATTATGTAATCAGTCGGCTGTCTGTCTGTCCATACCTTTAACTTGGTTCACTATCTTTACATTTACATATTATTCATTCATTATCTCCCGCTTTATCCTCTATTAGGGTAGCGGGGGGGTTTCCCATGCCCATCCAAGGGAGAACGTCTCGGGCGCTGGGCAGACACACCCAGGACAGGGCGCCAATCTATCACTGGACACACACTCACTCACACAGACACACTCTATATGGGGCAATTTGGAGAATTTAATTGAATTGATCCATGTTTTTGGACTGTGTGAGGAAACCGGAGAACCCGGAGGAAACCCACGCGGACATGGGGAGAACATGGAAACTCCACCCAGATTGGGAATTGAATTGGGAGTATACAGCATGGGGAACCCCCCGCAACCCTAGTAGTGGATTATTGGGAATTAATGAGACTTCTGTCCATATGAACAATTTATTGACCTTCTTTTCTCACCCCACCCACTCTTTCTGTCTGTGACTCTGTCTTGTACAAATCTTTGACATTTAATTTGACCCACCCATAAAAATTGAGTGTTAATTAATTAATTAATTATTTAATTTTATATGAGAAAAATATTCACTATTCAGTGGATCGAGAAAATAAGGTCTTTTTTAAAAGACTTTTTTTTTTCAAGGTTACTTGTTCTGTATATCAACCCTGAACAGCATGGTTGTAGGTTCCACCATTGGGGGGCGCTGATGCTTCATGTGCGAACGGCTCTGCGCACACACAGCAGCGTTAATCTGGAATATAATCCTGTGATACAGAAACTGTACTGCAAAATGCTGCTGATATAAATAACACGTGATGTACTCGGTTCAGATCAAGCCCACTAGATCCGAGTGTCCCTTCGTAGTGCCCTCTGTGTTGTAACATCAGGGAATGAGCCGTGTCCCTCTGACCTGCAGTGACGGTGCAGCAGAGTGAGGACAGTTAGAGATGCTGGTGGGGTGGATGGAGGTTTGAGGTTACGTCGGGAGGAAACCACACCGACTCGTGTTTAATGTTTTTATAATAAATATATTTTAAAAAATAAATAGTAATTAAATAGGGCAGCATGGTGGCTTAGTGGTTTAGCATGTTCTCCTCTAGGGATTCCCGGTTTGAATCCCCATCTGCGTGGAGTTTGCATGTTCTCCCCGTGTCTGCGTGGGTTTCATCCGGGTTCTCCGGTATCCTCCCACAGTCTAAAATTATGGATCAAGGTCAATTGAATTCTCCAAATTGCCTCATATAGAGTGTGTCTGTGTGAGTGAGTGTTTGTTCAGTGATAGATTGGCGTCCTGTCCTGGGTGTATCTTCCGAGCGCCCGAAACGTTCTCCCCTGGATGGGCATGGGGAACCCCCCCACGACTCTAATATAGAATGAGTGAATGAATAATGAATGAATGAAATTATAATTAAATATAAATGATATGGGGCGGCACGGTGGCTTAGTAGTTGGCATGTTCTCCTCTCAGCACTAGGGATTCCCGGTTCGAATCCCAATCTGGGTGGAGTTTCCATGTTCTCCCCGTGTCCGTGTGGATTTCCTCCGGGTTCTCCGGTTTCCTCCCACAGTCCAAAAACATGGATCAAGGTCAATTGAATTCTCAAAATTGCCCCATATAGAGTGTGTATGTGTGAGTGAGTGTGTGTCCAGCAATAGATTGGCGTCCTGTCCTGGGTGTATCTTTCGAGCGCCCGAAACGTTCTCCCCAGGATAGGCATGGGGAACCCCCCCGCGACCCTAATATAGGATAAAGCAGAAGATAATGAATGCATAAATAGAATTAAACATAAATGAACATTAATATGAGGAAAATCAGTTGGATTACTGTATGGACAGGTACATGTCTCATAATATAGATTTATTTATTCCCGTTGGCACAGATTTATGAAATATGAAGTCTTCAGTCCTGCGTTTTAGGCGACCGTATGCTTCCAACTATACTGTAGAGTAGTGAGACCTGCAATGCTGTAGAATGATTTAGAGAACGAAGGGCAGGAGACGGAGCTGGACGGGGCAGAGATGAAGATGTTGTGATGTCATGGTGAGGAAGATGATAAGATAAGATAATCCTTTATTATAGGAGGCTGTGGAGGCAGGTGGAGGAGAGGAAAGTACGTACCCTGTAAACGTACCCGGAGCTGTGGGCAGCCCTGTACACGACATCCGGGGGGGAGGGGGGGGTACTCAGAGTACTCGGTGGGACCGGGGTCACAAAGCTGGTTCCTTAACCACGAACCCACGACTGGATGTGCTAGAGGATGATCTGCATTGGTGTGAGATGCTTCCAACTTTGTAAAACAGTTTGGGGAAGGTCTTGATTTTGTTGCAGAATTACTGAGCCCAAGTGCCACCCATGATACAGCCATGTTCAGTATCAGTCAAACGTTCGGCCACGCCCCTTTACGCTCCAATTTCTGCTCCATGTTCTCAGTTCCACTTCCTGTAAAGATGGACTTTGTAGTTCTCCAGTTCCACTCTGTAGTCCAGTGTGTGTGTTCTACAGTACATACTGTGTTCTCTGTTCTAATGGTCAGAACCCCACACAGAGCAGGGGTTATTGGGTGGGTGCATTATTCCTATCCCAGCAGTGTCACTGAGGTGGAGAAATAAAACTACAGCAGCACTGCTGCACTAACACCCCCCCCCCCACCACATCAGTGTCACTGCAGAACTGACCATCAACAATCCACCACCCAAATTAGACCTGACCAATAGAGAACAGAGAACCAACAACAAAGAACACAGATGGACTACAGTCTGGAATTATAAAACTACAAAGTCCATCTTTATGATAAGTAGAGAGAGAAGGGGGTGTGGCCTGACGTTTGATTGGTACTGTATGTATTGCAGTATTGCAATATATTCATTCATTCATTATCTTCCGCTTATCCTCTATTAGGGTCGCAGTGGGGTTCCCCATGCCCATCCAGGGGAGAACATCTCGGGCGCTGGGCAGATAGACCCAGGACAGGGCGCCAATCCATCGCTGGGCACACACTCACTCACACAGACACACTCTAAACAGGACAATTTTGAGAACTCAATTAACTTGATCCATGTTTTTGGACTGTGGGAGGAAACCGGAGAACCCGGAGGAAACCCACGCAGACACGGGGAGAACATGGAAACTCCACCCAGATGGGGTATTGCAATATAGTTTGATATATTTGATTCGGAGGGCGGCATGGTGGCTTAGTGCTTTAGCACGTTCGCCTCTCAGCCCTAGTCCTTGGTGTATCTGCCCAGCACCCGAAACGTTCTCCCCTGGACCCTAATAGAGGATAAAGTGGAAGATAATTAATGAATGAATGAATATTTGATTCAATCTTTGTAAGTTTGCAGATGTTTTTTATTAAACGAGGTGATTGTTTGTTGAATGTTTTTAGGTTTTTAGCAAAGTACCAAAAATAATATCATATCAAAGAGATGGAAACCTGATGTACACCTTTAATGAGAGGTTTGGTTCCAGCGCTGAGCTACAGACCCACCAATGCCGGCCTCTTGTTTCCCGCAGCTCGGCGCGTGTTGGACTCGGCGTGCCATGCGGTGCGCTTCTTTATACCATGAGAGGAGCACATGCCGGATTAAATGGAGCGTAATTTGGGACGTGCTCAGACTCGTTATCGGCTCGCTGCAGGATTCTGCACTGTAACAAAAAAAAAAAAAACCTGCATTATTCATAAACAGAGCAGCGTGTTGGTGTGGCACGCACTGCGCTCACCTCACAGCTCGCAGGTCCCAGGTTCGATTCCAGGGCTGAGCGGACATCCCTTTCTGTGGAGTTTGTATGTTCTCTTGATCTCCGAATCCCTCAAGACGGCACTGTGGTGTAGTGCTCACCACATCCAACACTCAGCGCTGGGGATCCAGGTTCGAATCTTGATCTGGGTGGGGTTTGCATGTTCTCCCCGTGTCTGCATGGCTTTCCTCCGGGTTCTCCGTTTTCCTCCCACAGTCCAAAAACATGGACTCTAAATTGCCCCCATATGGATTGAGTACAGTTAAAGTTATTCATAATCAGATCTTTATGGATGTTTGGAATAAACACAGGCTTAGGCTTAGGTGGCTTAGTGATTAGCATGTTCTCCTCTCAGCTCTAGGGATTCCAGGTTTGAATCCCCCGAACTGACATTTCTGGTACTGTGCAGATACAGCCAGGACAGGACGCCAATCTAACGCTGGACACACACTCACTCACACAGACACACACACTCTATATGGGGCAATTTGTAGCATTCAAATGACCTTGATCCATGTGTTTGGACTGTGGGAGGAAACCGGAGAACCCGGAGAACATGGAGGCTCCACCCAGATTGGGGTTCGAACCGGGAATCGCCGGCCCTGAGGGGACTAGTGATTTAGGGTTCGTTTCTTCTGTGTCGTCACTTCGCTTAATGAGGCTGATAGGCTGCAGGTGTGCGCGCGCGCTCTCACCTCAGATTATGGGTTCACACCCAACTGTGGGCGCGTGTCTGTTTGTGTGTGTGTGTGCGCACCAGCCGAGCTCGGTCCCGCTCTCTCTCCTCACTCCTCCTGCTCCTCCTCCTCCTCCTCCCTCCGTTTCCAGCGTGCACGCCAGTTGAGTGCTGAAGCGCGCTCAGGCGGCGGCGCTCCGGAGGACAGAGCACTCCCTGCGCTCCCCAAACCCCGCAGCCGTAAGCGGGACCGCGCCTGTCAGTCAGTCCGTCCGCCGTGGACCCGCGTGGAGCGAATACACGGGACGTGGAGAGCAGCGGGACGCGCCGCAGGTTCACGAGACGCCGCTCGGACGCGTTGAGATTCTCTTGGATTTGTACTTTTTTTTGTTTGTTTCGTTCGGCTGACCGCCCCACACACGAGACATCCCCACGGACGGGTGTCCACGAGAGGACTGCCGAACGCACGGGACGTTCCACGGGAGGTTCCACGGCACGCGCAGAGCAGCGCGCATCCAGAGCATCACCTCCCCTTCTTCCGGCGGTGACACTACACCCACCCAGCCACCCACCCAGCGCGCGCTCCACGCGAATGCACCCACGGAGTTTGCCCCCCGTCTGCCCCCAGCTTGTGTGTGTGTGTGCGGGCGCGCCGGTGTGAGAGCGCCATGAGGCGGCTGAGCGCGTGTGCGCCGGCTCCGCTCGCTGCGTGAAAAGACGTTTGCGCGCGTGGAACGCGAGACCCGAACTGCGCACCTTGGTCCCGAACGCCGAAGCCGCCGAACCCACGCGCTGGGTGTGTGCTATGCCAGCATGGGTCCTCTAGCGTGGCTCGTCCTCTGCGGGTTGCTGCGCTCTCAGGCTGACGGTAGGTTCGGTTCTGTGGAAGTTCCGCGTGTTCCATCACATCGGCACCTCCAGACAGACGCTGTGGAATGTGGACGTGGGTGCACTATAGGTTTAATGATAGGTTTTCGGGAGGGAAAAAAAAAAGCTTCCAGCTGGATCTCAGAAGTTCACTTTGATTCGCTCCCGCACGGAAAGCCCCTAAATGGCACATCAATGGGATTCTGCCTCTGACACTGGAGGTACAAACACCGTGGGGTTAATTACTGCCTTTTAAAGGGACTATGTGGAACATTAAAAAAAAGCTGCTTCCCAAGCTGTGTTTAAATCCACAGTCACAGTGTTTGCACTCTTAAAGGTACAGAGATCAATTGGAATGATTTAGTCTGAATTCTGTGGTGCACCTTCCTTCCACATCCCATCATATTCACACAGCTGTTGCAGATCAGTGACCATGCAGCAGGTGTAAACTGGACCCCCTGTGACGGGTGCAGGTGACCCGGTGGGTGCCTTTGGGTTCTGTTGCGGATCAGCAGAAAAAGTACAAGTGCTGAATAAACAGTGTGTTTAGTGAATACAGTCGTCATATATACCATCCATCCATCCATCCATCCATTATCTTCAGCTTTATCCTCTATTAGGGTCTGGGCGGGGGTCCCCATGCCCATCCAGGGGAGAACGTTTCAGGCGCTGGGCAGATACACCCAGGACAGGGGGGCAATCTATCGCTGGGTACGTTATAGAACCTTCATAGTCATAATTGTTCAGTGTTTTATTAGCTGGATCAGGCCGCTCTATTTAATATAGAGGAAAATGGAAATATATGGAGGGAAATTGAAAAAGGTGGAGATCATGGTCTGGTTTGATGAGCGTCAGTGTCTTTGTTAGATTGAAGCCATGACATAAAAAAACCATATATATAATATATATAAAATGTGTTTATATGTGTGTGTGTGTGTGTGTATGTATATATATATATATTATATATATATATATATATATATATATATATATATATATATATATATATATATATATGTATTTTGCTTTATTGCTTCATGGAATAATAATAATGTATGATTTAAAATATAATAAGGAAAATATTTACGTCCGCACCGGCCGACAGTACGAGGCGCAGCCCATCTGCGTTAATAAGCCAGCACTGCGAACTTAAAGGTGTTGTTCAGAGGTGGAACAATGAGCTGATTGTCTGCTAACATGTTGAGCCTGCTGCGCGTCTCCTGTGTCCTATCCCGTCCGCCTGATGACTTCTTATCCCCTTGTCTAATTATAACGATCTCCCCTGTCGTACGGTTCGAGGGCTGCCGTGCACGTTTCCCAAAATCCTGAGATCAGAGTTGCCCCGAACGCGTTTTAAATTGGATTTTGGGGATTTTTCCGACTTGACCTCTGAATGGCGAGTGAATGAGGTCGTGAGGAAGCGTGCCGTATTATCAGTGAATTTATTAGGTTGGATTTTAGGGCTTTTTAGATCGGATCGTTGTTCACTCAAAGCTTTGATGATGAAAGGACGGTCACCGGAGACCGTCAGCGCTTTATATTTATATAGTGTGGACTCATACGGCCAGACTTTTTCCCCACTTTGCGTCTCTTTATCCGCCGGACGTTCGCCCGTCTCGCCCTCTTTCTTCCCATCCACCGGTTGCTAGGCGCCTTCTCCAGGCATGGGCCGAAGGGACGGGCCCCGTCTGGATGGTGAGCGCATGAATCTCCTCTGCGGACAGTTGCCCTGTCAGTCCGCTCGCCCCGCGCCCCTGCCCCTCTCTGTCACCCTATGCCAGGGCATTTCGGGGGGCTAATCTGTGGGTACTAAGGGGGGAAAAAAAAGGAGGTGCGGGCCCTTCTGAGAGCCACTCTTCAGGGAGACAAAAAGAAGTGGAGATGCATTGAGAGTTGCGTGGCTTTCGGGACAAAGCCGCCGCGACTTTGAATGGCCGCGGCCCGTCACTGTGTTTAGGGCCGGCGTGATTAATGCCGGCGGATGGAGGAGTGGAGAAGCCGTGGGGGTGAGAGGCAGGCCGTGTGAAGAAAATTAGAAATTCAGGGAAAACGCGAGACAAAAGCTGAGCACACGCATTTTTAGCAGCGCCCTCTCGGTGGGCTCAGGTCGCTTTTTTAAAAAATATATGTATTTTCTCATTATTTGCGATATAATATTATTGTTTCGGCATCTTTATGGGTCTAAAATCCTGAAATACATATTGTGCCGAAGGTCATTCGTTATAAAAGCGCAGTACACATATCGCACACCGTCCCTTTAATCCCCGCTTGCTCCCTGGCTGCTGGTGCTTTCAGATGGATCCTTTATTGCCGTGAAGGAAAGGTTTTCAGGGCGGCAGGTGGCATGGGCGTCCTAATGAGAACGAGGAGGTCCTCTCCTCGTACCTCCAGCCTTTTTGCGTGGGGGTGAGCGAGGGGCCGGAGGAGTTTTTGCTTTCATCCGTGTGAACTTCCGAGCTCCCGAGGAGGTCAGTGTCCAATAGCCGAGTGGTTTGAAAGAAGCGATTAAGGGTGCGAGCTCAGCATAATTGAAGGCGAGCCTCAATTAAAGGTGTATTTGTTTTGACGGCGCCGGGGTCGGGCACGCGAGCCGCCTCGGGGTCTGCTTCTGTCCGTTGTGGCTCGTTTTTCGAGGACAGGCTTGTGATGATGACCGCCGCTCTCCTGAATCCTTGACTGGAGACTAGCAGTGTGTGTGTGTGTGTGTGTGTGTGTGTGTGTGTGTGTGTGTGTGTGTGTGTGTGTGTGTGTACGTGTGTGTGTGGCCGACTAAAAGCCTAAACTGCGGGCTGATATAGGACGAGGACAAAGGAATGTGAGAGCCAGCTGAAGCGCAAACGATGAAAAGAGACAACAAAATCAGGAGCGGGCGAGTGAACGAGTGGAGAGAGAGAGAGTGGGGGGGGGGTTGAAGGACGGGCGACGTGGATGGTTTCACTTTGATTCCCCCGCGATTAAAGAAGTTTGGCTGGTGGTGAAGTACGCGCCGGCTCATTCTTTAATTCGAACCCGAGTCCGGCGTCCACTCTCAGAGGACTCCGTCTCCGCTCGCGTTATTAACACTCGCAGCTAGATTTTTAAATTGCTTTACTGCGGCCGAGCGAGGTGCTTTAAATACGCGCGCCGTTATTAAATCCACCTCTCTGCCCATAGGGGCAAATAGCGAGATCGGATTCGGGTGAGACGGGGTGGTGTTGGCAGGGGGGAGGGGGTGGTAACACAAGAATTTAAGGTTTTTAAAGCATGGTTGCATGTTCTCCCCGTGTCCTCATGGGTTTCCTCTGGGTTCTCAATTATAACACAACAATTATGTTTTTTTATTAACAAAACCTTTTTAAAATGCATCCAGGTTCGAATTTCAATCTGGGTGTAGTTTGCATGTTCTTCTCATGTCCATGTTGGTTTCCTCTGGGTTCTCAATTATAACACAACAAATATATGTTTTTTAAAGCATGTTTGCATGTTCTCCTCGTGTCCTCGTGGAGTTTCTCTGGGTTCTCAATTATAACACAGCAATTATACGTTTTTTTTTTTTTAACAAAACTTTTTAAAAAGGGGATCCATGTTCGAATCCCAAGCTCGGTAGAGTTTGCATGTTCTCCCCGTGTCCATGGGAGCTGTCTCCAGGTTACTCAGGTTTGCTTCCACACTCCAAAAACATGGATTCAAGGGGAATTGGCTGCTCTATATTGCCCCAACATATAGCGATAGATTGTACTGGGTCTATCTGCCCCGTACCCGTGTCTTCCCTGGATGGGCATGGGGAACAACCCCCCCTCCCCCGTGACCCTAGTAGAGGATTAAGAAGAATATAATAATGTAGGTGTTTAAAAATGAGAATAGGAACCTCGGTGGGAGTTTGCATGTTCTCCCTGCGTCCATGTGAGTTTTCTCCGGCTCCTCCGGTTTCCTCCCACAGT
The DNA here is from genome assembly GCA_019802435.1 of Corydoras maculifer. Classification (NCBI taxonomy): domain Eukaryota; kingdom Metazoa; phylum Chordata; class Actinopteri; order Siluriformes; family Callichthyidae; genus Corydoras; species Corydoras maculifer. Next base: position 849,979 of record JAFMOD010000138.1, on the reverse strand, counting down.
CCAAAAACATGGATTCAAAGTGAATCCCACCGAGATTGGGATTCCAACCTGGATCCCTTTTTGAAAAGTTTTGTTAATAAAAAAAACCTTTAATTGTTGTGTTAGAATTGAGAACCCAGAGGAAACCCACACGGACACGAGGAGAACATGCAAACACCACCCAGATCGGGATTCGAACCTGGATCCCCAGCACTGAGAGGAGAACATGCCCCGTTGTTAAATAATAGTAATTATTTATTGGGTGATGATAACGCGTGTATTTGTATTTGTGAGGTGGTCGCTCCACTCGAGCTCACTCAGCGAGCTCACTCAGCGGCGGTTAGCGCGGCGGTGCGTTGAGTGACATTTAAAGGTAACTATTGTTGGGCAAATTTATGGCCGAGATCAGCACTGCCCCAGGTGCCATCCTTCTTACAGCACACGCAAATGTCAAACGCGGCTTCCACCGCCGTAACGCGAGCGGCTCATTCGCCAAGAAAGGCAAAAGGAACGGGATAAGACTGAGGCGCCGTCGCCGGCGTTAGATGTGCTCGGCTGCCTCTCAGTCAAGCAAAGCGGTGACATTTCCCTCACCCTCACCTCACCGCGCGTTATGACTGAGGGTTCGACTGCAGCGGCCGCTTCGTCTCCACCACCTGAAACGATTCCAAAGAGCTCAGCATGTTCAGAAAAAAGCTTCGTTAGGAACCTTCCACAGAGGCAGGAGAAGCAATCACACCGACAACCTCACTGCAGTGCTGGTGAACATCCACCACCTTAAAAACTAGATTCTTAAAGTCTAGATTCTTATTTAATCACTAATTAATTAAAAAAACAAAAACAAGGACACTGAGGGTGGAAATGAGGTGTGTGTGTTTGTATACAGTGCCAATCAAACGTTAGGACACGCCCCCTTTTTGCTCCATCCTCTATTTCCTCCACTTATCATATAGATGGACCTTGTAGTTCTATAATTACAGACTGTAGTCCATCTGTGTTCTTTGTTGTTGGTTCTCTGTTCTCTATTGGTCAGGTGTAATTTGGGTGGTGGATTGTTGATGGTCAGTTCTGCAGTGACACTGATGTGGTGGGGGGGGGGTGTTAGTGCAGCAGTGCTGCTGTAGTTTCATTTCTCCACCTCAGTGACACTGCTGGGATAGGAATAATGCCCCCACCCAATAACCCCTGCTCTGTGGTGGTACTATTGGGGTTCTGACCATTAGAACAGAGAACACAGTATGTACTGTAGAACACACACAGATGGAGAACTACAAAGTCCATCTTTACAGTCGGTGGAACGGAGAACATGGAGCAGAAAAGGGGGCGTGTCCAAATATTTGACTGATGCTGTACATACAGTAAGTTGTGTGTGTTAATTGCAGCGCTGTGATTCTCTTTGATCTGGTGTGTGTGTGTGTGTGTGTGTGTGTGTGTGTGTGTGTCGTGTTCGAATGCTTGCGCGGTGGAGACGTGCCAGCTCACGATGGTGCACATAAAAGAGCAGGGTTCTCCGCCCCCCCCGACGGGATTAAAGCGTTGTGTAGGCCCACCCCCGCTGACTCCACACACCTGTACAAACACCTGCACACGGGGGGGGACGCATGCGTTCACCGACCCGGCGGCTACATTCTGCGGGTTTGGATGGTGCATTGTGGGAAACGCAGTCAGTGTTGTTGTATAAATACATCATATAATACAGGGTGGCACAGTGGCTTAGTGGTTTAGCATGTTCTCCTCTCAGCACTAGAAATTCCCGGTTCGAATCCCCATCTGGGTGGAGTTTCCATGTTCTCCCCGTGTCTGCGTGGGTTTCCTCCGGGTTCTCCGGTTTCCTCCTACAGTCCAAAAACATGGATCAAGTCAAATGAGTTCTCCAAATTGCCCCATATAGAGTGTGTCTGTGTGAGTGAGTGTGTGCCCAGCGATAGATTGCCCCCCTGTCCTGGGTGTATCTGCCCAACGCAGACTGTGGGACTGTATGAAGAAACCCAGAGAAACTGGAGAAAACTCACATGGACACGGGGAGAACATGCAAACTCCTCCCAGATCAAGATTCTAACCTAAACCCCCATCGTTGAGAGGAGAACATGCCAACCACTACACCACCATGCCTCCCTGACCTCATCTAATTTTATCTCATTATCTTAGGCTTAATCCTCTACTAGCGACTAGTGTTGGGGGGGGGGGATTTAGTCATTTCACCTTGAATCCATGTTTTTGGACTGTGGGAGGAAACAGGAGAATCCAGAGACGTGGAGAACGTGCCGATCCCGCAGCTCTTTGTGAATCGGGCCCGCTCAGCCGCCTGCGAAAGCGTCCCGAACCGAAGCGGGCGCAGACCCGACCCGCCGGCAGACGTGAGGACAGGAGAACCCAGCCGCAGATAAACGTAAAGGCCAATTTCTCCGGGTTCAGATGGCGTGGCCGCGATAGCGCCGCCGCCTTATCTCCCTCCTCACACGCTTCACGGGCGGCTCGGGTTCGGGGAAGCGGCTCATCACACGCTCCCCGCTTCCCTTTGCCCTCCGGCCGTGTCTCCGTACGCCGGAGATAGGACGATTCGGCGGCGAGGTCGAGTGACTCGCCACAACACGCCGAGAGTTCAGACACGACGCGGCACCAACCCGGTCTGTTTACGCCGTGTAAACACGGCACGGCGTTTAAATACCACAATAAACGTTCCACCAACACTGACAGAACCAAAGCTCTCAGCTCACTGACACGCTGTGGAGAAAAGTGTTCATGATGCAGCTGAGGCTTAGTGGTTTAGCATGTTCTCCTCTCAGCACTAGGGATTCCCGGTTCAAATCGCAACCTGGGTGGAGTTTCCATGTTCTCCCTGTGTCCACATGGGTTTCCTCCATGTTCTCCGGTTTCCTCCCACAGTCGAAAAACATGGACCGAGGTCAATTGAATTCTCCAAATTGCCCCATATAGAGTGTGTCTGTGTGAGTGAGTGTGTGTCCAGCGATAAATTGGCATCCTGTCCTGGGTCTATCTGTCCAGCACCCGAGACGTTCTCCCCTGGATGGGCATGGGAACCCCCCCCCCCCTTCCTAATAGAGGACAAAGTGGAAGATAATGGATGGATGATGCAGCTGTAACAGTTAAAGGCTTTATAGACAATTCCGGGGGGGCATCTGAGGAGTGTTTGAGGTTGAGAGGGGGAGATGCATCACAGGGTGTACACTGAGTGTAGAAATCAAACGTTAGGACACGCCCCTTTCTGGCTCCCTTCTCCATGTGTTCCACTTACCATATAGATGGACTTTGTAGTTCCATAAATCCAGACTGTAGTCCATCTGTGATTTTTGTTGTTGGCTCTCTGTTCTCTATTGGTCAGGTGTAATTTGGGTGGTGGACTGATGGTGGTGGTGGTGGAGGGGGGTTAGTGCAGCAGTGCTGCTGTAGTTTAATTTCTCCACCTCAGTCACACTGCTGGGATAGGAATAATGCCCCCACCCAATAACCCCTGCTCTGTGGTGGTACTATTGGGGTTCTGACCATTAGAACAGAGTACACAGCATGTACTGTAGAACACACACAGATGGACTACATAGTGAAATTGGAGAACTACAAAGTCCATCTTTAAAGGAAGTGGAACGGAGAACATGGAGCAGAAAGGGGGGGCGTGGCCAAACTTCTGACTGGTATAATCTGCTAATCCGAGCTGCAACCCTCGTGGATGATGTCACTGCGTCCTTCGGCCATGACTCAGTCTCCGGAGCTCTGATCGAGTTTTCCGTCGGTGAATTCTGCCTGAAAGCATCGTTTGGCTTTTCCAGCGACGTCGGTGTTCGGCTCAGCCGCGGTTCGGTGCAGATGACTGTTACCGCGGTCGTAAAGTATTCAACCTGCCCCTCCCACCGCGTTAAATACATCAAAGAGTCGTGACTCACTGCTGGTGACTCACTCAGAGAGTCAGAGAGTCGGAGCTCTCGGCCTGAACTCGGACCGTTCTGCCAAAGTACAGCACATTTCTGAACAGTTTGTTTAAAAGGTGGGGAACTGGTTCACTTCAAACACACCTGTCTGGACAGACTGATCGCCGGGACCGAGTCCCTTTGATCACGGAGCGAGTCAACCAATCACCAGCGCGAGACGGATAGTGATGTCACAACAGAGATACCCATACAATCAGTGAGAAGTCATTTAATCACGTTTAAATGCAACAATGAACTGACTCCTCCCAACTTAGAACCACGCGGACATAGGGAGAACATACCAATGAGCAATGCAACGAGACTCCATTTAATGCAATAAGACACATTAAAATGCAACAACGATGAACTGACTCCTCCCAACTTAGAACGACGGCTAGGTATTTGTACACGGGCCACGCGGACATAGGGAGAACATACCAATGAGGAATGCGGTGAGACTCCATCGCGAACTTCACTATAACGTGGCGTCAACTTTGATTTAGATTTTTACAGGATCTGATGACACGCACCCGCTGCTGTATCATTAACGTCCCATTTGGAACTTTTAACTCTTTAATCATGTTTATTAAACACGTAGCTCCGGTGCTTAAATCTGATTGGCTGAGCTGTTTGTCTAGCCATCGATTCATGATCCATCCATCTATCATCTCCCGCTTAATCCTCTAACAGGGTCGCTGGGTTCCACATGCCCATCCAAGGCAGATACACCAAGGACAGGGCGCCAATCTATCGCTGGGTATACACACACACACACACACACACTATATGGGGCAATTTTGAGAATTCATTTGACCTTGATCCATGTTTTTGGGTCCCACGACCCCGGTAGAGGATTAAGAGAAAGATGATGAGGTCATGGTGGTGTAGTGGTTAGCATGTTCTCCTCTCAGCGCTGGGGATCCAGGTTCAAATCCAAATCTGGGTGGAGTTTCCATGTTTTTCCCGTGTCTGCGTGGGTTTCCTCCGGGTTTTCCAGTTTCCTCCCACAGTCCAAAAACATGGATCAAGTCAATTGAGTTCTCCAAATTGCCCCATATAGAGTGTGTCTGTGTGAGTGAGTGTGTGCCCAGCGATAGATTGCCCCCCGGTCCTGGGTGTATATGCCCAGCGCCCGAAACGTTCTCCCCTGGATGGGCATAGGGAACCCCCCCGCAACCCTAATAGAGGATAAAGCAGAAGATAATGAATGAATGATGAAGATGACATGTAACTGAACTTTTAATTGTAAATAATAATTAAGTTTTCTGTGTGGTGGGGCTGTAGGGCTGTAATGGGAGTGTATGTGTGTGTGTGTGTGTGTGTGTGTGTGGTCATGTTGATCAGGGCACATCAGTAAACTTCCCGTTTCGGTCGGACCTAAGCAAGGTCGTCTCTCCGGAGGTGTCATGTGACCCTCGTTCTGTTAAAAACACACGGCCGCGAGCGCCCCTGCACACGGCCGACCATCCTCGCTTTAATAAACATCTGTTTGCTTTGAATAAACGGCGATGCTCGGCGGTGGCGCGTCGGTGGCGGATCACCTGCGCCGCGTTTGAAAGGACAGGTTGTTAAACTGTGAGGGGTAATCCTCAGTTCGGTTTCACATTACGCCCCGCGCGCCGATTTCCATCCCCACGGACCTCGCTTGGACGGTTGCCAGTGGTTACCTCTGATTGGCTCCGGGCGCAGCCACCCGCCTCCACACATATGCGCACGCCTGCCTGGCGGAATAAGGGATGAGTCTTCGGGGAGCTGGTGGGACGAGGGCCCGCGTCGCCCATTGATTCGGCGGGTGGGCCGCGGGATTCCTCATGAGGGCTAATAAAAATAATTACAAAAAGATCATCAAAGCTCAGCAACCTTGTGGCCTTCGCCTGAATAAATATGTGTGATGGAGGGAATCGGAGGGGAGCGGCGTCAGCTGGCGCTATGACATCATGAGTCTTAACCAATTAAAGAGGACTGGCTCGTTTATACAATTAAGCTGAATGAGTTCTAACAAGCTTACCATCATCCTACAGTCCCCCTTTATTATTATTGTTATTATTATTATTATTACTATTATCCATCCATCCATTATCTTCCGCTTTATCCTCTATTAGGGTCGTGAGGGGGGAGGGGTTCCCCATGCCCATCCAGGAGAGAACGTTTCGGGTGCTGGGCAGATACACCCAGGACAGGACACCAATCTATATCACTGGTCACACACTCACTCACACAAACACACTCTATATGGGGCAATTTGGAGAATTCAATTGACCTTGATCCACGTTTTTGAACTGTGGGAGGAACCCGGAGAATCCGGAGGAAACCCACGGGGACACGGGGACACATTTTAAATCCTGTTGTTTTATTCCTTCTTGTAGCTCACCGTGGGATCAGGGGGGTTGATCTAATGTCCAGTGTGGGCCCTTAAAGCATCGCTGCGGGGTTTCTGTATCACGGCCGACCCTCGATTCGATCATTCTTTATTCTACTTTAGAGCGTCAATCCATCAATGCACACGCACATTATATAGGGGCAATTTAGAGCAGCCAATTCACCTTGAATCCATGTTTTCGGATGGTGGGAGGAAACCGGAGAACCCGGAGAAAGCCCACTTGGACACAGGGAGAACATGCAAACTCCCCCTAGTTTGGGATTCTAACCTGGATCCCCAGCGCAGAGAGGAGAACATGCTAAACACTACCCCTTATACTACTTATAACATACAAAAACATTCAAATGTTTGCATACTCACTCACACAGACACACACTATATGGGGCAATTAAGATGGGGCAATGTAAAGCAGCCAATTCACCTTGAATCCATGCTTCTGAACTGTGGGGGGGGAAAAAAACAGAGAACTTTTCAGGCACTGTGTAGACACACCAAGGACAGGGCACTAATCTATGAAAGACTTAGGGGCAATTAAGACATGAGTAATTTTGAGCAGCCAATTCACCTTGAATCCTTGTTTTTGGACTGTGGGAGGAAACCGGAGAACCCGCAGGAAACCCACAAGGACACGGGAAGGACTTGCAAACTCAACCCATATTGGGATTCGAACCTATATCTGAGAGGTGGATGTGCTCTATGTCGCCCCTTAGTGGAGATATGAGTGAACGTGGTGGATCTGTTCATCTCTTAAATCGGATCTTTTCTCTGATTGATGTGTTTTTTCGCTGATATAATGTTTTTTTTTTCTAAATGTTTGGCAGTCTGTGCAGCACGGGGAATAAAGCCTGAGCCTATCCCGGTCAGATCAGGGGGGGGGGCATTTTTGTTGACCCGCCTGTAAACAATGTGCACCGCATTCCCATGAGGCCGCGCTGCGCTTCTATAGAAACCCCATGCGTCCTCGTTCTTCATGAGAAACACGGCGACAGCTAAAGAAGAAAACCCCGAAATGATTCCGTTAATTGTTCAATATTAAAACATCAACGCTTAATTAATCTCTTAATTATAAAACTTTAAAATGCACTGATTCAGAAAGGAAATGGAAATGTACGTGTAAATGAGACAGAAACACACACACCCACACACACACACACACACACTCACCGTGTTCCCCGTGTTCTGCTTTAATCTGATGAATGGTTTGCTCTCGCGAGGCCGCTGATCGAACCCCGAGACGTTACGGTTCATTAAACCCGCGTCCTCAAACGTATTGGCAGCTCAGCTGTGTGTTTTTGGACGGCGTCTGGTTCTGTGCGCGTTCCGCAGCACGCCGTTGACCCCAAACACACGACCTAAGTCATAAACAACTGACTGCGGCGACAAGAAGAGCAGTCTCTCAGCAGATGGTACGCCCCCCGCTGGGAACCGACCCGCCACTCGTGGATTAGAACCGGAGTCAGGGGACAGGCAGAGTCTGCGGGGTCCTCAAGAACCTCAGAACTTGAAATCTGAGGACAGGAGTGTGCTGCGGCCTGGTCCATGTTCCTGTGGTGGTACCCAGCGCAGTGGGTTCTGCTGTTGAGATGGAACGCAGCATCGTTAATTAATTAATGAAGAAAATGGCAGGGATAAGCCCAAATTAGGTGAAAAGGGGAGAGGTCAGCGCCTCCAAACCGGGGTCAATACGACACCCTTGGGGGGCAGCGTACGGAGTTCGGAAGATCAGGCGAGACGTTGATCACCCCCCCCCCCTCGCTGTCTCGGTTTTTATTCCTGCAGTTTAGTGTGTTTGGGATTAAAGGTGAAGCTCATGGGATTATCACATACAGATTATTCACATCAGAATAAAACACATAAACACGTCCAGGTTCTCCCCCTGTCCGCATTGGTTTCCTCCGGGTTCTCCACTGTCCTCTCACAGTCCAAACACATGGATTCAAGGTGAATTGGCTGCTCTAAATTGCCCCATATAGAGTGTGTCTGTGTGAGTGAGTGTGTGCCCAGTGATAGTTTGCCCCCACTGTCCTGTGTGTATCTGCCCAGCACCCGAAACGTTCTCCCCTGGATGGGCTCCGGATTCTCTGGTTTTCTCTCACAGTCCAAAGACATGGATTCAAGGTGAAAAGTCTGCTCCAAATTGCTCCTATCTTAATTGCCCCTATGTAGTCTGAGGGCATGGATGGATTGGCGCCCGGTGTATATGCCCAGCACCCGAAAATTTCTCCCTAGGATGGGCATGGGGGAACCCCCCCCCCCCCCCCCACAACTCTAGTAGAGGATTAAAGGGGAAGATAATGGCAGGCATAAAGTTTACTTCACCCACCTCTCAGCGCTGGGGTTCCAGGTTTGAGTCCTGATCTGGGTGGAGTTGCCCCCATGTCATGTCAGTGTTAGTGAGTATGTGTTAGTGATGTTCTCCCCTGGATGGACATAAGGGAGCCCCCCCCCCAAGCCCCCCCCACCCCATGTGACTCGAGCATTCCACACAGTTAGTCGTTGATGTGAATAACGAACACCTGCCCTGATCAACCGGCTCGACTTCAAATGCACCACCATCCTCGTAGCCGCACCCCTCACCCCTCACCCTCATCCTCCACTGCACCGGCACACTCGTATTCATCAGCAGAACACCTGGCCCCCCTGGGAGTTGCATGGCCCTCCATCTTTCTGCTCTACTTACATCACAGAGCCTTCCGCCCCGTCCTCCTCCATCGTACTTTCATTTTCGAACTCCTGCGGACTTTATTTTAACGTTCCAGAGACGCGCACAGCTCTATGCCTGTCCCATGGCGTGGACATTTCGTGATTTCGGCATTTTAGACCAAATAGTGTGAAAAATGTTTTTGTTTTTTTTATTCCTAAATGCACCTTCCAAGCGTATAATACTAACATGTCGGCATGAGCTCATTAGGATAAGCCCCCGTTTTTTTTTTTAGGGTTGGGTTTTAGGGGATCAGGGAGCACTTTTGTCTCCGGTTCGTGGAGACTTCAGAAATGCAAATGAGAAGTGGCCCTTGGCTTCTTATCTCGGGGATTAAGGCTCGCACTGCGCCCGCGCCCTCGCGCCATTATCATGAGAACCAGACTCGGGGCGCAGCTATCTGGTATCACGCAGTCATGCCGGGGACGGCTCGGGGGATTAGCATTTTAACACAGTGTGGGTAACCCCTCTCAAGCCCTCTGCCACACAGGGCAGGTCCCCGGCGTCCCGCAGGAGCCCGCCGTGACTCCCCGAATTAGTGGACAGGGTAACGAGGGGCGGGGCCGTGCGTGAGTGACGGGGGCCCGGGACAATGTTCCAGGACAGGTGGTTTTTATTTTTTGACTCCGTCGCTGTGATCTATACTTTCAGTATGGCCAAAAGTATCTGGACACACCCTTTAATCACCGTTTCATTTAGGACACACCCCCTCATTGCATTAAGGTGGTGTATTTAGTTCCCTGCATGATGCTCGTGGTCTATAAAGATATGGGTGGGTGAGTTCAGTCAGTTTAGTCTCGTGTTATAGTGTATATCTCTGGTTCCGATCTATAAGAACGTTCTGTTTGTCGTTCCCAGGATCCCGTCTGCGTCAGGAGGACTCACCGCCCCGCATCGTGGAACATCCCTCAGACCTGATCGTGTCCAAAGGTGAGCCCGCCACCCTGAACTGCAAGGCCGAGGGGCGGCCCGCCCCGATCGTGGAGTGGTACAAAGATGGCGAGCGGGTGGAGACGGACAAGGACGACTCGCGCTCCCACCGCATGCTGCTGCCCTCCGGCTCGCTCTTCTTCTTGAAGATCGTCCACGGCAGGCGGAGCAAACCGGACGAGGGGGCGTACGTGTGCGTCGCCCGGAACTACCTCGGAGAAGCCGTCAGCCGCAACGCCTCGCTGGAAGTAGCATGTGAGTCACGCTCGGTCCTCCCGGTCCGGTCTGCGCGCGCGTCACGGTCGCTATGGCAACCCCACTGTTTGCTCGCCGCCCGGCCGGCCGCCGGGGCGTGTGGCTTAGGGTTACCAGATTCCAATTCACCAGATGTGGGACAAAGACTATGTTTGTGTGGGACACCAATGCATAGTCCAAAATGTCTTAAAAAAAAGAAACATCTCTATTTTTCCCCTTTAGCACACATATATATATATATATATTCATTCATCCATTATCTTCCGCTTTATCCTCTATTAGTCGCAGGGGGGTTTCCCATGCCCATCTAGGGGAGAACGTTTCAGGCACTGGGCAGATACACCCAGGACAGGGGGGCAATCAATCACTGGACACACACTCACTCACGCAAACACACTC
>JAFMOD010000138.1:821912-834412 GCA_019802435.1 Corydoras maculifer | reverse complement strand
CATAAATCACAGTGAAGTGTGCGTCCGGCGGAAACCGGCTCCTCGCTGAATACATTTGCCCGTGCGGCGGATTCTCAGCGAATGCCGGGCGTGTGGTTGGTGGCCAGTCTGCAGATACCCTGCCTCTCCACATGGGGCGCCGTTCGGGTGAGCTGAGGCTGCTGGTGATGGCGTGAGGAGGCGTACAGTGTTTTGGAATCTGGGTTTGGGATGAGGCCGATGACGTCTTGGCTCGGAACAGGGCTTGGGTTTTTTTCGGAGGAATGTCGATGTGCTCCGACACGAGAGCGCCGCAATCAGAGGCGTCGTTAGTGGACGTTCGGAAAACGAGCGGCGTCCAGCGGCTTCTCGAGTCCATCTGTACGAATGTAAAGGACCGGATACGCGATGCCGAGGCGGGCGGGGTCATGGACAGACATCAGATCTGGATACAGTTCACAGAACAGCGCTGTGGTTACACACACACACACACACACACACTAGAGTGTAGTCACTAGTTGTTAAATCAGGTGAATTCAAGAGTTCTGTGTGTATCCACCACCATGTTTTGTTCATATAGTGCATATACACAGAAATCTTTATATAGCGCAGTGTAACTTTGGCATGTTCTCCATAGTGGTGACCGTGAAGCTGGTAAACATTGGATTTTGTGTTATAGAATCACAAATATCATAAAGCCTGAATATTTAATGTACAGAAAGAAACCATACAGATTAAATATACCATTAAAGCATCCATCCATCTATTATCTTTCAGTTTATCCTCTACTAGGGTCGCGGGGAGAACGTTTTGGGCGCTGGGCAGATACACCCAGGACAGGATGGCAATTTATCACTTGGCACACACTCACTCACACAGACACACTCTCTATGGGGCAATTTGGAGAATTCAATTGACCTTGATCCATGTTTTTGGACTGTGGGAGCAACCCGGAGGAAACCCACGGGGACACGGGGAGAACTCCGCCCAGATTGGGATTCAAGTTCAAGTAACTTATTTATAGAGCGTGTTTTATGACAGTACGTCGTCACAAAGCAGCTTTACAGTTTTAAAAGCCTTTAAACCCCCAAAGAGCAAGCCGGAGCGACAGCGGCAAGAAAAAACTCCCTGTTGTGTTGTTATTTTAAGGCTGGAAGGAGAACATGCTAACCACTAAGCCACTGTGCTGCCCCATTAAAGCATCAATTTATTTTTTATTTTTTTAAACTAATCAGACTAATTAGACTTTTTTTAATCATTCATTTATTCATAATCTTCTGCTTTATCCTCTATTAGGGTCGCGGGGGGGGGGTTTCCCATGCCCATCCAGGGGAGAACCTTGTAGGCGCTGGGCAGATAGACCCAGGACAGGGTGCCAATCTATCGCTGGGCAGACTTTTTTTAATCAGAGTTTAAAAAAAAAAAAAAATGTTGTTATTTTAAGGAACAAACCTTGTGAAGACCGAGGCTCAGTGGGGGACTCATCCTCCTTGAGCGGCCGGGCAGCATCCCAAGTGCTGAGAGGAGAACATGCCAACCACTAAGCCACTGTGCTGCCCTCATTAAAGCATCAGTGATTAGTATTTTTTAACCAGATGGACGGACATCGCTGATGGTCTGATTAAACTCTTCCCGATCTGGAGGTTGCAAAATTTCAATAATATATCAAACTTTAAAGTTAGGAGTGCGCTCCCCATGCCGTCAGATGAAACCTCACTGACCTCGTTATCGATCGTTCACCCTGCTTTGAGGTGAGTGCTCTCGTTAAAAGCCTCTTCCCTTCCAGCGGGAGTCCATTTCCGCGGGACGCTCGGTCCTCCCGCCGTGCCGTGCCGTGCCGCTGCGTCCGTAGCCGTTGTTGTTTCGGTTGTGTGTGCGTTTGCGTGATTGATTCGTTGTCGTCTCGATGACCTTAAACTACTTAAAACCCCATTACGTGATTGCCCGGCCTCCGAATGCCCCCCCGAAGCCCGGGATCATTTGAATGGATCATTTAAATCCAATCACAAGCCAGACTATCGACTCCGCTGCATGGGTTTGCATTTCCAGGCACATGCCTCTGCCCCCCCCTCTCCCCCCGGTAAACGTTGCCGTCGCCGTGATTGAAATCTCGGCCCTGTCGCTGGTCCCGGGTTCGATAATAGAAATGGAAGACCCTGATAAAGCCCCACGATCCGAACGGGGGTTCTCCCGGGAGATCGGCGCGTTCCGAGGCCGCTGTGGCTGGGATTGGATCTGCTGACCCCTGAAGACCCCCGCATGCCTCCCCATTCCGCCCCGATCAGCATCCGTCGCCGTCCCTTCAGTCGGCCCCGGGGCCCGGGCGGCGGCTCCGAGGGGCTCGGGAACGCCGCAGAGTGTAAAGGATGGGCCCGGGACGAGTGCTGCTTTAAATTCAGGACAGACACCAAACAATCACTGTTATGATACGTCAGCGCCGGGGCAGCTTCTCAGCCTGGTCTCTGTCTGCAGCAGCTGTAAGACACGCTTGGTTACCGCAGACGATTGCAAGCCGTTTCCCAGTTGTGACAAAATAATGGAAACGCTGTTTATCCGAGATGAACGTATCGCGCAGGCCTGAGGGCTGTTCTGCAGATTGTGAAATAAACGTGAGACGTACGACTGAAGACGCTCAAAATCTCAGACGTCTTTCAGAAGTAGTCCTCAGAACATTACAGATCCTGCAAAACTTTACTCTCACAATTATTATGACATCATAATAACCATGCGTTGCCCAGTGATAGATTGATGACAGGATGCCGATCTATCGCTGGACACACACTCACTCACACACACACACACTATATGGGGCAATTTGGAGAATTCAATTGACCTTGATCCATGTCTTTGGACTGTGGAAGGAAACCGGAGAACTCAAAGGACACCTACGTGGACACGGGGAGAACATGCAAACTCCACCCAGATTGGGATTCCAACCAGGAATCCTTAGTGCTGAGAGGAGAACATGCTAAACCACTAAATTTTAATTTTGCACTGGTCGCTGGCCGTTGTGCTGAAGGTGCTGAGGCAACGCGACATCTCGCCGCTCAGCGGTCAGCGCGCAGCTGAATTTTCTGGCCATCACGCGGACGCAGGGTGCTCTACAGTATGTTCTGCTCCGTACCCCACGTGGCTTTTTCTGTCTAATAAAGGTTGATAGGAGCTCCCTCTAGTGTCTCAGCACAGTCAATACTTGAGGACTTGTTCGGTAGGCACCACCCCCTGTTGCCTTTTGTTTGTTATTTATTAAGTGTGGGGTGCACACGCACACTGAGGTAACCACCTGTACTGTACGCATGCACGTAATAAGCATGGTGCCACCTAAGGTACTGTATGGAATTGTAGGGGTTAATGTTCTCAATTATGTTAGATAGGTTTAATATATCTTATAGGTGGCGTGGCGTGGCGGTTATCGTGTCTTCGTTCAGCGCTGGTATGGGTGCATGTTCTCCATGCGGTAGGATAGGTTTGAAGGTAAATTTGCTGCTCTAATTTGCCCCATATACTGTAGTGTGAGTGAGTGTGTCCCCAGCGATTGATTGGCCTGTTCTGGTTGTTTCTGCCCAGCACCCCAAACGTTCTCCCCTGGATGGACGTGGAGAACGCCCCTCGCAGTACACATTCAGCAGACGAAGGTTAAGTACCGCATGGTTATGCCTTTAATACACATCCCGCCACGTCACAGGTGCACGTTGATAACGGACCTGCGCTCCACCACCTAAGTGTGCAGTGTCACCGTGGGAGTTTATTGCGGTCCTCTGATCGGAGCCCGTCCCTTTGATTAATGATGTGCGTTTGCACCCCGCTCGCGCCCGTGTAATGGAGTCACATCCCGCCGCGCGCACACGCCCGGCTGACCCGGCGCCGCGTTCCATTCCGACTCCGCCGTCAGCTGTCGGAAAAGCAATTACCGGGAAAATGGATGGATGTGCCGCTCGTCCAGATAAACACTCCAGCACCTCGCCGAACCCGCGCTTTATTAACACGCCATCGCGCTTTAATATCACCTCCCCTTCACCTTAATTCAGTCCAGCACCCGACCGAACCGCACCAGACGAGCGGTGCGCCACCTTCCACTTTCTGTAATGATGGACTTTGTAGTTCTATAATTCCAGTCTGTAGTCCATCTGTTTGTGTTCTACAGTACACACTGTGTTCTCTGTTCTAATGGTCAGAACCCCAATAGTACCACCACAGAGCAGGGACAACAAAGAACACAGATGGACTACAGTCTTTAATTGGAGAACCACAAAGTCCATCTATATGGTAAGTGGAGGACATGGAGGATGGAGCAAGGAGGGGGCGTGGCCTAACTTTTGACCGGTACTATATACTAAATTGATGGACTTTGTATTAGAAGTTATTTGGTGGGTGCATTATTCCTATCCCAGCAGTGTCACTGAGGTGTAGAAATGAAACTACAGCAGCACTGCTGCACTAAACCCCCACCACCACCACCACCACATCAATGTCACTGCAGAACTGACCATAAACAATCCACCACCCAAACTACACCTGACCAATAGAGAACAGAGAACCAACAACGAAGAACACAGATGGACTACAGTCTGTAATTGGAGAACCACAAAGTCCATCTATATGATAAGTGGAGAGAGAAGGGGGCGTGTCCTAACGCACTCCCGTACACATGAGCTCACAGACGGTCGTGATTGGCTGGTGTCATGATCCTGTTGGCGATGGAAGTGTCACGTCCACGTCCTCCACTGCTCCTCATTTTCGTGTAAAAAAAAAAATGTTAAAAAATAATTTTGTCAATGTCTGTGAAAATTGGGGTGGAGGGAGGGAGGTGGGGGTTGAGGGGGGGTGTTATAGTGTTTGCGTCTTTAAGCTGATTGACAGCTGTGTACACTGCAGTTTTGGCGCTGCGGGCGTCTGCGCCGGCAGCATTTGGTTGGGGAATCGGCGGCTTTAAGAGGGGCTTCCTCTGATCTCAGGGTAAATATGGCTACTGTGATTTATAGAGGCAGTAGTAGACCCCCCCTCCCCCCTCCCCCCCTTCCTCTATTCCTAAAACCCTGTCCAATCTGGTCGGCTGGGGCATCATTAGGACATGAATTTGAGATCTTCACATATATATATGTGTGTGTATGAATTTGTTCTCTGGCTAAATGTAATGTAAATGTTTATGACATCATCAGCGCAGTGCACCTCCCCAGCACCAGCGGAACCCGGACCTCCAGACTCTCTGCTGCTGGGGTGTCTCATTGGTTCTATCTTTATAGCGTGAACAGCTGTTGCGTCAGGCATCTTGGGTAACGTGGTGTCAGAGGTCACCCTTCAGATCGTCTCGTCCAGACCAATCAGAATCAGAGGAGAGGGGTCTGTGTAACCAGAATCCCCCCCCCCCCCCGGTCTCTGATCTGTCACTCTGTAATCAGAAACATGGTGTCAGCGAAATCATAACCGATCGCTCTGTAGGTTCTCATCAATAACCTCACATCAGCTTTTCTTAAAGCTCCGATATTCCATCACTGCAGGGTAAATACGCTGAATCGGCGTGTTCTCCTCTCAGCGCTGGGGATCTCAGTTCGAATCCCCATTTGGGTGGAGTTTCCATGTTCTCCCCGTGTCTGTGTGGGTTTTCTCCGGGTTCAAGGTCAATTGAGTTCTCCAAATTGCCCCATATAGAGTGTGTCTGTGTGAGTGAGTGTGTGTTCAGTGATAGATTGCCCCCCTGTCTTGGGTGTATCTGCCCAGCGCCCGAAACGTTCTCCCCTGGATGGGCATGGGGAACCCCCGCCCCCAATATATATATATATATAGGGGGGCTATGCTGTGGATCCAGGTTTGAATCCCGATCTGGGTGGAGTTTGCATGTTCTCCCTATGCCTGTGTGGGTTTCACCTGGGTTCTCCGGTTTCCTCCCACAGTCCAAAAACATGGATTGAAGGTGAATCGGGGTGCTCTAATTGCCCCTATATAGTGTGTGTCTGTCTAAGTGAGTGTGTGCCCAGCGATAGATCCAACACCCCGATATGTTCTCCCCTGGATGGGCAATGCGGAACTCCCCCCCCCCCCCCGTAACCCTAGTAGTAGGATTAAGCATACGATAATTCATTCATTCATCCATCCATTATCTTTTGCATTATCCACTATTAGGGTTGTGGGGGGTTGCCCATGCCCATCCAGGGGAAAACGTTTCGGGCGCTGGGCAGATACACCCAGGACAAGGGGGCAATCTATCGCTGGGCACACACTCACTCACACAGACACACTCTATAAGGGGCAATTTGGAGAACTTAATTGAATTGATCCATGTTTTTGGACTGTGGGAGGAAACCGGAGAACCCGGAGGAAACCCACGCGGACACGGGGAGAACATGGAAACTCCACCCAGATGGGGATTCGAACCGGGAATCCCTAGTGCTGAGAGGAGAACATGCTAAACCACCGTGTACGATAATGAGATGAGATAAATATGCGGTTCTAGGGATTTTTAAAGTATGTCGTCAAACAAAACACGAGGCTTAGTCTCGAACAGAGCGCCATAACTGAAGGTAGAGCGCGAGGAACGCAGAACGTTGTGTTTAAACGCAATAGAACCTTATCTACAGAATGTTTGTTCTTTTTCGTGCTTTACATCGCTTAGAGCGAGGGCTATTATTAGAACAGCGGCGGGTCAGGTTCTTCATATCTGAGCATGTATACCAAACATACCGTGTGTGTGTGTGTGTGTGTGTGTGTGTGTGTGTGTGTGTGAACATGTGCTTGTCCCCGTCATTGAAGAAGAGTGCAAGTGCAGCAGCTTCCAGGCATATGAGAACCATAACTCACACGTCTGATTGTTCTTACTTCATCAAAGTGTCCGACGCGCGGCGCAAGGACCCGGCGGCGGGCGCTCAGCTAATCGTATTATATTTTTTCCACATTGTCCCCGTGTACAATGCCGGGACAGGCCCCGAGATTGCTTCCTGCGCCCCGGTGCGCCGAGATCACAGAGATTGCGGTGATATTTCAGATTTATTTAGCCGGGCTGCGGTTCGTCAGGGTTAAATGAACTCGTTTGGGTGGCGAGCCCGGCGCGCCACAGCAGGGGCAGGTCGCCGCGTGGCGGTGCCGGTGTCAGGATGCCGTCGGACGGGCGGGGATCAGAGTTCTGATCAGCGCAGGAAATGAAAGCGGGTGACATTGAGCGATCACCCCCAGGGTCTGTGTGTGTGTGTGTGTGTGTGTGTGTACAGGTATATATAACATTGTAGGAACCAAAACTCACATGCAGCTTGCCCTCATATTTTATATCATTCAGTGAATTAAAGTGAATCACGTTGTACAGGGCGGCACACTGGCTTAGTGGTTTAGCATGTTCTTCTCTCAGCACTAGGGATTCCTGGTTCGAATCGGGACATGGAGTTTTCATGTCCTCCCTGTGTCCGCGTGGGTTTCCTCCGAGTTCTCCAGTTTCCTTCCACAGTCCAAAAGCATGGATCAAGGTCAATTGAGTTCTCCAAATTGCCCCATATAGAGTGTGTCTGTGTGAGTGAGTGTGTGCCCAGCGATAGATTGGCGTCCTGTCCTGGGTGCATCTGCCCAGCGCCCGAAACGTTCTCCCCTGGATGGGCATGGGGAACCCCCCCGCGACCGTAATAGAGGATAAATTGGAAGATAATGAATGAATGAACGTTGTGCGGTTGTATTTGGGGCGGCGGTTGTATTTGGGGCGGTGCGGTGGTGTCGTGGTCAGCAGCTTTACCTCTGCAGGTTCGAATTCCAATTTGCTGTGCTGTTCTCCCCAGCTCTCCCAGTTCCTCCCATCCATCAATCCATCCTTTATCTTACTCTCAATCCCCTATTAGAGTCGGGGGGGGGGGGTGTCTTGTACTGAACCTTCACTAATGTACTGGGGGGGGCTGTCTTCATCGGGAATTAGAATAAACGTGTGTCGGGGCAAACTGAGCTCGGCAGGAGGGTGATATGTGTATTTTAAAATGATTTCAAGGTGATGAAGTGGGGGGGGGGGGTTTCCCCATGCCCATCCAGGGGAGAACGTTTCAGAACGCTCACTCACGCTATATAGGGGCAATTTAGAGCAGCCAATGTAGCAGCCAGTAGACTGTGGAAGGAAACCAGAGAACCCAGAAGAAACCCACACAGACACGGGAAGCACATGCAAACTCCACCCAGATGGGGATTCAAACCTGGAATCCCTAGTGCCACTGTGTCACCCCATTTCCTACAACAGTTCATGGATTCAAGGTGAATTGGCGCTAAATTGTCCCTGTTTAAATTGCCCCTATATAGTGTGTGTTTGTCCAGTGATAGATTGGCGTCCTGTCCTGGGTGTATCTGCCCAGCGCCCGAAACATTCTCCCCCTGGATGGGCATGGGGAACCCCCCCCTCCCGCGACCCTAGTAGAGGATAAAGTGGAATATAATTAAATAAGATGAAATAAGCAAGCCTCTATAGTGTGGCGCCCCCTAGAGGTGCTGTTCTAAATTTCTTATTTATGAAGGCATGTGTGATGATTGCGGTTTCCACGCCGTCTTCTCGCTCTGCTGATTAATTAATGAATTAATTCATCATGTGCTGCTCATTTGAGAACCGCTATTAGAACATTGCCGTTCATTAGCTCATCAACATTTCGTCTCTTTCAGCGTTACACACTCAGCTCCTCTTTCATCTTTGATCTTTTTTCTTTATTGTCCGGCGTTTTTGCAACAAGGCGACGAATTAACGTTTTATTGCGACTCGAGTCACATTGATTCCTTTTACGCTCGCGCCGAGTCAGCGCTACTTACCGTGACTCGTTACAGTTTGAATGTAAATGAATCATTTGATCCGTCAGCGCCAATAAAAGTCGAGGATTCCGAAAGAATCGATTCAGCAAAAACGAATCGCACTGCTGATGGCGACACGTCTGCGTTCGGGACTGAACTAATGACGAATGACAAACGAGCTCATTTGAGTCGCAGCCTCGTAATTGTGTTGTTCGTCTGAAAAGCTAATAATTAAAGTCGCGGCTGCGTAACGTTTAATTGTGAGTCACAATTAATACGATATTCTAATAATAACCACCACGGTGACCAGCCATGGGCCCCCCCACCACCACCACCTCCACCACCACCCCACCCAATCTAGTGGAGGATTACACAAAAGATGATGAGATGAGATTAGATAATCTGGGTTTAATTTAACCTCAAGACACGATGTTTCCTGCAGACAGTGTTAACTTTAATTAACATTATTATTATTGGTTTATTGTGGGTGGCACAGTGGCTTAGTGGTTTAGCATGTTCTCCTCTCAGCACTAGGGATTCCCAGTTCGAATCCCAATCTGGGTGGAGTTTCCATGTTCCCCGTGTCCGCGTGGGTTTCCTCCGGGTTCTCCCAAACGTCCAAAAAGTCCAAAAACATGGATCTAAAAACATGGATGAAGGTCAATTGGGTTCTCCAAATTGCCCCATATAGAGGATGTGTGTGAGTGAGTGTGTGTCCAGCGATAGATTGGTGCCCTGTCCTGGGTGTATCTGCCCAGCGCACAAAATGTTCTCCCCTGAATGAGCATGGGGAACCCCACCGCGACCCTAATAGAGGATGTAGTGGAAGATAATGGATGGATGGATGGATGAATGGTTTATTCCACATCATGTCGTTACCCTGACACGCCCCAAATCAAGATGCGGGGTACACGGTGGACCACCACTTACTAAAAAAAGGCAACGACTGCATGCATCTTTGATGGAACAGTTTGGGAAAGGCCTGGTTTCGTTCCATTACACAAAGCATGGTCCTTAACAGTACACTCTTGGGTGAGTTTGGTTTGGGAGTAACCTGACTTGCCCACACAGAACCCTGACCCCCACCCCATCCAGCACGTTTGGGATGAACTCTGGTCCTACATCGGTGTGTGACCTCAGAATGCTCTCAGGATAAACGTTCAGCAAACACAGCTTAGTATGTAGTTAGTGTCGGAAACCGCTGGACGTCATGCTGATTTCTGAGAGTGTGTATTAGAAACTATTCAACCAACGTTCGCCAACTGAATATAACAGAACATCAATACCTCCAGAACATGATCGGGATTCCGATGTCTGTGATCGTTTGTAGTAAATTAACCGAAATGGATAATATCAGGGTGGAACACGCGGCCGTCGTGTCTGAACAAGAGACAACTGATCGTCACGGGTTGGACATGCTGCTGGAGATAAGCGAGTCCTGAGCCTCCCGAGGGGTCTGACCTCTGGGTGACCATTGATTGACCCTGTACTGAACCTTCACTAATGTACTGGGGGGGGCGGGGGGGGGCTGTCTTCAGCTGGTTAATGTCATCGGGAATTAAAATAAACGTGTGTCAGGGGCAAACGGAGCTCGAAAGACCTTTAAGGACGGTGTGATGTGTTTAGAAAAATTTATATCTGTATTTTAAAAATTATTTCGAGGTGATGATAGGGGGGGGGGGGTTCTCCATGCCCTTCTAAGGGGAGAACATTTCGGGCGCTGGGCAGATACAGCCAGGACAGGGCGCCAGTCTATTACAGAGCACACACTTATTCAGACAACACACACAATACATGGGGGAAATTTAGATAGGGACAGTTTTCCAAGCAGCCAATTCACCTTCAATCCATGTTTTTGGACTGTGATAGGAAACCGGGACTCTGCCCTGGGGATCCAGGTTCGAATCCCAATCTGCATGGAGTTTGCATGCTCTCCCCGGTTCTTCAGGTTCGTCCCATCCATCAATCCATTCCTTTATCTTCTGCTCCATCCTTGGTGGGGGAAAATCCAGGGACCCATCCAGGGGAGAATGTTTCGGAACACTGGTCAGATACACCCAGGACAGGGTGCCCATCTATTGCTGGACACACACTCACCCACACTATATAGGGGCAATTTAGTGCAGCCAATAGACTGTGAAAGGAAACCGGAGAACCCGAAGGAAACCCACTTGCACACAAGGAGAACCTGGAGGAAACCCACGTGGACACGGGGAGAACATGCAAACTCCACCCAGATCGGGATGCAAACCTGCATCCCCAGCGCTGAGAGGAGAACATGCCAACCATTACACATATGGTGTATATATACATGGAGCAATTGAAATATTCAAATGGGGCAATTTAGAGCAGCCAGTTCACCTTAAATCCACGTTTTTGTTTTTGAACCTGGAGTAAACCCACGCGGACACGGTGAGAACATGCAAACTCCACCCAGATCGGAATTTGAACCTGGATGCCCAGCGCTAAGAGGAGAACATGCCAATCACTAAGCCACCGTACACACTGTAATGTGCATCCTCTGTAATGATTTTAAACCTCCCAATATTTCCACCTCTTGTAATTAACCCCCCCCTCCTCCACCTCTCATTAATCTCCTCTCTCTCCCTTTATCTGCGCCTCCTCCTCTCTCACCCTGATTGCAGGAGCCTTCGCTGTGTGCAGATGATAACACCCCCGCGCACAGCTCCTCCTCCTCCTCCGGCCAAGCGCAAATAAGATAGCGGGGGTCCCTTGCGCCGGGCAGCTAATGAAATTAGCCGCTCGTTGCACAGACGCTTTAATAAGTCACTCGAGTGGATTAGCGCCGTTTGCACGCGGGCGCAGCGAGCAGCGAGGGACGGCCGTGCCATTCGTCCGAAAGTCGCCCTGGAGTGCCGACCGGAGTGATGATGATGATGATGTACACGCTTCATCTACCCGGCACATGCGCTCGTACTCCCCCACCTCCACACCCCCCCAACGGGCATCGTTTTTCGACGGGGTTCCAGTTCTTCCCTCACGTTCCGCCGCCCCCCCCCTCAGTCGGCGCATTTGCCAAGCTTCAGCCAGACATTTGGAGGAAGCGCGGGTGGAGGAGATGGAGGAGCGCGATGCCAACAATGTGGTGTCATTAACTTCCTTTGAGTGGCAGCTGTCAGGCTGGCAGAGCTCCACCCCCCTGCTGGGTGGCACTCAGCACCTTTTTCCATCATCGCGCGTTCCTATCACCCCCCCACACACACACACCACCACCTCCACCCGCTTTAGCACCTCCAAAAATGGCACCCAGCCTCCCGGACTCAGCTGCAGGGAGAAGCGCTCCTCTTAGCGCCCGCTGTTCGGGGCGGCCCCTGCTGGATCATCATGGAGTGAGTTGAGCGCGGGCCAGATCCCAAAAACTGGGATCAGTCTGTCTAAAATCTGCTGCAAGCCTCGGGGTTCTAATATACAGTACCCGTCCAAAGTTAGGCCACGCCCCCTTCTCCCTCCATTTATCATATAGATGGAGTTTGTAGTTTTATAATTACAGACTGTAGTCCATCTGTGTTCTCTGTTCTCTATTGGTCAGGGCTAGTTTGGGTGGTGGATTGTTTATTGTCAGTTCTGCAGTGACAGCCTTAGTCATCATGTACAGTACCAGTCAGCAGTTAGGCCACGCCCCCTTCTCCCTCCACTTATCATATAGATGGACTTTGTAGTTCTATAATTCCAGACTGTAGTCCATCTGTGTTCTTTGTTGTTTTTTTTCTGTTCTCTATTGGTCAGGTGTAATTTGGGTGGTGGATTGTTGATGGTGACACTGA
>JAFMOD010000138.1:800910-807232 GCA_019802435.1 Corydoras maculifer | reverse complement strand
GTCCTCGCATGTCAATGTGGGTTTCTTCCCACAGTCTAAAAAACATGGATTCAAGGTGATACGGCTCCTCCACATTGCCCTTATCTTAATTGCCCCACATAGTGTGTGTGCTCTTACGTCAGGTTCAGAGGAATCGTTTGGTGAATCGGACGCCGCGCCTGTGAGACGAGCAGTGACAGGAAGTCCCCCGACTGAGCTCCACAGTGTCACACTGAATTTGTCCTCGCTCTCTCTCTCACTCTCTCACTCCCTCATGGCAGCATGTCAGAGCTTCCTGATTTCTCTCAGATAACTGACTGGGTTCCAGAGTGAAGGTTCTGGAACTCTCAGGTTTGGATCCGGGAGTGGACCGCCCCCTGGCGGCGTCTCTGTCCGGGGTCCGGTCCCTCGGCGTGGCGCGCAGTGTGTATTCACTCAGATTACAGGTCTTCCATCAGCCTTAATGGCGACGGCACGCCAGATGTCCGCACAGCTGCCCACGCCTGGCCTGTTGAACCCCACCCCCCACCCCCCCGCGGTCCCGGCGGACGGCCACGCCGCGCGCCGTCTCTGCTGGTTCTCCGTCTCCGGCGGCGGTGGGAGTGCCTAATGGATTGTAATATAACAACAAGCTCCAGTTCCAGCTCTCAATTAACTCGCAGCTCCACCTATTAACTCCCACACATGAATAAATTAGCGGGCGAATATTAACGGCGTCTTGCGCGCCGCGCCCGAGTGGCAGACGGCGTGCTACAGCAGCGGGCGGCGAGGGGGGCGGGGGGGTGCCAGTCCTGGGAATGCCCGTTTGATTACGCCTGGTGCTGTGGGCTCTGCTGAGCTAGCAGCTTGTGTGTGTGAGTGTGAGTGTGTGTGTGTGTGTGTGTGTGTGTGTGTGTGTGTGTGTGGACACACAGATGGGCAGTGCAGACGGACAGGTTCTATTGAGGGCCAAGTCAGAACAACAGTGTTGCTGAATGCAGATGCTGCAGTGACTGAAGACACTTGATGGTCTTCAACAGTGCACTTGGTGTTCAACAGTGTGATGTCGCTGTGATGTCGTTGTGATGTCACTGTGATGTCACTGTTTATAAACATCTTTGAGGGTTTTTTTTATAGAACTTGGTCATGAAATCTGTTTATAAGTCATGGTTGTTCCATTATCTTTCACTTTATCCTATATTAGGGTTGCGGGGGGGGGGGGGGTTCCCCATGTCCATCCAGGGGAGAATGTTTCGTGCGCTGGGCAGATACACCCAGGACAGGGGGGCAATCTATCACTGGACACACACTCACTCATACAGACACACTCTATATGGGGCAATTTGGAGAAGTCAAATGACATTGATCCATGTTTTTGGACTGTGGGAGGAAACCGGAGAGCCCGGAGGAAACCCACGTGGACACGGGGAGAACATGGAAACTCCACCCAGATTGGGATTCAAACCAGGAATCCCTAGTGCTGAGAGGAGAACATGCCAAACCACTAAGCCTCTGTGCCATATATATATATATATATATATATATATATTTTTTTTTTTTTACATGTTCTCAATGTAGCTGCGTGGGTTTTTTCGGGGGTCTCCCGCATCCTTCCACATGCTGATGGGTCCTCCAGTTTCCTCCCACAGTCCAAAAAATTGATTTTAAGTGAACTGTCTGCTCCAAATTGCCCCTATCTTAATTGCCCGTACATAGAGTAAGTGTGTGTCTGTCTTACTTTGTGATATATAGGCACTCTGTGCTGGGTGTATCTGTCCAGCACCCGAAACGTTCTCCCCTGGATGGATGAGCTTTGGGTTTTCTCCCGCAGTCCAAACAAAAATAAATTCGAGGTGAATTTGCTGCTCTAACTTGCCCCTATAGAGTGTGTAAGTCTATCTGTGTGAGTGATAGGCACTCTGTGCTGGGTGTATCTGCCCATTCACCTGAAACGCTCTCACCTGGATGGGGATGGGGCATAGAGGGTTCAAGAATAGTCTTTAATGCAGAAGACACCAGGCGAAACAGCCACAGCATGCGACAGGACATGACCATAACACTAAACACAGGGAGGAAAGGGCTTTTAAACATGTAAGGGTAGGTCACATGACGAAACCCAGCTGCACCAAATCTTCACAAATGACAACAGGGTCCAATAGGGGGCGCTGATGTACCGTCCGGTATTGCCGGCAATCCCACCAGTATAGGGGGCTGATGTGACCTAAGGATTATTTATAAATATATATACGTCAATTTATGGCCGGCACGGTGGCTTAGTGGTTTAGCATGTTCTCCTCTCAGCACTAGGGGTTCCCGGTTCGAATCCCAATCTGGGTGGAGTTTGCATGTTCTCCCCGTGTCCACGTGGGTTTCCTCCGGGTTCTCCGGTTCCCTCCCACAGTCCAAAAACATGGATCAAGGTCAATTGATTTCTCCAAATTGCCCCATATAGAGTGTGTGTGTGTGAGTGAGTGTGTGTCCAGCGATAGATTGGCGTCATGTCCTGGGTGTATCTGCACAGCGCCCGAAACATTCTCCCCTGGATGGGCATGGGGAACCCCCCCCCACGACCCTAATAGAGGATAAAGCAGAAGATAATGAATGGATGGACGTCGATTTATTATCTTGAAGCTTTTTATTTGCATGTTCTCCTTACAGCGATCGGTCTATAAGTTGCTGTTACGTCTTTTGGACTTTACGTTCTCATCGTAACACCCAACATCCACTCTGTCCACACCCCCCCCCCCCCCGAGGAGCCCATCACGTGGCTGATGAATACCCCTCTGTATGTTGCCCCACCCGTTCTCTTGTTCTGCGAAGCCTCCAGGCAGCAGATTGCCGTCTCCATTAAAGCCCGACGCCATCGGCGTCCTGACAGCTTGTCCGTCGGCCGTTTGATCAGAGAACACGGCGGCGGAGACGCAGAACGCCGGGGCCTTGCTGCCCTGTAATTACTGTCTCTCTGTCTCCGCTTCCCGCCCCGTCCCTCCGTCTTCCGGCTTTGTCTCAGTCCGTCGTCAAGGTTCTCTTTACGTTGATGGACGACGATTCGCAGAACATGAGAAAGTCCTCGTCCAGAGTTTCGGTGGCGGCAGATTACTCGTGTTTTCGCGGCGTGCATGTCTCATGCGCTTAAATTAGATTCTGTGCAAAATAGTAAAAAGTGAGTGACGTCCCGGGAGACGTAGCGGAGAACATAACAAAGAGGTGGAGCGGGGTGGAGCGGGTCCGTTAGAACCACGATCGACGGGTGTCCGTCAGGAGGACAGAACGCTGGAAGCGGCAGAGACGAAGATGCAGCGCTCGTCATGGGGACGAGAGTCGGTTTAATTAGGTTCATTAGAGGCGGGACAAAATTAGGACGGGAGGAATGAGGTGGTTTGGACATGTGCGGAAGAGCGATGAGATTTATATTGACAGTCGGGTGCTAAGGACGAAGCCACGGGGGAGGAGGTAGAGAGGAGGTCGTGGAGGGGGGGGTAGAATGTGAGGTAGGGGAAGGTAACTGTTCCATTAGTCTGAGGTTCTACGGGTTCTGATGGACTGTCTGCAGGTATTTAAATACAAGCGAGACTTAAATAGGCTCCGCCTCCATCTCTCCAGGCCCCGCCAAAAATCCCCCCCCCCCGCTCGTTATCTTCCACTTTATCCTGTATTAGGGTTGGGGGGACGGTTCTCCATGCCCATCCAGGGGAGAACCTTTCGGGCGCTGGGCAGATACACCCAGGACAGGACGCCAATCTATCACTGGACACACTCACTCACACAAACACACTCTATATGGGGCAATTTGGAGAACTCAATTGGCCTTGATTCATGTTTTTGGACTGTGGGAGTTTGTATGGGCGGCACGGTGCCTGAGTGGTTGGCATGTTCTCCTCTCAGCGCTGGGGATCCAGGTTTGAATCCCCATCTGGGTGGAGTTTTCATGTTCTCCCCGTGTCCACGATTTTGTGTCCCGATTTCGGGGATTTGATAGATTTGGTTCCACCGCATGTTTCGATCTCCTTGTTCAGCTTTTCGGCGCCCCACCCCCCCACCCCCCCTTTCACACCCTCGAAACACGCGCTTACCCCCCCCCCCCCCGCACTTTTCATCTTCGGTTTATTGTCCACTTGTTGGCGGCTTTCCGAAGTCAAGGGCACAGCGGCGGGTGAGGCCCGTTACTGCGCCTCACAGACACGACAACCCACACGACCGGGGTGCGAGGCGGAGACGAAATAATGCACTCTCCCCCGTCACGCACCACTGAATTCTTATTAAATTGTGAATACGTCGGATACGTCGGGTGATTACGGTGCTTGTAGGAGCCCACGCCACTGTGAATCTGCGAGTTCCTGCAGGTTAACCACCCTGCATTCGTTTGGCACGGCGTTTCGGAGGGAGCGCACGGCTCTGTCGTTAAAGGGATTTTCGGGAGAATACTCTTTTAAAAAAGGCCTTGAAACGGAAGCCATGCTTTGAGGCGGGATACAGACTTTCATTTCGTTCCTGCAGAAGATAAACCGGAGAACATCGGCGCCGGGCGAGACCTCTGCGCCGTGGAGTTTTGTTGCCCTTCCCCCATCAGATCGCGCTTTGAAATACCCCCCCATTCCCCCCCTCCCCCCCGCACTTCCAGAGCTGAGGGATGCAGGCTTTCTCATTAAAAAACCAACAGGCATTAATGTTGAATGAGAACTATGAGGTCAAGAAAGAAACGAAATTGAGAGAGGAAACAGTGTTGGGAGCCGGTTCCATAAAGGAGGGATGTGAGAGGGAGGAGACTTTAAATCCCCCGGAACATGAATATTAAAGGCTTTTAGAACAGGGATTCAGCTCAGTGATTGGTTAAAGTTAACTAATAATAGACTGTACCAGTCACAAGTTAGGACACGTCCCCTTCTCCATCCTCTTATTATATAGATGGACTTTGTAGTTTTATAATTCCAGACCGTAGTCCATCTGTGTTCTTTGTTGTTGGTTCTCTGTTCTCTATTGATCAGGTGTAATTTGGGTGGTGGATTGTTTGTGGTCAGTTCTGCAGTGACAGCCTTAGTCATCATGTACAGTACCAGTCAGCAGGTAGGCCACGCCCCCATATCCCTCCTCTTATCATACAGATAGATTTTGTAGTTTTATTATCAAAGACTGTAGTCCATCTGTGTTTTTTTTTTTTCGGTCCCCTGTTGGTTCTCTGTTCTCCGAATGGTCCATTAGGTTTTTATTATATTTAGATTGGAGTGCGCGTGGCATGTTGCACCACCATGCTTATCACCATAGCAGCAACGCATCGCCACGGCAGCCATATTGGTCAGGTGAAGTGGCATTTAGTTTGGTTGCAGTACGCAAGCTCACCACCAGATGCCACTAAATCCCCCGCACTGCTTCTTAATAAATCATTCATTCATTCATTTATTATCTTCTGCTTTATCCCATATTAGGGTCACGGCGGGGTTCCCCATGCCCATCCAGGGGAGATACACCCAGGACAGGGCGCCAATCTATCGCTGGACACACACTCACTCACACAGACACACTCTATTTGGGGCAATCTGGAGAACTCAATTGACTTGATTCATGTTTTTGGACTGTGGGAGGAAACCGGAGAACCCGGAGGAAACCCACATGGACACGGGGAGAACCTGCAAACCCCACCCAAATTGGGATTCGAACCGGGAATCCCTAGTGCTGAGAGGCGAACATGCTAAACCACTAAGCCACCGTGCCGCCCTTAATAAATCATTAAACTGAAATTAATTTAGGGAATTTTTGCCCCTGAAATTAAGGTAATTAATTATTCAAATACATCGAGTCGGAAATAATTTAATGAACTGATTAAAAGGGAAACGGTGAGGGTGTTGGGTGGGGAACCTGGTTATGATCGGTGGAGGTGGTTCTCTTGACGTTCCTCAGCAGCTCTGACGGCGTCGGAACGGAGAATCAATCCCATCCATATGGAACTGAGAGCAGGTTCAAACCGCATGGTCTGTAAGGTGGAGAACCTGCTGACTACGCAACATTTCAGCTGACTTTCAGCCTGATGTGATTTTGATGACGTTCTAATGACATGTTAATGACACACACACACACACACACACACACACGATACACAACACCACATTGTAATGAGATCCTTTTATTGTTGATTTAATCAACGAGTATTAATTAAGTGTGTGTGTGTGTAGCCTGTGTGTTTGTGAGAGTGTGTTAATACTTTTGTATATTCAGGTATGTGTGCGTTTTTTATGTTGTGTGTGTGTGGCCTGCATTGTTGCAGAATCTGTGTGTTTGAGCGATGGTGTGTGTATGTGTTTGAATGGTGTGTATATGTGTGCGTGTGTGTGTATGTGTGTTTGTGAGACAGCCTATATGTACTTTTGTA
>JAFMOD010000138.1:780910-798410 GCA_019802435.1 Corydoras maculifer | reverse complement strand
TACACACATACACACATATACACACACATACACACATATATACACACACATACACACACATATATACACACATATATACATACACATACACACATATACACACACATACACACATATATACACACACATACATATACACACACATACATACACACACTCACACATATACACACACACATACACACACACTGTGTACAGGTGGATAAGAGCGTCTGTAGCCTCAGGCTGGTGAGGAACTGCTGACGCGGTACATTCACACAGCGCTGGGTTCTCGTGCCAGATGCCGACCCGGTGCCAGTCATCAGAACCCGTCGGCGCTGATGGTGCTCCGCGTCGTTCCGCTGTTCCGTCGCCTCGCCGTTTAAATGCCGTGGAGTTTGAGGCGCTGACCTTGTGCGCTGACCTGTATTGATTCGTCCTCACAGCTCCTCCACCTTCATGCCGACGAGGTTTAGAGCTTCAGACGCGGTCAAACCCAGATCAAACCCAACCACGGTCAACCGTCAGATCTCCGGCGCGCTGCAGAACATGCAAACTCCACCAAGAACAGGATTCCAACCTGGATACCCAGCACTGAGAGGAGAACATGTTAACCACCTCACCACCAAGGGGGTTCCCCATGTCCATCCGGGGGAGAACGTTTCAGGTGCTGGGCAGATACACTTAGGACACTTAGGACGCCAATCTATCGCTGGACACACACTCACTCACACAGACACACTCTATATGGGGCAATTTGGAGGATTAAATTGACCTTGAATCCATGTTTTTGGACTGTGTGAGGAAACTTGAGAACCCAGAGGAAACCCACACGGACATGGGGAAGACGTGGAAACTCCGCCCAGATTATCTTCACAGCTCCTCCAACTTCATGCGGACGAGGTTTAGAGCTTCAGACGCAGAACCATGTTCAGTTCTGCGTCCTAACTCCTCCATCCACGTGTCCTCCATCTGCACCGCGTCCACAAACGCCGGGAGAACCTTCACACGGAGCGTAATCATTCCAAACATCCGCCCTCCGTCCCGCGAGTCACGTACCGGTGGATGACTCCCCTTGCCCCACCTCTTCCATTGTGTGCGCCGGGTGGAGGGTGGAGGGTGGGGAGGAAGTCTTTCAGGAACTGCCAGATCTCCGGCGCGGTTGGCAGCGGCAGCAGCAGCGGCTGTTTGCGGGACGTGAGTAATGGCTGCTGCGCCGCGCTTATCGCCCGTCCGCACACCTGCGCTTCTCCCGCTGCCACTGTTCTAATTGCCCCCACACACCCCACCTCATCACTGTGGCGCGCTCAGTATCTGCGGTGCGCTACACATTCCAGGGCAGATGCCTCGTCTGTCTGTCGGCACCGCGCCGGACTGAGATGGATGCCCACGCCGGACGAACTAAATAAGGTCCCCACAATGCACCGGGACACATAACCACACGGCCCAATCAGAAAGTCCCATCCATCCATTATCTTCCGCTTATCCTCTATTAGGGTCACGGGGGGGGGTTCCCCATGCCCATCCAGGGGAGAACATTTCGGGCGCTGGGCAGATAGACTCAGGATAGGAGGGCAATCTATCACTGAACACACACTCACTCACACACACACTCTATATGGGGCAATTTGGAGAACTCTATTGACTTGATCCATGTGTTTTGGACTGTGGGAGGAAACCGGAGAACCCGAAGGAAACCCACGCGGACACGGGGAGAACATGGAAACTCCACCCAGATGGGGATTCAAACTGGGAATCCCTAGCGCTAAGAGGAGAACATGCTAAACCACTAAGCCACCGTGCCGCCCTCAGAAAGTCCCGTTTTTTATAATAAAATAATATCATAAAATAAAAGGCAGACATGGATTATCATTATCATCTCATTATCGTCCAAATAAAATCATTTATGGGACAAGGGTCCTGCGGGAGTGCGGTTGATGGGGATGTTTCCCCTGCCCATCTAGGGGAAAACATTTCGGGCGCAGAGACACCCAGGACAGGACGCCAATCTATCACTGGGCACACACTCACTCACACAGACACTACAGTATATAGGGGCAATTTAGATTTGTCAATTTGAGCAGCCAATTCACCTTGAAGCCATGTTTTTTGGACTGTGGGAGGAAACCAGAGAACCCAGAGGAAATCCACACGAACACGGGGAGAACATGGAAACTCCTAGATTAGGATTCAAACCAGGAACCACCCTATTACCCCCCTGTTACCCCCCCTGTGACTCCACCTGCCATTTTGGGATTCAAGTCTTCTGCACTACAGTGTTCACATCATACATCAAGAACTCACAGACAACTATACTAAACTCCTGGGGGCAATCAGTCACCCGGGTGGAGGGGGGAAGGGGGGTTTAAAGGTGAGGACGCAAAGTCAGGAATGGTCATTAATGCGGACTCACAGTTCCATTTACCCGATCTGCTCGACCACGCAAAAAGAAACGCTGCATGGTGGTGCAGTGGTTATCACGTCCGCCTCTCAGCACTGAGGATCCAGGTTCGAATCCCTATCTGCGTGGAGTTTGCATGTTCTTCCCATGTCCTTGTGGGTTTCCTCCGGGTTCTCTGGCTTCCTCCCACCGCCAAAAAACATGGATTCAAAGTGAACTGGTTATAAATTCATTCATTCATTCATTATCTTCCTCTTTATCCTCTATTAGGGTCGCGGTGGGGTTCCCCATGCCCATCCAGTGGAGAACGTCTCGGGCGCTGGGCAGATAGACCCAGGACAGGGCGCCAATCCATCGCTGGGCACACACTCACTCACACACTCTAAATTGGGCAATTTTGAGAATTGCCCCCATATATAATTTGACGTTCCACCTCAGGGTTTCTTCATGTCTTCTGCTAATTAGTATTTTAAAAATAATTGCCCCTCCTTTTTTTTCACTCTTACCCCATCGTGAGGCGAGGCTTTCGTTCTGATACCTCGGTGTAAAATTGGAAAGTGCACTTGAAGTGGAGGGTATTGTATTTGCCCCTCTTCTGTTTCCATCCCTCCACCCCGTTTAATATTTCTGTATGTGGAGTAGTTGGGGGGGGCAGAGCTCTTTAGGTTCGGGGGGTGGGGGGGTGAGATTGGAAAGCACTTTCTCTCCGTGGGGCGTAATTGCAGAGGGGGGATTACATCGCCTCCATTTACAACATGGGGGCGCCAGCGGGGACGCGGCGGGGTCCGTGCCTCTCTTACCTTATTATGACATCATAACACAGCCTCACGGACTCCGCCTGTTGAATTCGCAGAGGGTCCGAGCTTAAACAGCACGGTGACCACACAGCTGTCCCGCTCACGGGTCAGGAGGGCTCCGTACAGGGGCCGCCGGGCCGGGCCGGGCCCCTGGATGCTGATAAATGTGGGGTAGCTTGCGCGCGGACGTCCGATTCTTCATCATTAATTCGGCCGTCGTTACCCGCCTCGCGCTCGCTGTCCGTCCCAGTAGAGCTGACGCAGCCCCCCCGGGGTGTGGGGGGGCACCTCTGTTGAGGTCATCAGGCAGAGACGCACAGAGGCAAGCGCAGATTCGGACGCCCGCACTCAGAGAGGACGTTTGTGGAGACGAATATGCTTCAGGGAACTGAATCCAGATGTTCCGCAGCTGGAAGGTCACGTTCTAGCGCTGACTATAGAGAACAGGCCACGAGATGCGAATAGAACCTCAATACATTGTTTGCTGTTGGACCGTCTGGTGACTGGGGGGGGGGTTCATTTTAAAGGTGTTATGATTTTGATTTCACCTTTAGTGGCGTAGTGGTCCGCCTCTCAAGTCCACATCTCGGTGAAGGTTCCATGTTCTCCCTTTGTCTGTGTGGGTTTCCTCCGGGTTCTTCAGCTTTTACGGTCCGAAAACTTGGATTCCAGGCCAATTGGCCCTTGTCTTTGTGTGTGTGTGTTTGTGTGTGTCTGTGTGTTTGTGTGTCTCTGTGTGTGTGTGTGTTTGTGTTTGTGTCACTGTGTTTGTGTGTGTGTGTGTTTGTGTCTCTGTGTTTGTGTGTGTGTGTGTTTGTGTGTCTTTGTGTTTGTGTCTGTCTGAGTCTCTGTTTGTGTGTGTGTGTTGTGTGTTTGTGTCTGTGTGTGTGTGTGTGTCTGTGTGGGTGTGTGTTTTTTGTGTGTGTGTGTGTGTTTGTGTGGGTGTGTGTTTGTGGGTGTTTGTTTGTTTGTGTGTGTGTGTGTGTGTCTGTGAGGGGGGGGGGGGTTCACACCAGCAGCTGCTGATCTAGAACCCACACTGACAGCTGTGTAATCTGAAACCCGCGGTCCGACCCAACCACCTGCCAACACCCAAATTAATCAAGTACCACAAACTACAACTCCCATGGTCCTCTGCTGCATCTGCAGGTGCCGCTCCAATGGAACCGCGTCCAGGATTTAATTAGAACACGCCGTCTCAGCGTCTGAATGGACAGATGTTGCGTGAGCGAACAGCTGCCGAGCGTCTCTCCAGGTGCTGAGGACGTCTGCGAGAGAGCGCTGAGGGCGGGGCCATCGGACCGCTCCCCAACACTTCACTTCAGCACTCCCATGATCCCTCACTGTTTAGAGAACGTGTGGTACTTCAGATGCCTCCTGCAGTGGGGGGTGGGGCATTAACGGGGCAGTTATTACCCCTTGGTGTCTCGAATGAAAAAAATGTAATTATCAGCTAATTTGTGTGGCGGTCTCTAGTGGCAGGAATGTATGCATGGTGTCCTCTTCTGTTAAACGGAGAACCCTCACAGTTTCTTTGTGTCTTTTTCTTTGTTCTCGTACCTGGTCATTTACATATCTATGGGCACCTCACTGGGTGTCCGCATACTTCTGGACACAGGTCATTGTGGATCCTATGCTTTTTGACGTTACTGGGTGTCCACATACATTTGGATACACCATACTTCTGGATATATGTCACTGGGCGTCCACATAGTTTTGAACACACGTTGCTGGGCGTCCACATAATTTTAGACTTGTTGTAGGGCATCCACATTGTTTTGGACACCTTGTTGGGCGTCCACATGGTTCTGGACATGTTTCTGGGCATCCACATGGTTTTGGACACAAGTTGCTGTGCCTCCACATGGTTCTGGACATGTTGTTTAGTGTCCACATGGTTTTGGACATGTTGTTTAGTGTCCACATGGTTCTGGACACATGTTGCTAGGCGTCCACATGGTTCTAGACACATGTTGTTGGGCGTCCACATGGTTTTGTGGATGGATAACGGGTGTCCATGGCGATAAACCCAGACCTCGGTGTGGCGGTCCTGTGCTCGGACCCGGTCTGTCCTGTCTCTTCATCGTGAGCAGGGGACTCGTCCATTCAGTTCTTTATTAGAACCCTCAGTCCGTGTTGTGATCACTGTGCTCACATATCAAACAGAGCTCTGTGATTGGCTGACAGCTGAAAGCAGAACGGTCTCTCATTAGGATTCAGACGTCTGCGTGTGTCCTGTCGACCCGTCCGTCCTCACCGTCCACGTTCTCGGTTCTGTCAGCGCACCTTCACGCGCTCCTCCGGCGTTCTGCATGTGAATGGAAATCAGATGCCCCCCCCTAACTGTTGCTCCCCGTCGGTAATTGGGGTCGAGTGTGTGTGTGTGTGTGTGTGTGTGTGTGTGTGTGTGTGTTTGTGGTCATGTCCTCCGTGTGCATGTCTCCTGTGTTTCCGCAGCGGGGGGGGGGGGGGGGGGGGGGGGGGGGGGGGGGGGGGGGGGGGGGGGGGGGGGGGGGGGGGGGGGGGGGGGGGGGGGGGGGGGGGGGGGGGGGGGGGGGGAGGGACGAGGTTCTAATGCGGTTCTAATGCAGGACGAGGTTCTAATGCGGTTCTAATGATGGACAAGGTCCTAATGCGGTTCTAATGCGGTTCCAATGCGGTTCTAATGAGGGACGAGGTTTTAATGCGGTTCTAATGCAGGACGAGGTTCTA
Organism: Corydoras maculifer; assembly: GCA_019802435.1. Classification (NCBI taxonomy): domain Eukaryota; kingdom Metazoa; phylum Chordata; class Actinopteri; order Siluriformes; family Callichthyidae; genus Corydoras; species Corydoras maculifer. Next base: position 792,521 of record JAFMOD010000138.1, on the reverse strand, counting down.
ATGCGGTTCTAATGAGGGACAAGGTTCTAATGCGGTTCTAATGCGGTTCCAATGCGGTTCTAATGAGGGACGAGGTTCTAATGCGGTTCTAATGAGGGACGAGGTTCTAATGCGGTTCTAACGAGGGACGAGGTTCTAATGCGGTTCTAATGCGGGACGAGGTTCTAATCCAAATTGCCCCATATGTTGTGTATGAGTGAATGTGTGCCCAGTGATGAATTGGGTGCCCGATGGTTCCCACCTGGATGGGCATGGGGAACCCTTAAGTGGGGTGGTGGTTAACACGTCCGCTTCTCCGATCTGGATTGAGTTTCCATGTCCTCCCCGTGTCCGTGTGGGTTTCCTCCGGGTTCTCCAGTTTCCTCCCACAGTCCAAAAACATGCATTCAAGGTGAATTGGCTGCTCAAAATTTTTTCCCTATCTAAATTGCCCCATATAGAGTGTGTGTGTGTTCCCAGTGATAGATTGGTGTCCTGTTCTGGGTGTATCTGCCCAGCGGACAAAACGTTCTCCCCTGGATGGACATAGGGAACCCCCATGGTGGTGTAGTGGTTAACACGCTGGGGATCCAGGTTCGAACCCCGATCTTGGTGGAGTCCGAATGTTCTCCTCATTTTCGCATGAGTTTCCTCCGGGTTCTCCGGTTTCACTCCACAATCCCAAAACATGGATTCTAGGTGAATTGGCTGCTTTATTTTTGCCCCTATATAGTGTGTGAGTGAGTGTGTGCTCAGTGATGGATTGCCGCCCTGTCCTGGGTGCCCGACACGTTCTCCCCTGGATGGGCATGGACATTCTTTGTGTGCTTCACCATTCATGTCGTCATTGCTGTAGGAACTGTCCCTTTGAGGGAGCGAGGCGAGGTGGAGGACGGGGGCGAGGTGGAGGACCGGGGCGAGGTGGAGGACCGGGGCGAGGTGGAGGTGAGCGCAGCGCCCTCTCCGTCAGACCCTCGCTCTGTTCAAATGGCGGGACAAATTACATCTAGAAAAGGTTAAATATGCCCCCCCCTTCGTTGTGTTACCTGTTGTAATGTGGAGTTGGGGGGGTGAGGACAGAATCGTGTGGAACAGAGGAACAGGACAAATCGAGGGTCAGCTAATCCTCCACCTCGGCTCCGGAGCACTCGCGCCTCGCGCGCCGCAATAAATACCAAATGCAGAGTCGTGTAGAATTAACCCGCGGGCGTCCCGCGAGGAGGACGGGTCCGGTCCCCCGTCACAGAGACACTTTATTTAATGGACGTACGTGTGCACGCTCTCTGAGCATCCGTGTGCCACCTTTACCTTCGGTGAGGTCTCTGGGGACGAGGCGAGGGGCCGAACGGGGGGTTGGGGGGACACACCGCCGTCTGAACCCAATTACATCTCCCGTGTCCTTTCATGGACCGGCATCCTGTAGAACCGTAATGACCAGTTTCCGGGTCGAGGGGTGCAGTGCAGGCTTCGGTTTGATGAGCCAAAGGGATCTGTTGTTCCCCTCGGTGGGGTAATGAGGGGGCAGAAGGGGGTGCTGGGTATCTAGAGCCATTTTTAGAAATAAGAGGCAGAGGGCAGACCTGGGATCAGTCGGTCAGCCGGTATCAGGTGCACTGAACCGCAAAAACACCAGGGCGTGGACACACAAGATTAGAACTAATGACTGGCGGTCCTCACAGAGGGGTTCATACAGAGGTGTCCCCATAGAGAGGTCCTCACAGAGGTGTCGCCACAGAGGGGTTCATACAGAGGGGTCCTCACAGAGGTGTGCCCACAGAGGTGTGCCCACAGAGGTGTCCTCACAGAGGGGTCATCACAGAGGTGTGCCCACAGAGGTGTGCCCACAGAGGTGTGCCCACAGAGGTGTCCTCACAGAGGGGTCCTCACAGAGGTGTGCCCACAGAGGGGTCCTCACAGAGGTGTCCTCACAGAGGGGTCCTCACAGAGGTGTGCCCACAGAGGGGTCCTCACAGAGGTGTCCTCACAGAGGTGTCCCCACAGAAGTTATCCCATAGAGAGTTACTCACAGAGGGGTCCCTACAGGAAGGTCTCTCTCTCTCTCTCTCTCTCGCTCTCTGTCAGTTTCTTCATGTCCATGGCGTTCTCTTTTTCTGTTCTCTGTCTCCCGCTGCTCGTCGTCCATCTCAGACACATATATTCTGCCTGAGTGATCCGCTGACAGCAGAGCGCCCAGAGGACTGAGAGAGAGGGAGAGGGGGGGGAAGAGTGAACATGAGGTTGAGAGAGAGAAAAAGAGAGCGAGAGAGAGAGAGAGAGATTAACCATGTGGTTTGGTTCAGAGCGTGTCAGTGTGTGTTTGTTGTCACGACGACGTGATTCCTGTGAATAACCAATCAGCTCGTCACATAGCGTTCTCTTTATGAACCCGGTGTGCTCTGACTTTGGTGGATGGCTATTTAAACGGTGCATTAACATTCTTTGCGTTTGCAGTGGACATCATCTCGGGCGTTAGTGTGTTATTTCTGTAAGCTCAGCCCTGTGGTCGTCTCATTGTTGATGCTGCAGAGCGTCGTCATGGAGACGACCATCGGCATGTTCTCTCACTCTGACCTCAATCTGCTGCGGCTGCCTGCTCCGCCGATCGCAGGCTGCGTGCTTCTCGGCGTGGGTCCGAGGACGAGCCTGTCCGCGTTACTGAAACCAACAATCGCAACTAAATCTGAGATTAGTACCACGGCTTTCCGGCTCAGCCAGATTAACTGTGATAATCCCTGCGAGGACGGCGCTCCCGTGATTATTCCGCTCAGTCCATATGTTCGTCCGGCGCCCCGAACATCTGCTTTTCCTGGTTCATGCAGCTGGATTAAACTCTCAGGGTTCTCTCTCTGTCCAGCCCTGCTCAGACACTCCAATGTTAGGACACAGATTCCAATGTTAGGACACGCCCCCTTCTTCCCCTACTTATCATGTAGATGGACTTTGTAGTTCTATAATTCCAGACTGTAGTCCATCTGTGTTCTTTGTTGTTGGTTCTCTGTTCTCTATTGGTCAGGTGTAATTTGGGTGGTGGATTGTTGATGGTCAGTTCTGCAGTGACACTGATGTGGTGGGGGGGGGTTAGTGCAGCAGTGCTGCTGTAGTTTCATTTCTCCACCTCAGTGACACTGCTGGGATAGGAATAATGCACCCACCAAATAACCCCTGCTCTGTGGAGGTGCTATTGGTGTCCTGACCATTAGAACAGAGAACACAGTATGTAGTGTAGTGTGTGTGTGTGTGTCTGTGTGTGTCTGTGTGTGTGTCTTTGGACTCGATGAGAGAGTGCATTATTGGAGAACCTTCATCAATATGCAGATAATATGGAAATGGCGTCATTAAGGTTCTGCCGCTTTGTGCAGAAGCATTGAGCAACTGTCAACTGCCAACTGTGCGTTGGGAGGACACGGCTGAGATTAGCGGGGTGGGCGTTGCTTAGGGGCGTGGCTTGGGGCGTGGCTTAGGGCTGGTCCAGTTGTGGGATTCAGTAGTTTTAGTGAAGTCTATTTAAAGACTGTATCATGTGAAGATGTGCACCGGCTTTAGATACTAAGTTTGCACACACACACACACACACACACACACACACACACACACACACACACACACACACACACACACACACACACACACACACACACACACACACATACAGACAGCTCTACAGTCCACATTCATTCATTCATTCATTCATTATCTTCTGCTTTATCCTCTATTAGGGTCGCGGTGGGGTTCCCCATGCCCATCCAGGGGAGAACGTCTCGGGCGCTGGGCAGATACACCCAGGACAGGGCGCCAATCCATCGCTGGGCACACACTCACTCACACAGACACACTCTATATGGGGCAATTTTTTTGAGAATTCAATTAACTTGATTCATGTTTTTGGACTATGGGAGGAAACAAGAGAACCCGGAGGAAACCCACGCAGACACGGGGAGAACATGGAAACTCCACCCAGATGGGGATTCGAACCGGGAATCCCTAGCGCTGAGAGGCGAACGTGCTAACCACTAAGCCACCGTGCCGCCCAGTCCACATTCATTTCCATTAATGATCGGTTGTTTTGGGTTTTTCATACGCTGCGCTCGTGACCTTCCTTCCTCTGTTTACATTAATGTAATAATAAATGAGAGTTCCGGGTTCTTTGTAATAATAAATGAGGGTTCCAGGTTCTATGTAATAAGAAATGATTGTTCCGGGTTCTATGCGGGGGATAAAGTGTAAGTGCAGCGTAGATCGGATTCTGATTGGTTCTATGTTGTGTTTGTAAACTAACGTTCTGATTTCTCTCTCTCTCTCTCTCGTCCATGCTTCCACTCGACTGATTCCTGACACGTCGACAGGTGAGTAACGTTTTTACCTCTTTACCCGCCGCGTGGCAGCCGTGTCCCATCCTAAAAAACGTTCTAAAGAACTTAGAACTCAGCTTAAAGATGTAAGACGTGGACCAGCGTGGAGATAACGGCACGGTGGTGCACGTCCAACTCTCATCGCGATCTGGGTGGAGTTTCCGGGTTCTACCCATGTGTGTGTGTGGGTTTTCTCCGGGTTCTCCGCTTTCCTCACAAAAACATGGATTCAAGGTGAATTGGCTGCTCTAAATTGCCTCTGTTCAATTTGCCCCTTGTTTGTTAGTATGTGTCGGTAATTGTGTTCATTGGATTGGCACCCCGTCCTGGGTGTATCTGCCCAGTGCCCGAAATGTTCTCCTCTTGAATGGGCATGGGAAACAAACCCACCCCGCCCCCCACCCCCCACCTCTCTATTGTTTAACATCAGAGCAACAGAGCTGCATCTGAAATCTCCTACTTGCTTCTGAGGCGCATGTTGTTTATGGTGCTCTGATTCTCTGTTCTAATCAGGTCTAATCGTGTGTGTGTGTGTGTGTGTGTGTGTGTGTGTGTGACAGGGATGTTTATATGCTTTAATGATGAGGGATCATGATGATAGTTGGAGTGGCTGCTGTCAGCAATTCTAATGGTGCTGCCTACATGTGAGTGTGAGTGTGTGTGTGTGTGTGTGTGTGTGTGTGATTTGCCCAGGGCAATGGGGGTTGCACCCTACCCAAATTCTTGCATGGCTTATATAGTGCAAACACAACCCCCTACAGACGCAAGACAAGCTTCAGTGCACAGTGCAGCATCAGTGTGGATTCCTCCACTCTCTTAATAATCATTTAATGTGTGTGTATGAGTGTGTGTGTGTGTGTGTGTGTGTGTGAGAGAGAGAGACCCCCTCCACACCCACACACACACAAAGATAGTCGTGTGTATATTTCTATAGTTAATGGTGGTTGTACAGTATAGAAGCATCTTAATTAGAGCGCGTCTGATGTTGGCTTTTGGAGCGCGAGCGTCCTCGCTGTCCCTCCCGCGTGCAGCGGGGGTTCACGGTGGCGATGTTTGGCTGCGAGACTCTGGTTGAATGTGAGGTGATTATGCAGAGCTGTTTACCTGCGGCACGGTGCCAATGCACCTCTGATGTTCACGAGTCTGCTCCGAGTGTGAGGAGGTGTTGAGCCGAATCCGGCTCAGTAACGACCTCCCCGATGGCCCTCTGACCCGCAGAGACCCGAGGAACGAGGCTACGGAATAATCACCTCACGTTTATACAACAATAAAGCAACCTGCTCACAGCGCTGGGGGTGCTAATATTTATGAGCTGCGAAAGGTTTTAATTGTGCGCTGGTATGTTTTTATCAAACAGAAATGCATAAGCCAAAACCAACACTGAGGTTTTAATACAGCTATATATATATATATATTAACATACTATTAACACACAAGGGCGGCACAGTGGCTTAGTGGTTTAGCACGTTCGCCTCTCAGCACTAGGGATTCCCGGTTCGAATCTCCATCTGGGTGGAGTTTCCATGTTCTCCCCGTGTCCGCGTGGGTTTCCTCCGGGTTCTCCGGTTTCTTCCCACAGTCCAAAAACATGGATCAAGTTAATTGATTTCTCCAAATTGCCCCATATAGAGTGTGTCTGTGTGAGTGAGTGTGTGCCCAGCAATAGATTGGCGCCCTGTCCAGGTGTATCTGCCCAGCGCCCGAAACGTTCTCCCCTGGATGGGCGCGACCCTGATAGAGGATGAAGCGGGAGACCAGACGCAAATCTTTTTAAAAAATTAATTTATATATATTAATTTATATATATATATAATAAGTATAAATCCCATAAAGGTGTGTTTTAAGTCCCGACATGTAGTGGAATACAGAATTCAGCTCTTTTATGGGATTTATTAACAATAAAACACAACCTCAAATGTCTTATTGCTTTATTAAAATGTTTACAAACACTATAATAAAAAAAACAAGGTTTAATTCATAAATGTGTTTATTGAAAACAAAAATTGTTAATAATCTGGTCTTCCGTGACGTAATCTAGTCCGGTTTGAAGAGTGAACGCTGATTACTGAGTAACAAATGCCTAAAAACTGCCATCTAGTGGCCAAATTACAGAATGCAGTTTAGTGCTGATCGGGAATTGTCTGGCTGTTTATAATAATTTGTATTTAATGATTTAAAATAATTTATTGTATATCACACATTGATACGAATGAGAAGCGCTTAGAGGTGTGTGTTATTGTTAATGATGTCACGGCTGGATGAACGGCTCAGCCAATCAGATTTAACACTGGAGGTGGACTACCTGTATTATATAAGATATATTTTGGGATATATAATCACCAGCCTCCATCGTATCAGCTGCACTAACTGTATATATGGACTGTGGACTTCTATGATGTCACTGGACCCCACAGAGGAGGTATCATTTGGGTTGTGGATCACTCTCAGTGCTGCAGTGACACTGTTGTGATGGTGGTGGTGCTACACTCTGTTAGACACATTCACCTCATTGCTCCACCATCTAGATGAAAAGTAAGAGACAGCAGATTGTTAATTGTTAAACAGTTTGTGTTAATTGCCCTTTAATCCCTCATCACTGCCACCTGTTGGCAGGTCATTTTTGGTTGGTGTACGGTTTGTGTTGCTCGTCCACAGATTCCTGCTGTAGAACCATCTGAAATGAAGCGAGCGCTGGAATACTCTGCGTTGTTTATTACATGTGGTCCCTCGGTGAGAACCGTCCCGTGCGCGTGTGGCGTCACTATTGACCACACCGAGTCCCGTGTTGCCCTCGGCGATGGGTTCAGGGGGTTAATATCGGTCAGTCATTAGGTGCTCTATTAGAACCCGGTGGAGAATGCACACTGCAATACCTTGGGGCTTCAAACCTCCCCCTGTGATTTGAAAAATGAGGTAGTGAGGTCAAAGGTCATGTCACAAGATTGCCTTGATGCACTCCTGATCATGATGTTCTCCGGGCGGGTCGTTACGGAGGGGACAGTGTGTGTCGGCGTGTTGGAGCACCGCGACTCCAACCTGTAAACGATCGATGCGAACCCCATTTCGCATCATTATAAAACACAAACACAATATAATAAACAAAATTAGTAATAATCTGGTCATCTACAACGTAATCTAGTCTGGTTTTTAAAGTGAACGCTGAACTCTGAGTAACAGGATGCCGGTTTCCAAATTACAGAACCCCTCCTCATCGGGAATCGGCTCGCCGTTTCTGTTAATCTGTGTTTAACGATGTAAAATAATGTATTGTGAATCACGCATTGATACGAATGTGAAGCGCTCGGAGGTGTGTGCTGTTGTTAATGATGTCACGGCTGGACGAATAGCTAAGCCAATCAGATTAAGGAAGGTGGACTACCCGTTTTATAGTGATGTTTTAAATTGTAGCTGTGGTCGTTCATAATCACCGTATGACTCACTGGACGAAAAAAAAAAACGCCGTCAGCTCCCTATAGAACGCAACGCGGTCTTATAATCGGCGCGGCCGCAGTCTGAGCACTGCACCCTATAGCTGGCCCGGTCTGGTCCTGCGCCACCACCACATCAATAGCGCGCAGCCCCACCAAACTGCTCCCTGCTGGAGTATCTGCCTCTTCCTCTTCCTCCGGCTGGGCTTCCACCGCCCTAATTACAGCCGCCGCTGCTGCAGCCTGCCATTTATAAAAACCTCAGCGCGCTGTAATTAACCGTGCTTTATAGCCACTTATGAATAATATCAGCTCATCCGCAGAAGCGGCTCCTCAGACCCGTCTTTTTTCGGACTCTTTTTGGACAGCCTTCATCCTTCATTCATTGAACTGCGGTGAATCAGCTCTATTTACGGCTCGTAGGAAACCGTCGGTCTTTGATGGGTCCTCGATGTAACGCCGGGACCTGGACCAGGAGCTGGGCACGGGGCCTGGCCGGCTCCCCCCCCCCCCCGCCCCCTCTGTCATGAAGAAATGTTTCCAACTGCGGCAGACCTGCCCTCGGACTGATCCTAATATACTTGTCCGTCGAGCAGTGATGTAATTAATGACTGGAGCATGGGGAGACTGCGGGCCACAACTGGCAGCCAAAATGGAACCATATGGGCGCGCTCACACGTTCACCGCGTTTTATAGTCCTCCCAGAATGCCCCTCCTGAAAGGACGCGGGGTTTACTATATATAACCTCATCAGGGTGCAATAAAGTGCATAACGGCGGTGGTTCCGGAGCATGGATTTAAGGTGAATTGGCTGCTCTAAATTGCTCCTGTCTAAATTACCCCAAATAGTGTGTGTGTGGGTGTATCTGCCCAGTGCCTGAAATGTTCTCCTCTGTATGGGCATGGGGACCCCCCCCTTCCTCCCCTGATAATGAGATGAGATGAGGTCAGGACAGCCTGGTGGTATAGTGGTTGGCGTGTTCTCCTCTTAGTGCTGGGGATCCAGGTTTGAATCCCAATCTGGGTAGAGTTTCCATGATTCCATGGATTCAAGGTAAATTGGCATGCTCTAAATTGCCCCTATAGAGTATGCATGTGTGCTCTGCGATGGATTGGCAACCTGTCCTGGGCCTGTCTGCCCAGCGCCTGAAATGTTCTCCTCTGGTTGGGCATTGGGACCCCCCCCCCCTTAGTCTTAACTTGCTTTTTCAATAAAAAAGTTTGGAAAAGAGCACATGCCCACCCCCCTTAAATATTCATTACTCCAGCTCAGGATGCCGAGTCAGCATTGTGCTCCTGTTATTTCGTCCCATTCTGTTTTGAAGCAAACAAAGCCATGCAGGACCCACACAAGGCCAGAAAGGCCGCTGCAGAGCTTTGTCAGGCCCTTCGCTAACATTCTTCTGTTTGCCGGACCCCCAAACACAAGTCCTGCACTTGCCCTTTCCCAACTCTCTTTTATAGCAGGGACCACCCGGCGTGTTCTTCAGCCCCATTTCTTCTGAATGGGTTCACGAGGACTCCACCCGCTCCACAGTGTGTATGTGAGACGGCATTGAGCCCAGCGGAGCGTCTGATGAGATACCAGCATCCCAGCCTTTCTCTCTCTCTCTCTCTCTCTCTCTCTCTGCTCATGCTTTCTGTATCGTGTGAGAGCCGTGAGTCCCGAGGCTCTATAGTCAGATGTGTTTGCATCACGCCCTTTACATGCAGATAGTGCCTTTGTAAGCATCTTTGTGTGTGTGTGTGTGTGTGTGTGTGTGTGTGTGTGTGGTGTTGTGCAGTAGATAAATGGCACTCCAGAGGACGGCAGCAGGGCCACTCGAGACGCTGCTGCAGGGTATTAGAACTCCCTCACAATGCTGCTCTGCTTAATGACAATATGTTTGCGGGTCCATGGTCACGGCGGAGGGGGGGCGCTGCGCGCTTGCTGTACTGATGACGTGCAAAACATCATGGGGCGATAACTTGACCACCTACATCTGCTCATAAGCATGACCTCATATGAGTGTCTGTCTCTGACTGCAGGACACATCACCAACACATCACCCTCAAACCAACCTGCACACTAAAGCACCACACATGATCCACCACACACAATACCAAAGAACCATCGACAACCATTGCATAGAACCCCGGACCCCCAGACAATGACTGATTATGAATTAAACAATTAACTGTATGATACTCTATGCCACTGTATTACACTGTATAATACTCTATGATAATTTATTATACTGTATGATAGTATATAATACTATACCATACTATGTGATACTGTATGATACTTTATTATACTGTATGACATTGTATGATTCTCTATGATATTTTATTATACTCTATGATACTATATCATACTATATGATATGACACTGTATGATACTTTATGGTACTATATGGTACTGTATAATACTGTATGATACCGTATGATACTATATCATAGTCTATGATACCGTGTGATACTATATCATACTATATGATACTGTGTAATAAAGATACTCTATGATACTTTATCATACCATATGACACTATATGATATGGTATTATACTGTATGATACTCTATGATACTATATAATACTGTATGATACTTTATTGTACTTTATTATTCTTTATTATGCTGTATGATACTATATGATACTGTATGATACTTTAGTATACTTTATTATACTGTATGATACTGTATGATACTGTATGGTATGGTATAATACTGTATGATGCCCTATGATACTTTTTTATACTATATGATACAGTATAATAATGTATGATAATTTATTATACTTTATTATACTGTATAATACTGTATGATACTTTATCATACTCTGATACTCTATGGTACTTCATCATACTATATGATACTATATAATAGTATATAATACTGTATAATAATGTATGATATTTTATTATACTGTATGATACTGTATGATACTCGTTTCATTACGCCAGCGTTCCTGCTCTGGTTCTAGCGGTACGTTCTGATGGGGTTGAAGTGCAGATCAGTTGAGTGTCGTCTGGCCGGCGGCTCCTTCAGGTGGTTAATGCTCATTTCTATTGGAGTTGCGTGGCACTAATGATGGAGGCCTGTTGTGTGGGCTTTCAGTCTTACACTTGTCTTCCTCAGGGGACTGACTAACCATTATTCTCCTTTGTACTGCTCACAACACACTCGCTCTGGGAGGAGGGAGGCTGTGTGTGTGTGTGTGTGTGTGTGTGTGTCACTGACAATCCAGCATTTTCTTGACCAATAATTCCGTTTTATACTCTCAGGGTGTAACACGAAACACTTAATGGTAACTTCAGCCTGCGGTGTTCAGTTTGATGAACACAGTTTAGTGAAAATGAAATTTCAATGAAAATGATGCTGAAAATATCAGTTTACTTCACACACACACACACACACACACACACACACACACACACACACACACACACACACACACACACACACACACACATATATATATATATATATATATATAATATACTGTCTTATACAATATGATACATATTTAGATATATATGAGATATATACACTGTGGATTCCCGGTTCGAATCCCAATCTGGGTGGAGTTTGCATGTTCTCACCGTGTCCGCGTGGGTCTCCTCCGGGTTCTCCGGTTTCCTCCCACAGTCGTAAAAAATGGATTCATGGTAAATTGTCTAAATTGTTAACTTTAAATTGTCCCATATAATGTGTGATTGTGTGTTGACTTAGTGACAGATTGGCGTCCTGTCCTGGGTGTATCTGCCCAGCGCCCAAAATGTTGTCCCCTGGATGGGCATGGGGAAACCCCCCCTCCCCTCCATAGCAGTAATTCAGCACCAAGCAGGCGGAGGTGCTATGGCGGCTGTTGGTG
>JAFMOD010000138.1:686785-701893 GCA_019802435.1 Corydoras maculifer | reverse complement strand
AACCCTCCAGCCATCGGTGTTCAGCAACCGTTTTCAACGGATACACAAACTATACAACAAAACATTTCCAGTTTTATAAATATAGGGGTGTTGGGTTATTAATCTGAAGGTTGTAGGTTCTAATCACACGTCCACTAAAGTCCCCCCCACTCCCCAATCCCCCCCTCCCCCCCGGGGAAATGAGGGTTAAGGGTCCCAAATTTAGCGGACCTGGGATTAGAACCTAGAATTTAACCATTGATTTGGGATGCTTGTAATTCACTTTGATTGACATCATCTGCTAAATGACAGAAGGTGGGGAAAGCCGGACCCTCCACCCTAATATAAACCTGCTCTGTAGGAGCTCCTGAGAAAACACCACCACCACCACCACCACGTCAACATCAGATACAGTGTACGTCCACCACCCAAATACCCCCTGCTCTGTAGTGGGTCCTGAGAATGAGAGTACAGAGTAAATAAAACACCACCACCACCACGTCAGCATCAGATACAGTGTACATCCACCACCCAAATAACCCCTGCTCTGTAGGGGGTCCTGAGAATGGGACTGCAGAGTAAATAAAACACCACCACCACGTCAGCATCAGATACAGTATACATCCACCACCCAAATAACTTCTGCTCTGTAGGGGGTCCTGAGAATGGGAGTGCAGAGTAAATAAAACACCACCACCACCACCACGTCAACATCAGATACAGTGTACATCCACCACCCAAATATCCCCTGCCCTGTAGGGGATCCTGAGAATGGGAGTGCAGAGTAAATAAAACACCACCACCACGTCAACATCAGATACAGTGTACATCCACCACCCAAATTACCCCTGCTCTGTAGGGGGTCCTGAGTATGGGAGTGCAGAGTAAATAAAACACCACCACCACGTCAGTGTCAGATACAGTGTACATCCACCACCCAAATAACCCCTGCTCTGTGGTGGTCCCGTCCTATAGGGGTCCTGACCATTAGAACAGAGAACACAGTATCTACTGTACAACACTTATAGATGGACTACAGACCAGAATTGTAGAACTACAAAGTCCATCTTTACAGAAAGTGGAACGTAGAACATACAACAAACTACATCATACATTATATAATAAAAGTATTATATAATAATATAGAAATAGAGTATCATATAATAATATAGAAATAGAGTATCATATAATAATAATAATATAGAAATAGAGTATCATATAATAATAATAATATAGAAATAGAGTATCATATAATAATAATAATAATAATATAGAAATAGAGTATTATATAATAATATAGAAATAGAGTATCATATAATAATATAGAAATAGAGTATCATATAATAATAATAATATAGAAATAGAGTATCATATAATAATAATAATAATATAGAAATAGAGTATTATATAATAATATAGAAATAGAGTATCATATAATAATAATAATATAGAAATAGAGTATCATATAATAATATAGAAATAGAGTATCATATAATAATTATAATATAGAAATAGAGTATCATATAATAATATAGAAATAGAGTATCATATNATAGAAATAGAGTATCATATAATAATAATAATATAGAAATAGAGTATCATATAATAATATAGAAATAGAGTATCATATAATAATTATAATATAGAAATAGAGTATCATATAATAATATAGAAATAGAGTATCATATAATAATAATAATAATAATATAGAAATAGAGTATCATATAATAATAATAATATAGAAATAGAGTATTATATAATAATATAGAAATAGAGTATCATATAATAATATAGAAATAGAGTATTATATAATAATAATATAGCTCTGTGCAGTTGTACGTCTTGTGTTATGTTTTGGGACATCATAGATGTTTTCATGTTCTTTCAAACTCGGAGCGTGGTTCTGATTTAACGTTGCACGTCGTCTCGGGTTCCGTTTTAAATGAAGTGGCAGAGACGTTTTAGACAGCAGCTTCTACGAGAGGCGTTGATTAGTTAACGGGTTTAAGTGACAGATTCTGATTTATTTCTTTATTTAATAATCATCAGTCTGCCTGCTTCAGCATCGATAGCTCTGTGGCTGAAAGGGCCGGTTGCCTAGCAACAAAAATAACACCAGATGAAGGCATTATTGGACATTCATTATTTATTTCGGATGTCAGCAGTGAAGACGTGTCCTTTGCAGTTTGTTATGAAAACAAACAGAGACATCAGGTCGCTCTGCAGCCAGTTTCATGTGTTCAAGGTGCATTGACTGCTCCAAATTGCCCCTCTCTAAATTGCCCCTATATAGTGTGTTTCTCTGTGTGAGTGATGTAGAGGTCAGCGCTCGGGATCCAGGTTTGAATCCTGATCTGGGTGGAGTTTGCATGTTCTCCCTGTGGCCGTGTGGGTTTCCTTCGTGTTCTCCCCGTTCTCCGATTTCCTTCCACACTCTAAAAACATGGATTCAAGGTGAATTGACTGCTCTAAATTGCCCCAACATAGAGAGTTTCTCTATGTGAGTGTTTTATTAAATCACACAGTGGTGTAGAGAGCAGCCTGTTCACCTTGGTGTTCAGGATCCAGGTTCGAATCCTAATCTGGGTGGAGTTTGCGTGTTCTCCCAGTGGCCGTGTGGGTTTCCTCCGGGTTCTCCCCGTTCTCCGGTTTTCTCCCACACTCCAAGAACATGGTGTATTGGTTGTTCTAATTCCAAGTTGCCCCTAAAAAAGTATGTGTGAGTGTGCCCAGTGACGGATTGGCAACCTGTCCTGGGTTTATCTACCTGAAACCCCCCACCTCCTTTGATTGGGTGGTGGTGGTCTAACCCTAACCCCCCGATTTTAAGCGCGGCACGTGAATGGTCGCATTCCAGCGGGTGGTGCATCACTGCACTAATGGGGCTATTAACGTTGCCCGCACCGCCACCCTCTATATCAGAACCGTGTGCGGATTGACTCACGGTGAACACGCGGTGACGCGCTGGTAAATGATTCACGCCGTTAACATTGAATGACACCGAGTCATGTGATCCGCCGACGCGTCGGCCGCAGGTGTTTAGCAATGGAAGCTCGCGGGGATTGGAATCGGGACGATCGACGTTATTAAAGGATCACGCCGCGCCGAATTCACCCTAAAGACACGCCGCCTCGGATAAAAGTCAATTCCGGGCCTTTAAGTGAGAGTTTTTATTTCGGTGCATGAGGGGGTCGTTACTCGGACTGAGCGAGAGAGAGAGAGAGAGAGAGTCATAATTGAGCTGTCAGCGCTCCGCCGTGTTGTGACTCCAGACCTCGGCGGCAGGCGTGAGAGGAAACGTTGTTTTTCTTTTAGGAAAATGTTCTTTTTCATGACACCGTGCCATTATTGGTTCGTTGTTTGTCCGTCTCTGCGTCGCAGCAGCCTCACAGCGGGTTTAATAAAAAGCTGAAGGTTGGGGTCCCGTCTCGCGGACACATTAAGTCGCCCGGCGCCGCGTCCCGAACCGCAACAAATAAAATATCACATTCTATTTGGCTCGGCCGATTCAATCGACAACGTTCGGCTCGGTGAGAAACACCTCGCTTACCTCGCAGTGTTAAAGAATCCAACTCACACGAGGCTGTCCACAGGTCCCCAGTCTCAAATCTAACACGTTTTAATTACTTTATTAATTTAATTAAACTGAATTAAAGGGTAAGGCGGCACGGTAGTTAGCATGTTCTCCTCTCAGCACTAAGGATTCCCGGTTCGAATCTCCATCTGAGTGGAGTTTCCATGTTCTCCCCGTGTCGTGTCCACGTGGGTTTCCTCCGGGTTCTCCGGTTTCCTCCCACTGTCCAAAAACATGGATCAAGGCAATTGAGTTCACCAAATTGCCCCATGTAGAGTGTGTCTGTGTGAGTGAGTGTGTTCCCAGTGATAAATTGGCGCCCTGTCCTGGGTGTATCTGCCCAGTGCCCGAAACGTTCTCCCCTGGATTGGCATGGGGAACCCCCCCCACGACCCTAATAGAGTATAAATTGGAAGATAATGGATGGACATCTAAAGAGAGTGGGGTGGCACGGTAATGTAGTGATTAGCATGTTCTCCTCTCAGCACTGGGGATCCAGGTTCGAATCCCAAATTCTGGACGGAGCCTTCACATTCTCCATGTGGGCTTCTTCGTGCCGCTGGGCTTCCTCCAATAGTCCAAAAACATGGATTCAAGAAAATTGGCTGCTCTAAATTGCCCCATACATAGTATACATTGACATGTGGGAAACCCCCCCGTGATCCCAGCAGAGGATTAAGCATAAGATAATGGATGTATGAAGGAATGTAAAAGGGAGGAAGTCCAAAAAAAGAAAAAAGAAGTGTGTTACATTTGAAAGTGAAAGCTGTGATGTACGGCACATTTTCGGGGTTCATTCCTGTGACGCGCTCGGCTTCACCGCGACTCGCTCCGAAAACCAAACCATGGCAGATGGCTCAACACCAAACTCACTTTAAAGAAAATCAATCCCTGTGTATCTGAAGCTCGGCCTGCGGGTGGAGGAGAGGATATGGAGCTGTAGTGAATGTGCAGCGTATCGGTGTACGGCTCAAGAAAATCCCCCTCTAATGAACTCCAGCCTTCAGAGCCAGCGGAGGGCGACGCCCGTTCCAGTCGACCTCCCGACGCAGAGCCGGCGTGAGGGGCAGGCTGCTGGATTCCATTTCACATTTCTTTTAGATTTATAAATGTGTCGTCTGCGGCGGGACGTCTCGGGTTCCACCTGTTCCTTCTGTAATCCTCATCGATCTCTCCTCTCAGCTCCCAGTGCCCCGCCCCAGCAGGTGACCGTGCTCACGGTGGGCAGCCAGAACAGCACATCCATCAGCATCTCCTGGGACCCGCCTCCCGCAGACCACCAGAATGGCATCATTCAGGAGTACAAGGTGGGCGTGATATGTAAATGTACCTGTTTTAACCGAGTCGAGCCGTGAAGTACACAAAATACAGACGCTTTCACCTTAAAACCTGGTTTTCAAGATCATGCTCACTGTTTTATTAAAGAGTTTCTGTAATGGAGAATATTGAGACTTGTGACCTGTGTAGGGGGTGGCACGGTGGCTTAGTGATTAGCATGTTCTCCTCTCAGCACTAAGGATTCCCGGTTCGAATCCCCATCTGGGTGGAGTTTCCATGTTTTTCCCCCTGTCCGCGTGGGTTTCCTCCGGGTTCTCCGATTTCCTCCCACTGTCCAAAAACATGGATTCAAGGTCAATTGAATTCTCCAAATTGCCCCATATAGAGTGTGTCTGTGTGAGTGACAGTGTGTCCAGTCATAGATTGGCGCCCTGTCCTGGGTGTATCTGCCCAGCGCCCGAAACGTTCTCCCCTGGATGGGCATGGGGAACCCCCCCCCAACTGTGACCCTAATAGAGGTTAAAGTGAAAGATAATGGATGGATGGACTTGTGTAGGACAACAGAATACAGCTCACCGCTGTCGGATTCAACTCCTCATGATTCTCATATGTGAAATATAATAGAGGAGAGATCTGAGCTGCAGGTCAGTCAGTCATGCACATACACACTGTGTCCACTATGCAGCGCTGTTGAAGCACATGCAGTGTGATGATGCCTGCTGATGAAAACATGGATGACCCTGGAAACACCATCGACCTGTGCATGCACTTCTGTATCATGACTGATGCTGGCTTCTTCACTTTTTATGATCTGTTTTTTTTTGTTTAGCACAAGCAACATTTGGTCTGTTAAATCTGGAGAATTGACAAACCACAAATTCTTTAATTAAATAAATAAGTTAAATTTAATTACATTTTTCATTGTTTCAGGTGGGTGAGTGGGTGGTTAGGTAGGTGGGTGGGTGACTGGTAAGTGAGTGAATAGGTTGGTAGGTTGGTAAATGGGTGGGTGTATGAGCAGGTGGGTGGTTAGGTTGGTGGGCGGATGGCTTGGTAATTAAAATTAATTACATTTTTCATTGCTTCAGGTGGGTGCTTGGGTAGATAGGTGGGAGGGTAATTTTGGTAAGTGGGTGAATTTGTCGGTGGGTGGGTTGGTAAATAGGTGGGTAGGTGAGTGGATAGATGGCTGGGTGAGCAGATGGATGGGTGGTTATGCTGAGGGAGTGTGTTGTGTAAGTAGGTGGGTGGATGGGTAGAATTGGTTGGTAGTGGGTAGGTTGGTATATGTGTAGGTAGTTAGGTGGGTCTATGTGAGGGTAGGTGGATAGGTGGGTAGTTAGGTGGGTGGTTGAATGTGTAGGTTCTAAGGTATGTGATTGTGTAAGTAATTGGGTAGGTAGGTATAATGTATAAAAATCAATCATCTATAATTATTAATATGATTAAATTTCAGAGTGGATTTTATCTCCATCTGACGTTTTGGTTCTGCACTCTCTCTCTCTCACTCTCTCTCTCTCTCTCTCTGTCTCTCTCTCTCTCTCTCTCTCTCTCTCTCTCTCTCTCTCTCTCTCTCTCTCTCTCTCTCTCTCTCTCTCTCTCTCTCACTCTCTCTCTCTCTCTCTCTCTCTCTCTCTCTCTCTCTCTCTCTCTCTCTCTTTCTCTCTCTCTCTCTGTCTCTTTCTCATTCTCTCTCTCTGTCTCTCTCTCTTTCACTCTCTCTCTCTCTGTCTCTTTCTCTCTCTCTCTCTCAGATCTGGTGTTTGGCGAACGAGACGCGCTTTCACATCAATAAGACGGTGGATGCAGCCATTCGTTCAGTGGTGGTGGGGGGCCTCCAGGCGGGGGTGCTGTACCGGGTGGAGGTGGCGGCCAGCACGAGCGCAGGGGTCGGGGTGAAGAGCGACCCCCAGCCCATCGTCATCGGTAACCGTCTGAAAGTCTGGGTTCAGTTCAGGGCACGTTATTCATACATCACCGAAACGGCGCGGCGCCGGGTCCACTCTGTGGGAAGTTGGCATGTTCTCCCTGCACGTTCTCTTCTTCGGGAGCTCTGTTAGAAAATGCTGTTTGAATGTAATATAAAATATTCAGGCTTCCATCAGTCCACTTGTGACCGGCGCCGTCGTTGTCATCGGTTTGTATTATGGGATGTGATTCATGTTCAGATGAACCTGTCCTGACTGTCCCACCCATAACTGATGATTTGTCCACCGGCGTGCCCTTATTCTCCAAATGTCATCCCGCCGATCCATCCACAGAGAGCCCATATGTCACCTGTACGTGTGTGTGTCTGTGTGTGTCTGTGTGTGTCTGCGTGTTTGTCTGTGTGTGTGTCTGTGTGTGTGTCTGTGTGTTTGTCTGTGTGTGTGTCTGTGTGTGTGTCTGTGTGTGTGTGTCTGTGTGTGTGTGTGTGTAGGTAAGGACTTCCGAGATGTGATTGTGACCGGAAACAAGAACAACAGCATCACAGAGCAGATCACAGACGTGGTGAAGCAGCCGGCCTTCATCGCCGGCATCGGTGGAGCATGCTGGGTAATTCTCATGGGATTCAGTATCTGGTTGTACTGGAGGAGGAAGAAAAGGAAAGGCCTCAGCAACTATGCAGGTAGGTTACACACACACAAACACACTCACACAAACACACACACAAACACACACCTACATCCTGCTTTCTACACTCTAGACTTCCTGGTCTGTGCTGCATGCTGCACCTCTTTTACCAAGTTAGGATTAGTGTGTGTGTGTGTGTGTGCGTGTGTGTGTGTGTGTGTAGGAACACACACACACACACACACACACACACACACACTCAAACACACTCAGCGCCCTTAACGGCACTGATCACTGTGGCCTTTAACACACACTCTTCTCTGTCTCTTGTTTTGCAGTTCAGTCGTTCACCTTCACCCCTGCAGGTACTGTCCATTTGTCCCGTCTCGCCCGTGTCTTCGTCTCCGCGCCCATCTCACCCCACCCCCCCACCCCCCGCGTTCGTTTTAGTGTTCACACACACACCTCAGTGTCCATGCTTCAACTCTGAGCCTGTGTGTGTGTGTGTGTGTGTGTGTGCAAAACTCTTTTCATATAAAGAGTTGATAAGATGTCTGACAGCAGCGTATCGAACGTCCATCCATCCATTATCTTCCGCTTGATCCTCTATTAGTGTCGCGGGGGGGTTCCCCATGCCCATCCAGGGGAGAACGTCTTGGGCGCTGGGCTGATACACCCAGGACAGGACGCCAATCTATTACTGGGCAGACACTCACTCACACACACACGCTCTATATGGGGCAATTTGGAGAATTCCATTGACTGTGAACCATGTTTTTGGACTGTGGGAGGGAACCGGAGAACCCGGAGGAAACCCACGCGGACACGGGGAGAACATGGAAACTCCACCCGGATTGGGATTCGAACCGGGAATCCCTAGCGCTGAGAGAAGAACATGCTAAACCACTAAGCCACCGTGCCGTCTGCTTTAATAACCATTGAACTTAAAAACGAAATGTCTCAGTCGTCTTTCATCTGCTCCACATGATCCTTGACCCTCGACGCGCCCCCATACCGTGTGATTAACACCCAGAAATCCTTCTGCTTCATTGTCACCTGTACCCTATACTGCCCCTGTGGATGAGCGAGTGAGTGGGACGCTTATATCCACCACTCGCTTCGGAATGTGGTTCTTATGTCCTGAAGTCGTTGCTGATTTTGCAGATTTTTTATTTGAGTCTCGGTGTGTTTTGATAAACAGAGGACCGAGCTGAAGCGTGTCGAGAACTTTGCGGCCGCAGTTGTTGAGTAGAACCTACGTTTAGCAGACGGCAGTGTGTGATTTGTTGGGATATTTATAGATTTTATGGTTCTGGTGTTCTCAGCCCTCGGCGCCCCCGTGTGTTCGGTTCGCTGTGTAGTCTGGGATTAGGATTAATAATCTGGGATTAGTGTAACTGAGCTGAATGTCGTCATCTCTCTGTTTATTGTTTTAACTTCCCATCGCTCTGTCGCTGTCATTTTCCTGAAAACGTAATTCATTCTGCTCTGAGTTTTAACATGTTCTCCTCATTTTCCTCTCCATTTCTGTATGGTCACTCACAGATTACTCCACAGATTACACCACAGATTACACCAAAGATTACACCACAGATTACACACGACTCCACCCTGAGTGTAGAGCAGTACAGTGAAGTCTGAAATCAGTCTGATATGGGCTCTGATTTCAGTCTCTCCGATCTCAAGCTATACTTGTACTATAAATTACCAATGCTGTAGAGTATTAGTACTATGCATGAGTAATGCTATAGAGTATTATTATTACACATGAGCAATGCAAGATAGAATCAGAGTACCTTATTAATCCCTGGGGGGGGGAGGGGGGGATATTGCAGAAAAGTATCAATACTATAAATGAGTAATATAGTATAGCATCATAATCATCCATCAGTAATATGCTATAGACTATCAGTACTACGCATGTGTAATGTTTTATGGTTTCAAAACTTAATAAGTAATTCAGTACTATTACTAAGCAATGTTATAGAGTATTAGTTCCATGCATTTAAAAAGCATTAATTATTAGATTTTAAATCCATGTTTCTTGAATCCGTCTCGTGTTTTATCTCAGTCTCTGTGGAACACTCTGTTCTCTGTTCATGCTGATATAGTACAGAGTAACATACTGAACCAGTGAGATGGAGGTTCTCCTGCGGTATGTTTGGTGTGGTTCTGCTGTGTGTGTGTGTGTGTGTGTGTGTGTGTGTGTGTGTGTGTGTGTGTGTGTGTGGAACTGTCTGCAGCATTTTATAGATTATTTGTTCACGCTGAGCGCTGACCTCGGGGAAATAGATCAACCTATTGAGCATCTTCAATTCATTAAGGCAGCGTTTATTAAAGTGTTACTTAATGGTTCTGTTGGAGTAAACAGCTCACAGATTAAAGGATATTATTTCTTCTCCGCGAGCTTCATGAAAATCCATTAATGCGCTCAGCTCAGGGTCAGAGCTCTGACGTCCTCATCGTGTTCTAAAGACCCGAAAGTTCTCTCGCTTTCTTTGTGAGAACTTTTCTTGTTTGGATTAGAATATTAAACAGATACAACTTTTAGAATTTCTCACATTCTACATTCTATAAACCAAAGGGAGACCGGGATAGGACACAGTACACCTACAGGGGCTTTTATTATGACATTACACACAAGTATCCTAAATTGATGGTTGGGGTCAGAACACAGGGTTCATACGCAGCGGGGGTTCAAGGGTTCCGTTTAAGGTTCCACATTAGTACGTTCAGGCATGAGGGCTGAGTGGAACCACAATGGAACCGGTGAGGATTAAATACGCTTTAAATGCATCCCATCTCATTATCTCCTGTTTAATCCTCTACTAGGGTCATGGGGGGTAAGGTTCCTCGTGCCCATCCAGGGGAGAACATTTTGAGTGTGGAGCAGATACACTGAGGACAGTGTGCCAGTCCATCACTGGGCACTCACTCACTCACACATACTTTATATAAGGGCAATATAGTGCAGCCATTCCACCTTTAATCCATGTCTTTGGACTGTGGGAGGAAACCGGAGAACCTGTAGGAAACCCACATGGACACGGGGAGAACATGCAAACTCCACCCAGATCCACGTGGGTTTTCCCTGAGCTTACCGGTTTCCTCCCACAGTCCAAAAACATGGATTAAAGGTGAATTGGCTGCTCTAAATTGCCAATTTATTGTGTGTGTGTGTGTGTGTGTCTAAACATTCTCCCCTGGTTTGTTAATTAATAAATGATATTATAATTAAGTGCTAAATTTCTAATTAAGTGTAAATGTTTTATAAATCGATGGATCTGATTGTAATGTGTTTCTAATCTCACTCTCTCTCTCTCTCTCTCTCTCTCTCTGGCCTCAGTGACCTTCCAGCGAGTGGACGGCGGTCTGATGAGCAATGGAAGGTAAGTTTGATGTCGTTTGTTCCCCGTTTGTCGCATTTTCGGACGCCGCTCATGTTGTTGTCCTGCTGCCAATCACAAGCCCTGACCTTTGCTCCGCCGGCGCTCGCTTCAGTACCTTATTCATATTCCGCCCATCATCTTTTGGAAGGTCAACAAAGCCATTATCCCCTACAGTGTCCTCCTCTGTCCTCCGCAATCACTCTGCGATAACAGTTCTGTCTTCAAAGTGGTGGAAATAATGCTGCTGACACCTCCCTCACCCCCTCACCCCCCTCACTCCCTCACTCCCTCACTGTGACATTTCACTGTACCTCCTCGTTACGGTCTGTCTGAGTGCCGTGTACTTTCATCCCAAATTACAATACTTACATTCACTTAGTGCAGAATTTAGAAAATCAAACACTTCATATGATGTTTTAATAACAATAGCAATACGGTACGAGAGGGCGTGGCATTATGTGATTTATTCACAATAATACACAACCTCGAGTGTCTTATTGCTTTAATAAAACACTTACAAACACACTGTAAAAAAAAAAAACTACAAGGTTTAATTCATAAACACTTTTTTAAAAAACTAAATCATTAATAATCTGGTCTTCTGCAACGTAATCTAGTCCGGTTTATAAAGTGAACGCTGGTCAAAATATGCCATCTGGTGGCCAAATTACAGAATGCACTTAATAAAAAAGATATGGGTTCAGTGTTCGCTGTTTATATTAATTTGTGTTTAATAATTTAAAATAATATATTGTATATGACACAACGATATGAATGTGAAGCTCAGAGGTGTGTGTTATTGTTAATGATTACTTAATTAATGAGTCCCTGCTTTATAATCAGAATGAAAGTATACAGTTCTTAGAACCCTATTAAAGCCATTTCTGTCTCACAGATAAATGCTTTAAAAAATTTCAAACAGAGGCTGCTCATCCTGTATAACGGTCATGGGATTGTAATCTGGTGAATTCTACAGGATTACAGAGTCTAATCCAGTGCAGATATGCAGTCTGTTCTGTGTGTATGAGGTTGGTTCGTGAACGTGATATTAACCAGCAGACGGATTAGTCTCTTTAGATCAGATAATCTGATGCCACGCGCTGATCAAATTACAGAAAACAAACTGAATAATAATCTGGATAACAGAATGCTGGATGTGAGGAGACGGCTGAGCGTGTGATCTGTGATGCTCTGTGGTTTAGGAAATAACTCTTAAATTAAGAATCTAACAGCTTTGATGTGAGAACCTTTTCTTTATTATTCATACCGTATCAGAACCGCCTCAGCGCGGTGAAGTGAAGACATTTTCTGCAGTGGTGTAAATGTTCATTTTTGCATAATTCGTCTCTTCTTGGTGTTTTTCGTTAACATTATTTGATTAACTAAGAGAAAAATACCAAACACAAAACAACCCAACCACCACATCACCAAAACCTAAGATTCCTTTGTGCACAACAACACACAACACACTCTCCACCAATCACTGCTGCTGCTGCAACCCGTCACTCAGTCTCACACACACTAGATAGGGGCAAGTAAAAGCTCACCTTGAATCAATTTTTTTTGGACTGTATGACGAAACATGAGAACACTGAGAAAACCCCATGTGGACATGGGGAGAACATGCAAACTCCACCCAGATTGGGAATCGAACCTGGATCCCTAGCGCTGAGGGGCGTGGCACCTGTTAGTGAAAAAATTTCCAATTATATTAGTTCAATTTATAAATATATAAAAACAGTAGGTGCCACAGTGGTGCGGCGTCAGCACATCTGTCTCTGAGCGCTGGGAGTCTCCCCATTGCATGTTCTCCCCATATCATTGTGGGTTTCATCCCACACTGTGTGCCCAGTGATAGATTGGTGCCCTGTCCTGGGTGTATCTGCCCAGCACCCAAAATGTTCTCTTCTGAATGAGCATGGACATGGGACCCCCCCAGTCAAAAAGAATGGATTCATGGTAAACCGAATGCTCTAAATGCCCCTATATAGTGTGTATAATGTATGTGTCTATATAAGTAAGTGCGTGTCCAGCAATGGATATGCGTCCTAACCCGGGGAGTATCTGTGCAGCGCCTGAAACTTTCTTCCCTGGATGGGCATGGGGAACCCCCCCACACACACACACAACCCTAGTAGAGATTAAGCAGAAGGTAATGAATGAATTAAAACTCTAGGTTTGATTCCTTGTCTGATTTTCGGAGCTGGTTTTATTGTTTTCTATCTCAAATTTCCTCAAACACAAACTGCAGCATATGAGCTAAAGGTTCGAGGCCACGCGCACCACCACCGCCGCGCTGCCGCCGCCGTCCTCCGTCTCTTATCGCCGCTCCGCCGTCGCATTGGCAGACATTCATCAAACACGTGCCACTTCCACATCCATCAGTCGCTTTCTGATGTTGATGAACGACGGATGGATCTCAGAATGAGACCCGCCTCGTCGTGTACCGCACATTTAATACGGCGTGCACCCCCACACCCCTCTACACTCCTCTACACATGCCTGCGCCCCCGTCTCGGCGTATCTTCCTTCACGGCCGGCTGGACGCTCTCATAAATCTCACCCCCCAAAAAGAATTAGCAGAAACAATTTAAGCAGAGACGGGTTTTATTTTATCATTTGTCAGGGCGCCCCCTCCCCGTGAGGTCTGGGCGGAGCCCCGCGGTGATGAATTTGCCTGTCACCTAGCCGAGGCGGTAGGGATATGAGCATGTGTAATAATGTGAGAATAATTACCCCGGGGGAAAGGTGTATGAGCTGAGTTACCCCACCACAGCCCCGCATCAGCACCAGTTACCCCACAAACCACCTTCACCTGCTGTGTTCAATCCACCTGAAGGGCTCCGTCTCAAATCCCATGCTTTAAATTTCAACTATTTAACTCGGTGTAAAAAACAAAACATCTTTGTCCATTAAAGTACATATTCATTCATTAGCTTTCTCTCAACCCTCTGCTATGGTGGCGGGTAGGTTTTTGTTTTTGCAGTAATACAGATTAAGATTAAGGGTTTGGAAATCAGAGTTACAGTTTTTTTTTTTATATATATATATATATATATACATTTTTATAAATAAGTGCAATCTCAGCCATCCCCCCCGCTGTTTTTTCATTGGCTGCTTCTAAACTGCTCTGACTGAACAATTACCCTAATCGATCAGAGATGAAATGATTCATGGAAGATGAATCGGCCTCGACTCGGACGATCAGACTGGGGCTTAGAAATTCAGAGGACGTTTTCTGATTAGTGTTTATTTTATTTACACACACACACATATATATATATATATATATATATATATATATATATATATATATATATATATATATATATACAGGCGGCACGGTGGCTTAGTGGTTAGCACGTTCGCCTCAGCGCTAGGGATTCCCGGTTCGAATGCCCATCTGGGTGGAGTTTCCATGTTCTCCCCGTGTCTGCGTGGGTTTCCTCCGGGTTCTCCAGTTTCCTCCCACAGTCCAAAAACATGGATCAAGTTAATAGAATTCTCAAAATTGCCCCATTTAGAGTGTGTCTGTGTGCGTGAGTGTGTGCCCAGCGATGGATTGGCGCCCTGTCCTGGGTCTATCTGCCCAGCCCCCGAGACGTTCTCCCCTAGATGGGCATGGGGAACCCCACCGCGACCATAATAGAGGATAAGCGGGAGATAATGAATGAATGAATATATATATATATATATATATATATATATATATATATATATATATATATATATACACACACACACATACAGTGAGGAGTATTTGAACACCCTCCTGCAACTTTGCATGTTCTCCCATTAAGAAATCATGGAGCAGTAACACACAAATAAATTATTAATTAATCGTAAATTGTGATTTCCGAATATTTTTTTTAAGGTTATGTCTCTCACAGTGGACATGCGCCAAGGATAAAAAATTTCAGACCCCGTCATGATTTCTAAAGGGGAAAACTTGCAAAGTTGCAGCAGGGTGTTCAAATACTTATTTTCCTCACTGTATACATCCATTCATTATCTTCCGCTTTATCCTATACTAGAGTCGTGGGGGGGTTCCCCATGCCCACCCAGGGGAGAACGTCTCGGGCGCTGAGCAGATACACCCAGGACAGGACGCCAATCCATCACTGGGCACACACTCACTCACACAGACACACTCTATATGAAGTGTATTTGGAGTATATTTGGAGAATTCAATTGACCTTGATCCATGTTTTTGGACTGTGGGAGGAAACCGGAGAACCGGGATTTGAACCTGGATTCCCTAGTGCTGAGAGACGAACGTGCTAAACCACTAAGCCACCGTGCCGCCATTGTGTATATATATATATATATATATAT
>JAFMOD010000138.1:613621-686610 GCA_019802435.1 Corydoras maculifer | reverse complement strand
TTCTTTGGACTTCATGATGCTGTTTGCTCCCCAATATTCTCTTAACCAACATCTGAGGCCGTCACAGAGCAGCTGTATTTGTACTGAGATTAGATTACACACAGGTCGACCCTTTTAAGTCATTAGCAGTCATCAGGCAACTTCTGAATGCAATTGGTTGCACTCAGGGAAAAGGGGGCTGAATAATTTTGCACATTGCACTTTTCAGTTTTTTATTTGTAAAAAAATTGTTGATTCATTTATAACTTTCATTCCACTTCACAATTGTATACCACTTTGTGTTGGTCTTTCACATTAAATTCCATCGAAATATATTTATGTTTGTGGTTGTAATGTGACAAAATATGGCAAAGTTCAAGGGGTATGAATACTTTTGCAACCCACTGTATATATATATATTTATTTATACATGCACACGCACACTTTGTGGTTTATAAAGCCCTCTATCCTAAAAAGAGCTCGCGCCTTACCCACGGTGCCGTTGGCGGCGTGTGTGCGGCCGTAGCGGCCGTGTGGCCTCACCATGCCGTCAGAATTTATGAAGTTGCTTGCAGAGTGATATTGCGTGCTCGGGTTGTTTATGGTTCCCCTCGCGCGGCGTCGCGGCCCGTATTTTAGCCATGCACGTCTGTCTGAGCGCCTGGCAGGAGGGAGAAATGGATCCCGATCGAATCTGCCTCGTCCCAAGGCCACGCCACCGTCTTCCCGTCGAGGACGGATGAATCAGAGCCGGGTGTCAGGCCTCGGGATAATACACACCTCCGTCAGCCCGCCCCCGGGTTCCAGCCGTTTGCTTTTCCGATATGCCCGCCTGCCATATTTCTCAATCTAATCAGCTCGCAGCGGGAGGCGACAGGCGCAAGGACGGGGTGTCCATTTCCACTGTCAACATCATCATCGCCCTGCCCCGCCCCGCCCGTGTTGATATTCATATATGTGTACGCGCGTCTTATCTACGGCGCCACCGCTGCATCCTCATCCGTTTTCTCGGGCCGTCCTTCTGCTTCATCAATGATTGAGAACTTGTTTGACTATTTGCTCAGAGGGATTACCAAGAGAGGGGGAGATTACCGGGATGAATGTTAAGTAAAGACGCGAGGAGGAGGGAGGTAGGGACGCTTGATTAAAAACGCGAGGCGAGGAAGAGCCGGCGTCCGTTCGGAAAGCCGTGAGAGCGTGCCGAGCTTTCATACAGCGCCGACCGACGGGGAGAACCGAACGGACAGCTCGGGAGGACAGTGCGTCAGTGAGTGATGAGCCCCTGACGGAGGTACAAAGGGAAAGCCGGGGCAGGTAGACAATGCATTCGTCATGACAACAGAGGAGAGGCAGCGCCGGCCTGCGAGCGCACACGTACAAAAATAAAGGCGCGAGTGTAGCAGGGAGACGAGCAACGGAGGTGGAAATGTGTCATCTGGAATGACCCCGGACGTCTGTTTTGGCATTTCGGGGGGCTTTTAGCATGTCGGGACCCCCGACACCCCTGCGCCTGCATTCGCACCGCTCTCATTAAGTCCCGAAGCTCGCAGACGGAGACTGGCAGTCGCGCTCCCATTACCTGCACACAGCCTCAGGCTGCGTATGCTCCCCCAGGGCTGGGGGGGGGGGTTCTGCGGGGCACGATGCACCTCCCGGTTCCACCGAGGCGCGAGCGGGACCAAAGTTCTGTATGCGAACCAATTAAAAGTCCTCCGAATCCGTATTTCCACTGAGGTACCAACATGGTTTAAATGCTCGTTGGTACCTACGTTTGAGTACTATCCCGTCAGTTGTATCGGGTCCTTAGATACTCTATAAACCAATCACAATCTTTTTGATTTATAGTTTTATGGCGGGCTGATACACTGGTGTAGTTACCTCGTCCACCTCTCGGCCCTGGGGATCTGGGTGGCGTTTGCATGTTCTCCCTGTGTCCATGTGTCCACAGTCCAAAAACATAGATTCAAGGTGAATTGGCTGCTCTAAACTGCCTCCATTTAAATCGCCTCTAATTGGAGTGTCCACCCAGCGATGGTTTGGCAACCGGTCACCCTGAATCTGCCCTTCATTAAAGGTTTCATGATGAAAAAGCTTCATATACTTCTAATTAAAAAAGAGGGGGCAAATAAAGTGATTTATATATATATACATATATATATATATATATAGTATTTACACAAAGAGGTGTGTTCCCCACATTGAACCCATCTGTGCAGTGACACACACACACACACACACTGAGTGAAGTGGGCACACATGCCCAGAGTGGTGGGCAACCCTGTACTCTGTGCCCAGGGGGGCAATTGTGTTTGGGTGCCTTGGCCATGTGCATTTTAGCCAGAGTACTTGGTGTGAGCGGGAATTGAACCGAGGAAAGATGGTTCCGTAACAACAAGCCCTGCACACGAGCTCTGTGAGAGTGTGTATGTGTGTGTGTGTGTGTGTGTGGGCGTTGCCTTTGGCAAATAAGCACTGACAATGACAGTGTGTGGTGAAGGGGCCCTAATGGCCTCCAGCAGTCACCCATGACAGGTTAAACCCTAATGACGGCACCTAAACACACACACACACACACACACACACACACACAGTATTGTATTACTGTCCCTGTGATGTTATAAACGCAGAGCCCACACACTTGATGCCACTTGTGGGGTTGACACACTGGCAGTGTAAAATTTTAGGACATCCGCAGCTACTGGAAGGTGTGTGTGTGTGTGTGTGTGTGTGTGTGTGTGTGTGTGTGTGCAGCTAATAAAAACCCGGTGTGTGTAATAATAACTGGAATAAATCAGAGACGAGAGGAGGTTTTATGGCAGTAAATGGATGTGTATGCAGAATAATGTGTATCTCTCTCTCACACACACACACACACACACTTCACCCACTCCTCTCACGCACACAGAACCATCTGTTTACATCTAACTTCAGCAGATTGTCCTATCCCGTCCGTTCCTCCAACACGCCGTCACATTGGGATTTTAATCTCCCTCATCTGAACTCCACGAGGCGCTAATCTCTGAACTCTAAGCCGTCTATGCCGCACTCTGGGTAGCTCTTATTTCCCTGAGAGATGGTCCGGGTCGGGTTATCGGTATGTTTGGGTTTTGCATGTTCTCTTCATGGCTTTCCTCCTACAGTTTAATGAATTCTAAACCGTGATGTGAATGAGAGTCAATCTGTGTCTGGAGAAACAGAGGTGGTTCCCTCACGGCTTCCCCCCCTCCTGTGAGTGCTGGGAAAGGCCTCAGCACCACCCTGATCCCCCATCAAAATGTATCTCTTTGGGTTTAAAGAGTGGAAATCTTTTCCTCATCCAGCATGCTGACTGTTCTGTGTCCTATGTTGTTGCGTCTGCAGGTTTCTTTAGAGTGAGGCCTATCCCGGTTCTTTAGCTTGATGATGATGATGCTGTCCGTCTATAAAAAAAACATCAGTATAATTCATTCAGAGTGATGTAACAGAGTGAAACTGCACAGCAGCATATCATCACTGTCAGTGATCAACTCTCTCTCTCTCTCTCTATTTCTCTCGATCTCTCTCTCACTCCCCCCCCTCAGTCGTCCCGGTATCCTGAACAGCGGCGAGGCGAGTTACCCTTGGCTCGCTGACTCATGGCCAGCTACCAGCATGCCGGTTAACGGCAGTTCCGGAGGAACCAACGACCTCGGAAACTTCGGCCGTGGGGGTGAGCCGCCTGTCAATCACTGCACCGTCCACTGGCATTAAACCGCTCAGTCATGACTGACCTGAGTCAGACGTTAAAAACACTACCAATGCTCACTAACACACTGCCACCTTAATACTTCTATACAGTACCAGTCAGCCGTTAGGCCACGCCCCCTTCTCCCTCCACTTATCATATAGATGGACTTTGTAGTTCTATAATTCCAGACTGTAGTCCATCTGTGTTCTTTGTTGTTGGTTCTCTGTTCTCTATTGGTCAGGTGTAGTTTGGGTGGTGGATTGTTGATGGTCAGTTCTGCAGTGACACTGATGTGGTGGGGGGGGGTTTAGTGCAGCAGTGCTGCTGTAGTTTAATTTCTCCACCTCAGTGACACTGCTGGGATAGGAATAATGCACCCACCCAATAACCCCTGCTCTGTGGTGGTACTATTGGGGTTCTGACCATTAGAACAGAGAACACAGTATGTACTGTAGAACACACACAGGTGGACTACAGTCTGGAATTGGAGATCTACAAAGTCCATCTGCACAGGAAGTGGAACTGAGAACATGGAGCACAAGGTCCTCAGAGGGTCACGTGTTTGGGTTGGAACATCATTTCGAACCCGCGCTCAGATGCTCGTTCCATCACGATGCTGAGACTCCACGCCAGCTTTTACCTGTTCCACTGTGACCCATGATGCCTCCCCCCCCTTAAATAGGAAGATGTGAAGCTGTACTCGTGTTTTTGTTTGAATACACGTTTATACATCACCGCGCTGAGACAGGCCTATCCCATCCGCCACCTAAGCGCGCCGTCAGGTCAGAGTAATGGAGAGCCGTCTGTCATCATCTGTAGCTCAGAGAGGTGCAGAGGGGGGGCAGCAGAGAGAGAGGAGTATGGAGACGGGAAACCAGGGTCCCTGGATGGGCAGCCAGTCGTGAAGGACAGGCGCAGCCTGAACGGCACAGATGCGGACGCCTCTGCTGTGACCGTACATCATCTCCCCTTCAGTGCGTTCAGCCGCACATGCAAAGCGGCGGCGCCGGTGCTCCTCGGGATGCCAGCAAGGGACGAAGAATAAAAGGATATGAGCGTAAAGAGAAATCGAGGATGTGGAGGACGTTTAGGATTTAAATTCCTTTAAAGGTCCAATCAGCTGGACTCCAATCAGCTGGACTTCAATGAGCTCGACTCACATGAGCTCGACTCAAAATGAGCTCGACTCAAAATGAGCTCGACTCAAATTGAGCTTGACTCAAAATAAACTAGACTCAAAATAAACTCGACTCAAGATGAGCTCGACTCAAGATGAGCTCGACTCAAGATGAGCTCGATTGAAATGAGCTCGAATGAGATGAGCCCGACTCAAATGCGCTAAACTCAAATGAGCTCGACTCCGATGAGCTCGA
The DNA here is from genome assembly GCA_019802435.1 of Corydoras maculifer. Lineage (NCBI taxonomy): Eukaryota > Metazoa > Chordata > Actinopteri > Siluriformes > Callichthyidae > Corydoras > Corydoras maculifer. The sequence goes on along the minus strand of JAFMOD010000138.1, from coordinate 681,552 downwards.
CTCAAATCAGATCGACTCAGATGACTCACACCTTTAGTGCAGATGCCCCAGCATAACATTGCGGTGAGGAGCACTGTTGCCTGTGGCATGATGTTCACGGGTTGAAAGTTGGCATGTTCTCCTCATGTCTCCGCAGGTTGTTTGGATGATTCAGTGTCCTTCCGCAGTCCAAAAAAATGCAAGCCAAGCAAATAGAAGATACTTAATGCTTCCCAGATGTGAACGTTTTCGTCTGGCAGCCTATCCCGTCCGTCTCCTTTCGCACAGTGAGAATAGAAAGCTTTAAGCGTTCCCACTGCGGTGAGCGTAGTACCCAACGGTTCCCTGTTCCTCACTCAGAGACATGACTGCTCCATGTTCGTCCAGCTGAGCGGGTTCCGTGTGTTTAGAACGTAAATTACATCCCCCCCACCCCACCCCTTCATGTCTTTTTCTTTCTGTCGCCCCTGAAGACGTGATGCCCGCCGCTCAGGCCGATAAGACGGGCACCATGCTGTCCGACGGCGCCATCTACAGCAGCATCGACTTCACCACTAAAGCGGGCTTCAGTAATGCCAGTCCAGCGTCCCAGGCCACGCCGTACGCCACCACACAGATCCTCCACTCCAACAGCATCCACGAGCTGGCGGTGGAGCTGCCGGACTCTCAGTGGAAGAGCTCGCTGCAGGCCAAGCAGGAGATGACCAACCTGGGCTACTCGCTGCCCGACAAGAACTCCTGCAACAACAGTGAGTACTGCACCCTGCGTGAGGGCGGGGCTGTGGGTGGGGCTGTATGTTTAGTCACGGGCAGCAGCAGGGAAGCAGGGTAGTTTTGGTCTATAGACGGATTTGTAGGTAGATTGATGGGTGGATTTATGGATGGATGAATGCTCAAGTGGATATGTATATGTCTGGATGGATGGACGTGTGATTGGATGAATGGCAGGATGTATGTATGGATAAATGAATGGCTAGATGTGGACTGGATGGATGTTTGAATGGGTGAGTGTATGAATGAATGAATGGATGATTGGATGGATGGATGGCTGGATGAATTCATGTATGGCTGGGTATATTGGATGGATGGATTGATAAATGAATGGATGATTAGATGTATGTATGTATCAATAGGTGTATTGAAGGATGGATGAATGAATGGATGATTGGATGGTTGAATGTCTGTATGGTTGTGTGTATTGGATGGATGGATAATTGGATGAATTAATGAATGGATGATTGGCTGTATGTATGTATGGGTGGGTGTATTGAATGGATGGATGAATGAATGAATGATTGGATGTATGTATGGTGGGTGCATTGGATGGATGGATGAATGAATGAATGATTGGATGGATGTATGGTGGGTGGATGATTGGATGTATGTATGGGTGGGTGTATTGTATGGATAAATGAATGAATGATTGGATGTATATATGGGTGGGTGTATGGATGGATGGCTGAATGGATGATTGGATGGTTGAATGTCTGTATGGTTGTGTATTGGATGGATGAATAGATGATTGGATGCATGGATGTATTTATGTATGTATGAGTGGGTGTATTGGATGAATGGCTGATTGGATGGATGGATGGATGAATGAATGGATGATTGGATGGGTGGATGTATGGGTGGGTGTATGGATGGATGATTGGATGGATGTATGGGTGGGTGTATTGGATGAATGGATGTATGGGTGGTGTATGGATGAATGAAAGAATGAATGAATGATTGGATGTATGTATGGGTGGGTGTATGGATGAATGATTGGATGTATGTATGGGTGGGTGTATGGATGAATGAATGAATGAATGATTGGATGTATGTATGGGTGGGTGTATTGGATGAATGGATGTATGGGTGGGTGTATGGATGGATGTATGAATGAATGAATGATTGGATGTATGTATGGGTGGGTGTATGGATGTATGGATGGATGTATGAATGAATGAATGATTGGATGTATGAATGGGTGGGTGTATGGATGAATGGATGTATAGGTGGGTGTATGGATGAATGGATGTATGGATGGATGTATGAATGATTGGATGTATGAATGGGTGGGTGTATATGGATGAATGGATGTGGACCGACTGGTCTCGGTGCACCGCCCCGCGCCGCCGCTCTAACCGCACGGTCTGCATGCGCTTTCGCTCGTCTCGCCTCTCACCTGACGCCACTCTTTTTGACCTTCGACCCCACTAGCACTCCTTTTCATTCCCGACTACCGATTGGCTGACGGATTGTCTAACAGAATGCCACACAACCAATCACAGGATTTCAGCACCACCAGCTCCTACAATAGCTCCGAGCGGAGCGGCAGCCTATCAGGTTGGTATCCCACCGGCACGGGGTCCTCATCTTACCCTCCAGCTGTAACCCATCTGCCCCACTGTTTCCTCCACTACCCCCCCCCCCCACACCCTGCACTCCCTGCACACTACCATCCACTTCCTTTATGTTCTACCTGTTTGAATGGTTGGGTTGATCTTTAATGGAGGTTCCGTTGGTACAGCAGGTATCAATTTATATATATATATATATTAGGCGGCACGGTGGCTTAGTGGTTAGTGGTGGCTTGGAGATCTTGGTGGAGTGTCCGCATGGGTTTCCTCTGGATTCTCCAGTTTCCTTCCACAGTCCAAAAACATGGATCATGGATTTCCAAATTGCCCCATATAGAGTGTGTCTGTGTGAGTGCGTGTGTGCCCAGTGATAGATTGGCACCCTGTCCGGGGCCCAGCGCCCAAAACATTCTCCCCTGGATGGGCATGGGAAACCCCACCGTGACCCTAACAGAGGAAGAGCTGAAGATAATGAATGAATAAATGAATATATATATATAAATTTTTATTTACATCGAGCTTTTTAACAACAGTACTTCGAATCCACGTTTTTTGGACTGTGGAAACAACCGGAGAACCCGGAGGAAATCCACATGGACACGGGGAGCACGGGATGTCAGACCTTGTGACGTTTCAGGCGCTGGGCAAATACACCCAGGACAGGGCGCCAATCCACCACTGGGGGCACACTCTCTCACACAGACACATTATATAGGGGCAATTTACAGCAGCCAATTCACCATCGGGTGGGGTGCCGCCCATCGGGAAGGACAGTACCAGTCCAAAGTTTGGACACGCCCCCTTCTTGCTCCTCAGTTGGATTCCTGATGTGCGATGTGCAGGATTTAATATTTGGGTCGCGCCTGCTGCCGTAAATATTAGTGGATTTTTGACTGAGTTGGTTTCACTTCTTTAATTAAATCTGCCGCCTCTGCATTCATCTGCCCTCGTTTGCTTTGCTGGATTAATTAACATGACGAGGACTCCACTCAGAGGCCGAGAGACCGACGTCAGGCCGCCGGCTCGCGGATTGAGGCGTGATGTCTGGCAATTAGGACTCGGAGGAAGGTTTAGATTTGGGGGGGAAAAAATGGCAGCCACTCGAGTAAACAGGTCCATTTATCTTCATTAGAAATCCTGGCTCAAGAAATCTCAACCTGAATTACTGAAGTGAGCTTCATTACTCGCTTTCATTAGCGTTATGAAGCAGCGCATGTAAACGTGTTCTACAATTACAAACTCAATAAGGAGCAGGCCTGAGCCAATCAGGGAGCGCCTCCGTTACATATAGACACTTCATTGAGTCTTTAGAACTGACTTAATGAGGACACGCCCCCTACTGGAACAAACGCAAACAGCAGCCAGCGTTGTTAAATCATGTACATTTTTGAATGGCAATTTAGAACAGGCAATTCACCTTAAATCCATGTTTTTGGACTTTGAGAGGAAACCAGAGAACCCGGAGGAAACTCACGCTGACACGGGGAGAACATGCAAACTCCACCCAGATCAGGATTCAAATCTTTAGACCTAGATGTCATAGCCACCATGCAACCAGCGGGGGAGGTTCCCCATACCCAGCCAGAGAACATTTAGAATTCATCACTGGATTCACACACACACTAAATAGGGGCAATTTTTGGACTGTGGGAGGAAACCGGAGAACCCGGGAAAAAAACACACACACACACACACACACACACACACACACACACAGGAGAGAACTCAAACACACGATATAGGGGCAATTTACAGCACACACTTTATAGGGGCAATTTACAACACACACTATATAAGGGCAATTTACAGCACACACTATATAGGGGCAATTCTTGGACTGTTGGAGTAAACATGAGAAACCTGAAAAAACACACACACAGGAGGAACTCAAACACACTATATAGGGGCAATTTAGAGCACACACTATATAGGGGAAATTTTTGGACTGTGGGAGAAAATTGGAGTACCCAAAAAAAAAAACACACACACACACACATAGGGAGAACTCAAACATACTATATAGGGGCACTTCAGAGCAGCCAATTCACCTTGAATCCATGTTTTTAGAGGAAACCGAAGAACCAGGAGAAAACCCACATGGACACGGGGAGAACATCCAGACTCCACTGACACACCATAAAATCACCCCCCCCCTCCACATCAGTGTCACTGCAGAACTGGCCATAAACAATCCACCACCCAAATGAGACCTGACCAATAGAGAACAGAGAACCAACAACAAAGAACACAGATGGACTACAGTCTAGAATTATAGAACTACAAAGTCCATCTATATGATAAGAGGAGGGAGAAGGGGGCGTGTCCTAACGTTTGGCTGGTACTGTTCCCAGTGCCGATGCCTGGCATCCGGGTTCCACCAGCGGTCCTGCAGACAGAGGGCCTTCAGGAGGCGGAACCTCAGAGGGATGGCCGGGGCTCTGAACCGCCGCAGACACGAAGGCTGGATTTCTCTGATGTGCGATTACGTTCAAACCAAAAGAATAACAATGAGAAGCTATTCACTCCCGCAATCAGAACAATTAAAGCGTGAGCGCGCGATCCGACGCGCCGACGGTGGAAACACGAGTAGAACAGATACGGCTCGGCGGTTCCGCTCGAGAAAAGCAGAGTAATAGAATGTCGGCGGGAGACGGCTCGGGGGTCCGGACCGGCGAGATGGCGGGGATAGGCCACATCTGCATTTGCATTTACAGAGAGATAGAGTGAGAGAGGCCATAGGGCAAGCTGCTCTTTATTGTTTCCCCATCGAACATGTGCACTCAATTTGCCCCGCGCGGGATATCTTACCTCACTATCTCAAATAATTAGGAGATACGCAGCCATGCCGACTTCGGCCGAGTGGAATCTTAATTGCTGATTTGTTGTGCCAGCGGTATGTGGTTTGATTTTTAAAAAAAAAAGGGTGCCGCGGTGCAGAGCATGATGTCAGAAGTAGGACACGTCCCCTGGGTTCTGCCTACGTTATCAGTGAATGCTCTAGAACACCGGCTGTACTGTATATTTGTTTAGGTGACCTACTTAGTGTGTGCTTTAACGTGTACGTTATTCTTCATATAAACCCTGAGATGACGTATCCGTCTAATTAAGTGACGAACGCCTCGATATCCAGCGTGCAGCTGAACGGAACGCCCGCAGGAAGCGGACGTAATGAATTCAGCGAGGAAGACGAGGAAGAGTGAGAAAGACACTGACTGCAGTAACCTCGTCTGAATAGAATATCTGCGGCGCACAGCTGCAGCTCGCATTAGAACTCACATCCGTCCCAGAAAGCCATGAAATTCAGGTTCCTCGAGGTTAATGTCATTCGCTGCTGAAGAACCAGCACGTTCCGCGCAGCCGTAATAATCTGAGATAATAATAAACAGAGCTCTCAGATTCCACCGGAAGAGACGAGTCGCTCGCAGCACATTGCAAACGTAGAGTTATCACAACCATCACATCACAGAGTTCCAGATTAATCACTAAAGAAGCAACATGTGGCAAATTAAAGCTTTAAACAAAGACAGAACATTAAAAGGTTTAATAATAATACAATTTATATTAGTTCATTATTAATGCAGTAAGGTCCGAGAGGGCGTGGCATTATTCTGAATAAATCACAGGAATGAGGTGTTATTAGTTCCGATGTGTAGTGGAGCACAGCGACACCTCTTTCCCGTGATTTATTTACAATAATACACAACGTCGTGTTTACAAAAACCAATATAATAAAAAAAAAAAAACTTGATTATTGAATGTGTTTATTAAAAACTAAATTATTATTAACCTGTTGACGTAATGGTGGCGTAATCTAGTCTGGTTTTTAAAGTAAACGCTAATCGCTGAGTAACAGGATACCTGTTTCTCTAACAACCGAATTACAGAACAGAATTCAAACAGCCACAAAAGGAGCTTAGAGCTCATCAGACAAATAATGTATTGTATATCACGCATTGATACGAAAGTGAAGCGCTCAGAGGTGTGTATTATTGTCAATGATGTCACGGCTGGACAAACACAACCATCACATCACAGAGTTCCAGATTAATCACTAAATAAGCAACATGTGGCAAATTAAAGCTTTAAACAAAGACAGAACATTAAAAGGTTTAATAATAATACAATTTAAATTAGTTCATTATTAATGCAGTAAGGTCCGAGAGGGCGTGGCATTCTTCTGAATAAATCACGGGACTGAGGTGTTATTAGTTCCGATGTGTAGTGGAGCACAGCTACACCTCTTTTCCGTGATTTATTTACAATAATACACAACGTCGTGTTTACAAAAACCAATATAATAAAAAAAAAAAAACTTGATTATTGAATGTGTTTATTAAAAACTAAATTATTATTAACCTGTTGACGTAATGGTGGCGTAATCTAGTCTGGTTTTTAAAGTAAACACTAATCGCTGAGTAACAGGATACCTGTTTCTCTAACAACCGAATTACAGAACAGAATTCAAACAGCCACAAAAGGAGCTTAGAGCTCATCGGACAAATAATGTATTGTATATCACGCATTGATACGAAAGTGAAGCGCTCAGAGGTGTGTGTTATTGTCAATGATGTCACGGCTGGACAAACAGCTCAGCCAATCAGATTTAAAGATTTTCCTGCAAGGACAAAGTAAACGGACACGTGCCTTATGTGGACTTGATTTTTGTTTTGTGCGTTTCAATACACGCCTTCGTATGAATGTCGTCATGGCGCTTCTACGATTAAATAATTGTCACGTTTTTATTCGTGATTAATTGCAAAAACGATTAATTGTCTCATCTGTGGTGGGGAGACATCATGAGCTGCTTCTTGAGTGTTGTACAGAGTATATAAAGCTCCGCAGGGTCCTAAAGAGTGTGTTAAATGTCGTGATTATTAATTAGGGACACTAGTTGACATTTTTTTAATCCTGTTGCATGCAAGTGCAGCTTCAAAGCCCTTAAGGAGAAAACCAATTTGTACCTTGAGGCAGATGGCTACAACAACCATTATTAGTGTAACATATACTTTCTTCAAAATGTTAATATCATAGGTGGATTTTTACAAATAAATATTTAAATACTGTCTCTATTTTCAAACCACTATACCTGCTGGTTGTATTTGGGTCTTTTTTTTTTTTTGGAGGGGGGGGGGGGGAGGGGGGGGGTCGATCTGTATTCTGCCTTTGATCTGCAGCTTGGTGTCTGTCTATAAATCCTTGACACTCTGAACTCTGACTTGCTGCTTGTTTGATATATAGACGACTCGATGGTCAGTTCATTCCCTGTCAGCGAAACCCCCCCCCCCCCCCAATTCAAATGGGTGTAATTTCAGGCCCGGTCCTGAGGAGAGTGGCGTTTGCAATATTGATGTGCCAGGTAGAGTGCCACGGACGGAGGAAGTGAGGCAGTGATTGAATGATTAAGCCATCGCTCCCTTTATTGGCCAAAGTGTCGCCCCGAAGAAACGATTAGGAAACCCAATTACCCCCCCCCCCCCCCCCCCCCCCCCCCCCCCCCCCCCCCCCCCCCCCCCCCCCCCCCCCCCCCCCCCCCCCCCCCCCCCCCCCCCCCCCCCCCCCCCCCCCCCCCAACGCTTTGTTTCCATCGTTTGTTTGACGAGTCCATTCTCCTCTGCAGCCTCCGCCCTCGTGCTACGGTAGCTCGCCGTCCACGCGGTGGTGCGTCGTGGATGGTGGCGCTGCGTAACAGCCGCGCTGCAGAGCACACCACAAGCTTCAGCCACCGCATGACAAATCTGCTTATAGCTAAATCCAGAAGCCCTTTTTGCCAAAGAACGATGCTCTCTGTGGAAAAAAAAACACCATTTTATTTTCTTCTAAAGCCTTTAAATAAGAATAAAAAGCAGTTGTGGATTGCTGGAGGTAATTTATAGCCTGCGTTCTGGCGTCTTATGAAATGGCAGGATGGTGCAAACCACAGTGTGCGGAGTGGTCCAAGTAAAACGGGTTCTGGGCAGTGAGTACACAGAGCGCTGGCGGGAACAGCCAGGACTGCAGCGGGGTGACTGATCAGATTCCCTCCACATTGGAACCATCATCCACGGCGGTGTGAGTGATGTCACGGCCCGGTGGACCCGCAGGTGGGCCTGGTACCGAGCAAGTTAACGGATCGTCAGCGACGTGTTGGTTCATTTGTTGGAATTGCGACGGCGTTCTCGAAGCTCGTTTCCTGAATTCTAATTGGCTCAGAACGATCACATGAACGACAACTGGCGCTGCGGGTTCGAAGGCGGCGCATCCGGTGAGCGACGACCTGGAGGAACGTCGGATGCTGATTTTGGTATTAACATATAAAGCCAATGATATATCATGACCTACTGCGAGAATGAAACGGCGACGGCGCCACCTGCCTCGTGCGCTGGAAAGTGAGATTTACATAAATTAGTGTCACATGACTGTAAATCTCATGTCGCAGATTAACGGCAGTCGAATCACAGAGCGGCCACCTGGAATGTATACATGTCGTCTGTGTGTTATTGTGATCTTACACTGTAACTGAGACCCAGTCCCCACTGAGACCCAGTCCCCACAAGGTTTCTTCATGCTTACAACCCTGTACAGCTGCTTTGAGACAGAGCTCTATATAAATACATACACTCTAAATACATACAATGCAACAGAAAACAGAGACCCGGCCTTTAAACTTCTCATTAGTCACTTTAACGAGTCACAGAGAGGACAGTCGGTGGGTTCCACCGAGTCCCGTGCTCCGCAGAGAGACGTGTTCTAGTTTCAGCACATGTCTAGTGTTCTAATCACCGTTTTTTTTTTTATGTTATTAGCTGGAAAAGGCGGAAAGAAGAAAAAGACCAAAGCGAGCGCCAAGTCCACTAAACCCAACGGCTCCAGCTGGGCAAATGTTCCGCTGCCACCCCCTCCGATCCACCCTCTGCCAGGCACAGATATGGACCATTACACCACAGAGCACCTTGAAGGAGGAGGGTAGGATGTGAATTAAGACTTTATTAGTTACAGTAACAAAACGCAAAAGAGGAACCTGACTGTTAAGCCTGCTCTGAGTCTGCTTTAAAGAATAATACACACCAGACACACAACGTTTCATCTGCTGAACATCCAAATTATAATCAAGCAATACGGTATGAGAGAGCGTAGCATTGTAAATAAATCACAAGAGGTGTTATTAGTCCTGACGTGTAGTGGGGTACATTTCCACCTCTTACCTGTGATTTATTCACAATAATACACAACCTCGAGTGTCTTATTGCTTTATTAAAACATAAACACACTATAATAATATTGATAAGTGCATTCATTAAAAGCAAAATGCTGATCACTGAGTAACAGGATTCCAGTTTCTGATAGTAGTAACTGTCAAATACTGCCAACTGTTGGCCAAATTACAGACTACACATTATAAACAACAGCCTTGGGAATCGGCTCGCTGTTCATGTGAGATTTACAAAAATTAGTGTCACATGACCCTCCCCCCCCCAAACACTGAGACTCGGTCTTCACAAGGTTTCTTTAACCCCATAAAGCTGCTTTGAGACACTGCATAAAACAAAAAAAACATAATGCCATCTAGTGGCCAGATTACAAAACACAGTTAATATAAACATCGTAACAGGTTAAGTGCTGATCTGGAATCAGGCTCGCTGTTTATATTAATCTGTATTTAATGATTTAAAGTAATGTATTGTGTATCACACATTGATACGAATGAGAAGAGGGGTGTGTTATAGTCAATGATGTCACGGCAGGAAGAACGGCTCAGCCAATCGGATTTAAGGATCTGGGTATTAGACTTGTGTTCATAAAGCATGGGCAGTGCAAAATGTTTTCACCTCCACTTTGGTTATTTCAAAAGAACAGGGTCTGGGCGCCCAAAAAACATGGAGGAGGTAGAGCGCCCTGCCTGAGAGGCGTGCTCGCCTTTCAACCCCATTAATTTCCATCTTAGAGAGTCGTCCGCCTTAATAGGCAATCTGCTAAACGAGGACTCTTCTGCTCTGTAAATCTCAGTAGTGTCTTTAACAGCTTCTGATTAAAACTGTTATGTCCTCTGGGCCGTGCGCAGACAAATTTCTTTAATGAGCATTGACTTTATGATGTGTATTAGCTCGGCATGCTGAGAATGAGTGCTGGGATAAGCCCCGCACTTCAGGTTGGTATGTATCTGGCAGAATACAATATCAATTTTATGGATTGTTCCCTAAATACTGAGGCTTTTAGACAAAACACCAGGTTTATATAATCAATCACAGCCTGGAGCTTCCATCCACGTGGAAACGGTTTGGGGAAGGTCCAGTGCATACGAAGAAGGGTCCATATGCACTGGATGGAGGTCCAGTGGATGAAGGTCCAGTGCATATGAGGGATAGAGGTCTTAAACCCGTCTTTTCACCCAACATCAGTGTCTGACCTCTCAAATGAGGCACGCCATGGGTTCCTCAGCTGTAAGCGTGTTATATTTAGGTATTTGTCCGTATTTAGAACCTGATTGGTGTTTTTTTTTTTAGGATTTCTTTGGGAACATTCCGTTTTAATCCCCGTTTAATTTCCTTTCTTACAATTTCTCAGCTACGAGAGCGACGATTGGGGGCACCCACTTCCCGTGCAGACCTACCTGCACCAGGGACTGGAGGATGAGCTAGAGGAAGAGGAGGAGCGCGTGCCGACCCCGCCCATCCGCGGCGTGGCCTCGTCGCCCGCCGCCATGTCGTTCGGGAAGCAGTCCACCGCCACCCTGACGCCATCTCCACGCGATGAGACGCAGCCCATGCTGCACGCACACCTGGATGAACTCGCGCGGCAGTATCAACTGGACATCGCCAAGCACACCTGGTAAAGAACCCACTGCGTTGCCATGGTGACCGTTAGGAGGAAACCGGAGAACCCGGAGAAAACCCACACAGACTCGGGGAGAACATGCAAGGCTTTCCTCCACGCAAAGTAAACGAGTTCCGTGTTTTTATTCCGTCCCTCAGAAAGTGGCACGTGCTCATTACAGCCACACACCCCCCCCCCCCCCCGATAACACAGAACCTGTCAGACATCACGTCACTCGACTGATGAGTGTGTTGCGTCGAGTCGGCGGGGGAAAGCCCGTTATTATATCCAAATCCGGGCGTAGATGCATCAAAGGATGCACACACACACACACACACACAGGGCGCTGTCAGCCACCTGACTGACGCTCGCGCTCCCGCGCTGCTCGCCATTGTGTCGTCTTCAGTTGCAATTAGCAGGTCATTGTGTTCTTGCGTTAACACGGCGGCGCAGAATTAAACGGATTGTTCCGATCCGCCTGAAGCCTGACGGGGAGCGCTCCAGAAACGGCAAACGCAACATGACAGGAAGCGGTCCCCCTGCCCACCGCCCCAACCCCCCCCCCCCCCCTAATTGGCCCCGGTGTTGTTCTGAGGCCCTTTGTTTGCAGCTGACAGAGATGTGCGTGTGTGCTGACGCCTCCCGTCTCCCGCAGGCATATGCAGGGCGGCCCGTACCCGCCGCAGGCTCCCGCCCCGCCCGTCGGGTACATGTCCAGCACGCTCGTGTCCGACATCGAGACCGACCTTCCCGACGATGAGGGCGAGGAGGACGAGGACGAGGAGGACGAAGGCTACGAGATGTCGCCGCCGCCCATCCGCGGCATCGAGCACACGCCGGGTTCCAGCATGGACAACCTGGAGAGCTCGGTGACGGGTGAGGAACCTTTCAGAGGAACCTTTTATTCTTATAGAATTTATTCATATATAAGCATCAGAAGTCCAGAGTCTCTCTGACATCATCACGCCGCTTTTAAATTAGGGAACCGGTTTTATTTTGACCCTAATACCTCCACTCACTGAGCAACCACACCCCCGTACCCACAATCCCACTGTCTCTGATTCTACATTAACGTGGTGGAGCATTAGGGTGGAGGTGAGATTTAGAGTGTACAGTGAGTGGTACCCCTAATACACTGATGTAGTAACCCTGATGTACTGCAACCCAACGAAATCAGCCTCATTTTATCATAAAGTTTATCAGTGGAGCATGTTACAGTCACATCGTAATTAGGGTTTCGGGTTGCTAGAGCCTAACCTGGCATCATAATTAGGATTTTGGGGTTGCTGGATCCTATCCCGGCATCTTAATTAGGACTTTGGGGTTGTTGGAGCCTATCCTGGCATCATAATTAGAATTTTGGGGTTGCTAGAACCTATCCCGGCATCTTAATTAGGATTTTGGGGTTGCTAGAACCCATCCCGGCATCTTAATTAGGACTTTAGGGTTGTAAGAGCCTATCCCATGATCATAATTAGGATTTTGGGGTTGCTAGAGCCTATCCCAGCATTATAATTAGGGTTCTTAGAGCTTATCCTGGTGGAGCCTAGTGAGTGGATACAGGGCACTGCTGCGTCTGATCCACTGACATCATGTCGGTGTCTCTGCCGTGCTGAGCATCGACCACCACCCTAATAAGACCCGCTGAGTGGGAGTTCAGTGGCTTGAACATGTGAGTGTCCCCTCCACCTCGCACCCTCCACCTCGCACCTGAGAATTAGCATATTTAAATTGCGTCTGCTCGTGCCGTCGGAGCCAAACTTTACCGAATTGTAATTACTGTTGGTGAGAGAGATAAGAAAAAGTCCATGAATTTTAAAAGAGGCTTTCAAATTGGGAAAAGGATACCGGCACCCGAATGAATGAGCCGCCGAAATAAGAGGAAATGAGATCAGAAAAAGGAGCCGTGTGAAGCTGGATCGCAGTTCCAATGCCACCCATCCCATGCGCACGTCCTGGGGAACATTTAGAATAAATATCACGTACGCCCATTTCCACCGTTCCAGCCAGCAGGAGCCATTTCCATTTTTACAGTGCGCTGAGACGCTTTTATGGGACGTCTGTCACGTCTGCGGACATGTGAAGGGTACGACATGAAGACACGGAGAACCCAGAGTTCTCCAGGAGCACGAGGAGCAGCGAGCCGGGATAGGCCCTCACGGAGTGGACTGACGGATGTGGTGTGTGTTTGTCGAAACACTCGACGCTCCGTATGCTCGGCTGTCGGGGGGGGGGGGGGCCCCCCCCCCCCCCCCCCCCCCCCCCCCCCCCCCCCCCCCCCCCCCCCCCCCCCCCCCCCCCCCCCCCCCCCCCCCCCCCCCCCCCCCCCCCCCCCCCCCGTCCGCGTGGGTTTCCTCCGGGTTCTCCGGTTTCCTCACACAGTCCAAAAACATGGACCAAGTCAAAATGAGTTCTCCAAATTGCCCCAAATAGAGTGCGTCTGTGTGTGTGTCTGTGTGTGACTGTGTGCCCAGCGATAGATTGCCCCCTGTCCTGGGTGTATCTGCCCAGCGCCCGAAACGTTCTCACCTGGATGGGGAACCCCCCCGCGACCCTAATAGAGGATAAAGCGGAAGATAATAAATGAATGAATGAATGTCTGTAGGATTCACATCCTGTACATCTGAGAGGTGAGGGAACGACGCTCGGATGGGAATCTAGAATGTGAAGCGCAGAACCGAACCTCCGGAAGCGTGCAGCAGCGTCTCGGGGCTTTAACCTCACGCTGCTTTATGAGCTCTGTAATCTCTCCAGTGAGCTTACCTTTAAACCGCCGCTGCCAGCCACGTTCTCATAAAGCGAGGTCGCACGGCCCGGAGGCGGGCGGAGACGCCGGCTCGTCAAGGGGAATAATTATGATGCTTAACGATATGCAGATGAGGGCCGGGGCAGGTGTAAATCAGCTTTAATGGCAGCGGGGCGCTGGATGGCTTTTATGACCCAGATAACACGGCTTACCGGAGCCGGGAATATTAACTCTGCTTCAGGAGCGCCGCCTCTGAGCGGAGGGGGTATAGACCTGTGGCCCCCGAGTGAGTGAGTGAGTGAGTGAGTGAGTGAGTGAGTGAGTGAGCGAGTGAGCGAGTGAGCGAGTGAGCGAGTGATAGAGAGTGAGAGAGAACCACATGCAGATGTTCTGTTAGTGTACGTTTGTTTACATTAAAGAGACATCGCCTCTATACTGTGTGTTGAACCAGTGCAGACAAAGCTGATGCATTACCCCTGATGTAGTACTCTTGATGTAGTACCCCTGATGTTGTACCCCTGATGTTGTACCCCTGATGTTGTACCCCTGATGCATTATGCCTTGATGCATTATGCCTTGATGCAGTAACCCTTATGCAGTACCCCTGATGTTGTAACCCTTATGCATTACCCCTGATGTTGTAACCCTTATGCAGTACCCCTGATGCATTATGCCTTGATGCAGTAACCCTGATGCAGTACCCTTGATGCATTATGCTTTGAGGCAGTACCCCTGATTTTGTACCCCTGATGCAGTATCCCTGATGCAGTATCCCTGATTTTGTATCCCTGATTTTGTTCCCCTGATATTGTACCCCTGATGCAGTACCCCTGATGTTGTACCACTAATGCAGTACCCCTGATGTTGTACCACTGATGCAGTACCCCTGATGCCTTACCCCTGATGCCTTACCCCTGATGCAGTCTGCGGACCTCAATTAATCATATAGTTCATCATAGTTCATTTTACATTCACATTGTAATTAGGGTTTCGGGTTGCTAGAGCCTATCCCAGCATCATAATTAGGATTTTGGGGTTGCAAAAGCTTATCCCGGCATCATAATTAGGAAATTAGCGTAAAAAGGAAATTATCCTGGTGGAGTATATGGTTGAACTCTTGGTGGAGCCTCCAGAACTCCTGGTTTGGACCCTGATGAAGACCCTGTCCTGGGTGTGTCCGCCCAGCGCCCTAGAAGAGGATATAGGATAAAGTGTTAAATAATGGATGGATGGATGGATGGAATTTGTATTTAACGAAAACCCAAAATCCTGCTGTTCTGTTCACGTTTTCTGTCAGAAATATGGATTTCTTTGATAAACTCATCCAGCTGCTGATTGTAGGCTCCATGGTGAATGGGTGGGGCTCGGCGTCAGACGACGACGACAGGCCCTTCTCCAGCCACAGGTCGAGCGCGGGCAGCTCGTCCGACGGCTTCCAGTCCTCCCACTGCGGCTTTAAGCGCGCGCTGGCCGATAAAGCCGGCTACAGGCTCACCAAGAGAGGTGTGTGGCCGGCCCAGGGGTTTTGTTCGTCTGCTCTCGCTGACTTGGCTCGCTCGGCTTCGCCGTTGCTTTCATTTTCTTTTTATTGGACGCTCCAATCAGGTCTGAGCATGACCCCGAACAGCGACATTAACATGAGATCACACACTTCTGCACTGTTCCCTTGTTCTGCACGATGTTCTGTACTCCACTCGTCTCTTATTGGCTCTTCAGTGACTGCACTGACTTATTACCCAGAATTCAATGAAGCACTTGGTGTCCAGCTTCTCTCTGTGGTTATTAACAGCTTGGTGCGATGCTCATAACCCTCTCTCTCTCTCTCTTTTTCGCTCTCTCTCTCTCTTTTCATTTCCATCATGGTTGTTAATAAGCTCCTCCCCCCTGCCTGTCGTAGTGAAGCATACTCATTCGTCCTCTCTGCGTTTACCAGATCAGTGTGCGGCTCTGAGGCCCCGCCCCGCCAGCCCCTTCTCCACGGACGGAAGCACGATGGGTTCTCACAGCCTGGGCCACCAGCGAGCGGCGCGACCCGCCCGCAAACACAAAGGCCCCGCCACCGCTCTGCATCGCAGGGACCCCAGCGCTGACGGTGAGGCCCCTGTGAGCCGGCCCCTCGTCCGTCCCGATGGACGTTCTCATCTGTCATCAACTGTGTCAACACTGCGTATAAAACATTAATCAGCATGTTATTAAACCCTCAGAAGTTTATTAAACAGAGGATTCACTCTACAGACGCTCCTCGTTCATCACCAGAGAAAGTTCCGAAAAGTTTAGTAATTGCTGGGAAAGTCATTAAGGGTCCGATTCCCGCAGCGTGATTTAAAACGCAGCTTCAAATACGCAAACTGCATCCCTAATTATCTTAATTCTTCATGGGTGTGTTTAACGTGTAATAATAGAGGGAGCTGTAGCTCAGTGTTTAGGGTGTTGGGCTGTCAATCTGAAGGTTGTGGGTTCAAATCCCTGGTCCACTGAAGTTACCAATGTGGGTCCTTGAGCAAGACCCTTAACCTCATTGCTCCAGGGATGATGTGATTAACCCTGTGCTCACATTGTAAGTTGCTTTGGATAAAAGCATCTGCTAAATGACCGAATGCAAATGTGAAATCAGCGTGTCACGTGCCATTCCCTTTAAGATCCAGGTGGCGCTTTGACTTTGGCGGGTTGCTATTTAACTCAGTCAGATTTAATAACATCTGGGTTAAAAGCGATACACCAGAAATGAACCTGAACACGCCGCATTTCGAGACGGCCACGCCCATCGGGTGGAAGATGCATATATTCACACGCAGGGTTGCTATTTGAACGACGCAGACAGAAGGTGTGAGACCAGACCATTGGCGGGGGGGTAAGGGAGTGACGAGAATTGTGGTACTCCTTATGAGATGAGAGGGCACATGGTCTCAGAATGAGTGGACTTGGACAGATATTGGACTCAATTAACAATGAATTATTTTGCCTTTTAATGTTTCCGTCTTCCTTTAAATAATTATTTGAAGGAAAACGGAAGACAGAAACATCCATTCATCCATTATCATCCGCTTTATCCTCTGTTAGGGTCGCGGTGGGGTTCCCCATGCCCATCCAGGGAAGAACGTTTCGGGCACTGGCCAGATACACCCTGGACAGGGCGCCAATCTATTGCTGGGCACACACTCACTCACACGCATACACACTCTATATGGGGCAATTTGGAGAACTCAATTGACTTGATCCATGTTTTTGGACTGTGGGAGGAAACCGGAGAACCCGGAGGAAACCCACGCGGACACAGGGAGGAAACTCCACCCAGATGGGGATTCGAACCAGGAATCCCCAGTGCTGAGAGAAGAACATGCTAATCACTAAGCCACTGTGCCGCCCAAAGAGGTACACATTAAAAGGCAAAATGATTCATTGTTCATTGAGTCTCTCTCTCTCTCTCTTTTCATTTCCATTATGGTTGTTAATAAGCTCCTCCCCTCTATCTGTCGTAGTGAAAATTTAAAAACCTTTAAAACCTTACATTCAAAACCTTTATATGGTTGCAAATGTATTTAAATTTGATTATTTTGAGATGCCGGTTGGATTCTGAGGTTGTGGTTGGTATTAAAGTTCTCGCTAAGTGACTGAAAACAGCCTACACACACTGCTTATGAGCGCGTTGGTGTTCTGTAAGACTGAGGAACACATGACCTGATGATGTACCGCTGTGTGTGTGTGTATTGCAGCTCTACCTCCACCCCCCGAACCTCCACCCTGCCAGCTCCCTCGTGTTCCACCACCGAGAAGTGTGGGAGGCATGGGCAGCCCCGGAGAGCGGAAGGGCTCGTCCCTGGAGAGGCAGCCCATGAGTGGATTAGAAGAGGTGAAGAACTCGCTGGAGAGACAGACCAGAACGTCTCTAGAACGCTACAGACAGGGCCAAGAGAGACTGGGTTCGATGGAGAGAGAAGCACAGAGGAATGGGCCGCTCTCAGGTACCTCACCTCCTCATGCTCAATGCTGTCAGTACTGTTGTAGTGAGGTAGTGTTAACGATGGGCGGTGAAGCAGTCAGCACGTCCGCCGCTCAGCACTACGGATTCCCGGTTTGAATCCCCATCTGGGTGGAGTTTTCATGTTCTCCCCGTGTCCACGTGGGTGTCCTCCGGGTTCTCTTGTTTCCTCCCACAGTCCAAAAACATGGATCAAGGTCAAATGAATTCTCCAAATTGCCCCATATAGAGTGTGTTTGTGTGAGTGAGTGTGTGCCCAGCGATCGATTGGCACCCTGTCCTGGGTCTATCTGCCCAGCGTCCCAAACAGTCTGCCCCCCCGTTATGCTAGTAGTTAATGAGATAAGTAATTAATTAAATATTCCTAAAATATTCCACAGCCTAGAAAAAATATGCCCCTATTTAATTTGTCCCTTTATAGTCTGTGTGAGTGAGTTGCACCCTGTCCTGGGTGTATCTGCCCAGTGCACGAAACGTTCCCCCCTGGATGGGAACACCACCCGACCTGTATGAGAATAATTAACGAAATAATCTCATCTCATTATTTTGCTTAATCCCATATTAGGGACCAGGTTTGCACACACACACTCTCTCTCTCTTTCTCTCTCTCTCTCTCTCTCTCACACACACACACACACTCACACTCTATAGAGGCTGTGCCTCCCCTAACTAAATAATAAAACCTGAATTAATGTTCTTTTTTTAAAATAACAATGAAAGATCCTTTCAGAAGTTCGACTCGTCCATCAAACCCCAGTTGACCTGCATGGGAACCACGATGTGACTGATTGATCCCACTGGTTCTTCATGTGTAATCTCATAGAACTGATTCCAAAGTTAAGGCAGTGCATTCAGAGCGTGTGATTTCAGTCTGATTGCTGCTCCTTCACGTTCTGTTCCATGTTCTTGTGCCCCCCCCCAAATTTTCTGCTCGTATAGAGCGTTTATTCCTCTTTAAATCTCAAGGCGGCCGCACGACTTCCAGCCAAAGTTCTCAAGTTTGAATTTAAGGGAAGGTAACTTTCCACCTCAGTGTGATCATTAGCAGACCGGCGCTCCAGCTGTTCCCCCGCTGTTCAATTAGGCAGCCTGCTGAGGAAGGGGGGGGGACCTGGAGGGAGCAGCCTGGCTGTTCCACCTATCACTCTCTCTCTCTCTCTCTCTCTCTCTCTCTCTCTCTCTTGCTTGACAGCGGCCCCCTCCAGCTGCAGGCGGCCCCGGAGGCGAAACCGGCCGAACAGATGTGCAGTCATTTTCCGAGCAGCGTAATATACACATATTGCAAATGGTTCTGCATGCGACCGCCTGTGGAACCATTAAGTCCAGGTTCCAAACGAGCGGCAAGGTCAGAGCGAGGAGTAGCTTAGTGACTGCCGTTTGGCAGGACCCGGGTGCCTCGGCTCTCCGTAACAAATCTAATGAGGTCTCCAACTGTTGTTGCTGATTAGATTGCTGGACCAATTAACAGTAGTTTCAGAACTTAAGAACTTTAGAACCTCGTAACTCTTTAGATTCAGAGCGGAGTTCTACCTTACTTTCTTTCAAATGATCTGTGACATCACGTCCTTCATCATTACAGCGTACAGAGTCCGTGGTGGAGTTCACTAACGACTAATTAACAATAATGTCAGCACATTTTATAATTCATTCATTCATCCGTTATCTTCTTCTTATGGCGCCAATCTTTCTCTGGGCACACACACACACACAGACACACTCACACCTTTTATAATTAGAAATGTTATGAATTAACGGGGGTGGCACGGTGTCTTAGTGTTTAGAATGTTCTCCTCCCAGCACTAGGGATTCCAGGTTCAAATCCCCATCTGGGTGGAGTTTCCATGTTCTCCCCGTATCCGCGTGGGTTTCCTCCGGTTTCTCCAGTTTCCTCCCACAGTCCAAAAACATGGATCAAGTCTCTAAATTGCCCCATATAGAGTGTGTCTGTGTGAGTGAGTGTGTGCCCACTGATAGATTGGCGCCCTGTCCTGGGTGTATCTGCCCAGCGCCCAAGACGTTCTCCCCTGGGTGGGCATGGGGAACCCCCCCGCGACCCTAATATAGGATAAGGTGGAAGATAATGAATGAATGAAAGGATGAATTAACGGAACACAAGAGGGAGCTGTGTTTAGTGTGTTGGTCAAATAACATCAAGCGAGAGTTTCACAGATAATTACAGCTGTGATGTTATAAAGCACTAAGGCACAAGAGGGCGTGGCATCATTGTGTCTTATTGCTTTAATAAAATGCTTACAAACACACTATAATAAAAAAAAATCCTTTATAAAAAACTAAATCGTTAATAAACTGGTCTTCTGTGATGTAATCTAGTTCATTTTTTTAAGTGAACATTGGTTGCTAAGCAACGGGATACCGTTTAGTGCTGGTCGGATCGCTGTTTATATTAATCTGCATTTTTGGATTTAAAATAATGTATTGTATATCACACACTGATACGAATGTGAAGCCCTGAGAGGGGCGTGTTATTGGTAATGATGTTACAGCGGGATGAACAGTGTTCATAATGCCGTCTGATGGACTGTGTTTTTGGCTCCGTGCAGATGAGGCCATGCCACCCTACAACAAACCGTCCTTCCCGTCCCCAGGGGGCCACAGTTCCACTGGGACCACATCCTCCAAAAGCTCAACAGGGCCTCGTAAAGGAGAGGGATCACGAGGTCAGCACCAGCGCGCCAACGCCGATCACACCGACTCCAGCTACATGGGGACCAATGGCCAGGGACCGTACCATGGAGAGTTATGTGAGTGAGTCATGTGTCCAATGATTGGCTGTAAGGGACAATAGTCCATCTGTATGAACTGAATAATGGCGCGGTTCGGTGTGTAATCTTAAAGTTGTATTTCTGTATGTTTCTAACGTGTGTTCTGTCTATGTGCATCAGAGTGCGCAGCCGTGGACCAGAACTGGAATCTGTTCTCACCTGCCCTGGAGACGCCTCACCTGCCCAGCGCGACGGACCGCTTCTGCGTCGGAGATAAACGAACCGACGCGACCGAGGTGAAAAACAGAACTTGTAAATGTGATGTAAAGACGGACCTGCGATTCACGACGTTGATTTGATGTTTTCTGTGCTTTTAAGAACAAAACGATCACCTTCCTTCTTTTTTGCTACACCGTTCACCTGAAAACGTGGGGGGGGGGGAGAAATGCTTAAACTAATTGTGTGCGTCATCAGCGTCACCCAGACGGAAAAAAAAAAAAGGGAATCGTGCTCCGTCCTGTAAATATTCCGGACATCCGAACGTCAACGTTGTTACTGCATCGCTATGCAAACTGGTTCTGTTACGCCCCCTGTCTGTCATTTGTACCATGTGTGATGGGCTGCGGTGCCATAAAAACCCGGGTTCCTCATCGGACGTCCGCCGTTCATACTGTTCATGGGTTTCGTCGCCGTCGTGGTGGTGGTTATTATTATATTATATTATGATTATTGTTTTCTTTTGCACTGTAATTTTTGGGTAAAAAGCACAAAAGCCGTTGCTCCCGCTGACATGAAGCACCGGGGGAGAGGAGGAGTGTGGAGGGAGGAGTGTGGAGGAGGAGTGTGGTGGAGGAGGTACTGTACTGTAACTAAGAGAAGAAAATATATAGCCATGTACAGAGATTTATAAATAACCTGTGTCAGCGCAGGGTTCTCGAGACGGAGCTGCACACCACTCGTTAGCCGTCGGGTTCTCCTGAGGCGGGGGGAGGGGGGGGTGACGCCATCCGATCCACGCGTCGGGACGATGCTCAAAGGCATTGTTTCCGTGCGTGCTGTCGGAACCACTTGCAATAAGGCGACCCCACAGTGGCATCATTCTCGAATGCGCTTTCCCTCGCGAGTGGGACGTCGGCGTCAACCTTCTTCTTCTTCTCATACACTTGGCCTGAACTGTTCCCTGTTGTTGCTAATGACAGATTTTCTTCGTTACCGTGGGACCCCCAGTGTGCGTCCCTTAGAATGTCGGTTCCCGTCAGCATACGGTTCCTCTGTTTGGACCTTGGTTCTTTTCCAGGGGTTGAATCCTAAGCACTTAAAACTGGAGTTCTCGAAAAGCCATATGAACTCGGCCTCCGTTTATGGTTCCAGTGGATTATAACACGAGGCTGTGTCTCCTGTTTTAGTGCTTTAGAAATCCAAAATCCTGATCTGTGGTTTTTAAAATGTCGCTTCAGAGTTGCTAAGCCATCACTGTGCACAAGTCTGAGAATAACTGCATTATGATGTCATCATGATGTCATAATTATTGGAAGCAGTGCCCAATATGCACACCATGCACCTGCAGGGTTTTTATTTTGAAGGCAACTTCATGATTTTATATATATATATATATGTACATGTGGGGCGGCACGGTGGCTTAGTGGTTAGCATGTTCTCCTCTAGGCCCTGGAGTTTTCCGGTTTGAATCCCCATCTGGGTGGAGTTTCCAAGTTCTCCTCGTGTCCACGTGGGTTTCCTCCGGGTTCTCCTGTTTCCTCCCACAGTCCAAAAACATTGATCAAGTCAATTGAGTTTTCCAAATTGCCCCATATAGAGTGTGGCTGTGTGTGTGTGAATGTGTGCCCAGTGATAGATTGGCGCCCTGTCCTGTCCCAAAACGTTCTCCCATGGATGGGCATGGGGAACACCCCCCCCCCCCCCCGCGATAGAGGATAAAGTGGAAGATAATGGATGAATGAATGAAAAAATATGTACATATATGTGTATGTTTTATGTGTGTTTGTGTGTGTGTTAGGAAACATGTACATCATTGTGTTTTTTATTTAAATTCTACCTTCCCTTTAACCCCGTGTGTGTCAGACAGGGGTGTCCAGATGTGACCCTGGGGCTGTAAAATTCCCATGCCCATCCATTGAATTTTCCAAATTGCCCCCATATAGAGTGTGTGTGTGAGTGAGTGTGAAGCGGAAGATAATGGCTGGAAGGAAAGAATCTGAAAATGAAATGAAAGCTGTATCTCAGACTGCTGCACAGTGATGATCAGATCAGACTCATTTCACCTTATTTACCTTAAATTCCTACTTTTGCAGAACCTGTATAGAACACCGTTGTGCTCACTACCCCCCCCCCCGCCCCCCGACTCCATTAATCAAACAGCATCCTGAACCCTACATCCCTGTGTATCTAATTATATTTATTTCTTATTTAAAGCACTTAATTTCTTTACTTTTCGTTTCCGTTCTCCTCTTCACGGCCGAGACCGGATTCCTGGCATCTATGCAGAGAACAGAACCCCTGGAGATGCATGCAGTTCATGTTCTCATTCAGATTAATCAGAGAACCCGCCCCTCTCTCTCTCTCTCTCTCTCTCTCTCTCTCTCTCCCCCCCCCCCCCCCCCCCCCCCCCCCCCCCCCCCCCCCCCCCCCCCCCCCCCCCCCCCCCCCCCCCCCCCCCCCCCCCCCCCCCCCCCCCCCCCCCCCCCCCAGCCACGTCATTTATTTACATCCGTACCTCGATGTCCGGTACGTCCTTCTGATGATGCACCACACGGACAACGTTCCGGGACGCCTGCCCTTGTTCCTGCAGGAACATTCGCAGTATGTTGCGGCTGTAACCGCCTTTCCTCAACCTTTTAGTTGGCCGAGCATCCGTGAGCTCAGACACCGATGCCGGACAGCAGGACCTGTCTGATGACCTCTGTGTGTGGGCCAGGTCAGCTCACCCAACCCTGGGCCCTTCCCCAAACTTGCCACAATGTTGGAAGCATGCAGTTAAAACAGCTGAAATCAAACACCTGAATTCAAGCGTCGTGACGTGTTTTAATATCGCTCAGTCGGGTGTGTCTGCGATTAGGGTCGGCGCTCATGGCTCTCTGCCTGAGTACTATCCCATCACATCCATGTTCCCCATTTCGAATCCCCCTGCCGTTCAGTTTCAGCGTTTCGTTCTTTCACTTTTGAGGTGCAGAAGGTATCTCAGGTTCTTACGTTCTTCTCTTTCGGTGGTGTCCCGTGAGCGCGCGCACACGCGCGCGTGTGTGTGTGTGTGTGTGTGTATATGTGTAAATAATCATATGTATCCTCACACAGACAGTCATTCCCGATTGCTAATGAAACGGCTCGGTGTGTGGAACCAGCCTCGTTTGACTCCATTACTCTCACTGGAACGTGCCGGAACACTTCTGTCCATATGTCCATAGAACAAAGATGTCAGTTACAGAACATACCAAAATTAATATTGATATTTCTAATGTCTAATGCATTTAGTGTCTTTTTTAATGCTAATGTTTTTTTTTGTTCTTTTCTTTTAAGTGTTGTTGTTTTTTGTATTTATTAAATAATAAAGGTATATTGTGAAAAACGCATAAACATTGTGACGTTTCTCCTGCTTCTCTGTCTTCTTTCTCTTCGTCCTTCTTTTCTGTTACCGCGAATTTAAAGGCGCGGCGTCCTCCGCCGTCTGAAGCTTTTGTTTTGAAGGTGTGAAGCGTGAAGTAAACCTTTGGATTTTAGTGCTCTCACTCTTTACAGGACCTCACCTGCTTCTGCTGACTTTTTAATTTCCAAATGTCGGATTGAAACGAGGAAAGATGTGAATGATGTTGAGTCTCTGTTTAGAAATCACAAGCCCTCAAGCCCTGCATACGGCGTCCGGGGGGGTGTTAGGTGCCTTGCCCAAGGGCACTTCAGCCAGAGTACTTATTTCATTACGGTGGGACCGGGAATCAAACCGAGGACCTTCACACTGATGACGGCCCAAGATTTCACTTGTTTGTGTAGTGACTGAAGCATTGCATATTTTACTCTGTGTGTGTGTGTGTGTGTGTGTGCTTGCTCATCTGTGGTCAGTTCAACATTTCATCTGTATGCTGCTGCGCCCGGCCGGCTGAGATCAAACGGAACGCTGAATGTCTCAGATTATTCGAAGGCCTTTGAAAAACTTGCCGTCTATAAACTTCAGGCGAGACCTTCTTTAGATCCTCAGTTCCACTCCCCAGTTTTGTCTGTGTTTTCGAACCTTTACAGAACTGAACCGGTCCAAAGTTAAGACACGCCCCCACTTATCACATAGATGGACTTTGTAGTTTTATAATTCCTGTAGTCCAGCTGTGTTCTTTGTTCTGTTAGTCCTCTGTTGGTTCTCTGTTCTCTATTGGTCAGGTGTAATTTGGGTGGTGAATTGTTATTTAAACACCTCAGTCACACTGCTGGGATAGGAATAATGCACCCACCCAATAATCCCTGCTCCGTGGTGGTACTATTGGGGTCCTGAGCTTTAGAACAGATAACACAGTATGTACTGTAGAACAAAAATAGATGGACTACAGACTGTGATTTTAGAACTACAAAGTCTATCTGTACATGAAGCTGAGCAGGATGCAGGTGGTGGGTTCTTTATGAGTTTAAACAGATTTAATTTAAATAGTGAAACGTCTCTGATTTTGTGTCCGTACAGGAGGTGGAGCTCCACAGGAATGTCCCTCTTATCCAAAGTGACTGCATGTTGTGGTTTTATGATGTTTTTTGGAAAGTAAGCTCTGTATTTTTTTTTATTTTATATTTAAATTAATCTGAAGACGACGTCATTTTAAATGAAATTATTAATATATAATTATAAAACTGCAGTTTTAAATTTATATATATATATATATATATATATATATATATATATATATATATATATATATATATATATATTCATTCATTCATTCATTCATTATCTCCCGCTTATCCTCTATTGGGGTCGCGGTGGGGGTCCCCATGCCCATCCAGGGGAGAGCGTCTCGGGCGCTGGGCGGATAGACCCAGGACAGGGCGCCAATCCATCGCTGGGCACACACTCACTCACACAGACACACTTTAAACGGGGCAATTTTGAGAATTCAATTAACTTGATCCATGTTTTTTTGGACTGTGGGAGGAAACCGGAGAACCCGGAGGAAACCCACGCAGACATGGGGAGAACATGGAAACTCCACCCAGATTGGGGTTCGAACCGGGATCCCCAGCTCTCAGAAGAGAACATGCTAACCACTAAGCCACCGTGCCGCCCTACATATATATATATATATATATATATATATATATATTATAACAGTTATTCTATAAGGAAGTAGTGGAATTATATTGTATTCTATATACACACACACACACACGGCTGACCTCACGATGCCTGCAGTTATCCGATCTGGTAAAGCAGGTTCTCCATTTGCAGTTCTGTGTGTTTCAGCTCATTGTTCTTAGACTTTCATTTTAATTTAATTTCATATTGAAATGTTATCAGATTTCAGATGGAATGTTACAGAGATGGAAACGTGACGATGTTTCCATCTCTGTAACGTTCCATCTGAAATCTGATGACAACATTTTACGATGTCAACACAGTGACGCAGTAATAAGCGCCGTCACCTCATCACAACAAGGTGTAGGCTCTTTAGTTTGTGTATTTAATTTGTATGTTCTCCCTGTATCCGTGCCTGTTCTCTGTGAGCTTCGTTTGGTGTTGTGTATGTTGGGGTGAGTCTGCACTGTTTCTCAGCAGACTCTGAAAACCCTTAATCATTTATTCACTCTGTGCAGCTCTCCGAATCTGAAGGGTTAATGCAGTCGGAATTCTGATTCATCTCCCCTTTATGCTTCACAGGTTGGATGGTGCGAGTGTGTGAGGTGCTTTTGTACATTCTCTGTGTCCTCTCGCTGGCATAACTGAGAACATTGAGAATATGGACGAGAGAGAGCGAGAGAGAGAGAGTGTGAGATGTCGTGGCGGGGTGCTGGGGTCATGCTCAGTTAGTAGGCAGGTTAATTAAAGGAAACATGTCCAGGCTGTTCCTCCTGCCACCCTCCCTCCCTCCATCCTTCAGTCTCTCTCTCTCTCTCCTCCTTAGTGTCTCGCTCTCTTTCTCACTCTCTCACTGTCTTCCTTGCAAGTCCTCTCTCCATCCTGAGACTCTCTCTCTCTCTCTCTCTCCCTCAGTCAGAGCAGATTGGTAACGGAGAGTGGAGTAGAAAAGGGCAGCAGTAGCACTACAGCACCATCCATCATACATGTCATCCAGCAGCAGTCTGGTTCTGGAGGCAAACAGAGAACTCTCACTCTGTCCGTCCGCCCGTCCGTCTGTTCGCCCGCTCGCCTGCCCGTCCGCCCGTCCGTCCGTCTCTCACTGATTATTCTGTTATTGTGATATTCTCACGCTTCCCTATAGATGTATATTTTTGTATTAATAAGAAGAATATCTTATGTGTTCTGTCTGTCTCACTGAGGAGCCTGATGTCTGATGTAACGGAGGACATTCCTGTCAGCACTCATGCTTTTGGACGTTCTGCTTTTCTCCTCGTGTTCTCGGTGGTCCGTCAGTTCTTGTGTCACTTAATTCCTTTTCATTTCCGATCTCGCCATTTATTTGATCTCGTTCGACCTTCCCTTCTGTTTGAGTTCAGTCGGCGTGTCGTCGTGCGGTTGTCCGCCCCCCCCCCCTCTCACTCTCACTCTCTCTCTCTCTCTCTCTCTCTCTCTGAACGTGGATTTCTCTCTGTGACACGACACGAGGAAGAATGTGATCGGAATGTGAAGCTGAGAAAAACAAATCTGCACATGTGGATGTCAAGGGGCGGGGGGTGGTTTGTTGGAAGTCGGAGGAGGCAAAGTGACCTTGAGAGTGTTTGGCCCGAAAGAACAGATCCTCAACCATTGGCTCTCCACTTTCGGGTGGTGGTGGTGGGTGAGGTGTTGTGTGTTTGGGGGGGGGGTCGTCTTGCTGTGTAATGAGCAGCATCTCTTAATCAAGCTCTAATTGTTGGAGCATGATTGTTAGTGACCTGGCTAATGGGAATGGCCCTGATTAACGATGTGTGCTCACACACGGTGGGAGGCACCACCCCGTTCCCCCCAAACTTATTGAGTCATTAAATAATTCATTAATTAAAAGGTAGCGGGGGTGAAGACAACGGAACACACGGCGCAAAGACGAGGCCTAAATATAGGGTTAGTCCACTAATGTGTTCCTTTAGTTTCCTTCTCTTAGGTGAGAACATGTTTTATAAGCGACAACGACCTCAGAACATTTTTTAATCTTGGGAATTTTTTATTTATTTATTTTTTTTTGTATTTTATTATTATTTTTTATACATTATGAGTTTGATACATTAGTTTGATTCAGGATGTAGTAGACTATTGAGTTCTTATGTTGCTAAATGCTTTTTGTAATATGGCAGGCATGATGCCTCTGAGGTTCCCATTCGATGGAAAGGTAAAATATTATTTAATGTTGGTAATAATATTGATTGGTGTATCTTATTTTTACTTTACTTTTCAATTTTTTTTATAATAGATTTTTTTTTTTACCAATTGTTGATATTTCTTCCTGCGAATTCGGACATATTAATAATTTGACTGTTTCTTCTATGTGGGTGTAGCTTGTGTTCAAGGAGCGTTTTCACACCTTGTGACCTGAAGGTCCCCGGTTTGATTCCCGGTCCTACCAAGTACTCTGGCTGAAGTGCCCATGAGCGAGGCACCTGACCTCAATTGCCTTGGGCAACATGTACAGGGCTGCCCACCGCTCTGGGCATGTGTGTTCACTTCACTCTGTGTGTGTATTTCTGTATCACTCCATGGATGGGTTAAATGTGGAGGACACACTGTTCTGTATATATATATATATATATATATATATATATATATATATATATATATATATATATATATATCCCCCCCCCCCCCCCCCCCCCCCCCCCCCCCCCCCCCCCCCCCCCCCCCCCCCCCCCCCCCCCCCCCCCCCCCCCCCCCCCCCCCCCCCCCCCCCCCCCCGTAATCAATCACTTAACGGATGGCTGTTTGGAGGTGCGCGTGACGCGGGGACTGTGCGGCTTCGGTAAACTGTACAAAATACTTCAAAACAACGAATTTAACAATTTAACAAAGTCAAAGTTACCGAAACCAAGCGAAAACGTCAAACTCATGTAGTGTGGAACCGAAGAGAACATCCCGAGGAGAGAGGAGCAGCGGCGAGGTCGCTTTATCTTCAGAACCAAAGGTTAGAATTAAAACGCTGTTTAAAACCGACATTAAACACCAAACATCACAACGAACACCTTTCACAACATATAACACCGTTTGACTGTAAGAGCTCCGAGAGTATACAACTCAAACACCGACAAACAACCAAACCAGTTCAAACCGGCGCGGCCTTCTGACGCTGAACGCCGACAGCTCACAATTAAACTTAAACTTAATTTAACATTTATTATTAATTTAAACTTTTAATTGTGAGTTCTCGATATTCTAGAGCGCCCATGAGCGAGGCACCTGACTTATGTTTTATAAGCTTTGTCTCAAAAATGTTTTTACTATGAAACGCTATGCTTTTTAAACAATTTTCGGTGGAAATATGTGAACTTAATTATTTTGTAATCATTTTGTATATTTACTCAAATTTTCTGTATATTTTGTGGGGAACCACAAAACTATGTAACAAAACTTGTGTAATTACAATGAAATTAAGCAGTGTTTCAACGTTACATGATGTAAATGTAATAAGCTGGGAGGTCTGAAACGCCATACCGAATACCAAATACCGAACTGTATTAACAAAATTTAATTTAATTTAGTTAATACTGTTTAACTGGTAAATCAATAACGTGAGTATATATTATTATATTATTTAATGATATAAGTAGAGGGGGGGGGCGTTCCCTATGCCCACGCAGGGCAACGTTTCGGGCGCTGGACACACACACACAAACATATAGAGTGCTATATGGGGCAATTTGGAGAATTTAATTGACCTTGAGGGCGGCTTAGTGGTTGGCATGATCTCCTCTCAGAGCTAGGGATTTCCGGTTCGAATCCCAGTCTGGGTGTAGTTTCCATGTCCTCCCCGTGTCTGCGTGGGTTTCCTCTGGGTTCTCCAGTTTCCTCCCACAGTCCAAAAACATGGATCAAGGTCAATTAAATTCTCTATATTGCCCCATGTAGAGTGTGTCTGTGTGAGTGAGTGTGTGCCCAGTGATAGATTGGTGTTCTGTCCTGGGTGTATCTGCCGAGCACCCGAAACGTTCTGGGAACATCTGGGAAATGTTCACCACCTGCTGCATGCATACTCTGTAGTAAGTAAGTAAGTAGTAAGGCATTTGGGATGCCTGCATGGTGGAGCTATTACATCAAGTGTCTTGAAATTTGTAAATCGTGGAAACGGAGCACAGAAACTGATGATCTGTGGAACTTCAGTCAGAGGCAGGTCTTGTGCGATCCTGATGTAACTGAGACGGAGGCTGTGCAGATTCTGGCGTTGCTGTGTGTGGTTGCATCACATTGTTTTTGGATGTGTGGTGGCTTCTGAAATGTAGGACAGCAAGTAGGCTTAAGTGGATTATTTTAATTAGAGCACAGATTATAAACTGACATTAATGAGATCTATGATTTAATTGCCCCCACATACTGTTCTCATCAGCCAGTATGTTTAGTAGAGCAACAAAAATAATAGAATTCAAAATAAATATATGAACAAAAGTATTGGGACGTTCACCCAACTCACCTGAAGTAGATTGAATGACCTGCTGTTTTAAGTTCCATCCATCCATTATCTTCCGCTTTATCCTCTATTACGGTTGCGGGGGGGGGGGGGCAGATGCACCCAGGAAAGGACGCCAATCTATCGCTGAGCACACACTCACCACTCACTCACTCACACATACACACTCTATATGGGGCAATTTGGAGAACTCAATTGACTTGATCCATGTTTTTGGACTGTGGGAGGAAACCGGAGAACCTGGAGGAAACCCATGCGGGAGAACATGGAAACTCCACCCAGATCAGGATTCAAACCGGGAATCCCTAGTGCTGAGAGGAGAACATGCTAAGCCACCGTGCCGTCCTCTGTTCTAACTTGTTCCTCTTAAACATGACAAACTTGATTTAAAATGATGTTGGATCAAAGGTCAGCGTTACGTGCAGGTCGCTCATGTTCTCAAAGAGAACTTTGAGGTTGGGTGGATCTTTCTCAGCGGTGTAGTAACATGTACTGTGTAACATGGTGGTGTTTTGTTACTGTCGGTTACTCTGATGTGAGGTTTTATATGCTGTGTCTCCGTCGATGTGGTTTGTGTTTAACACCAAGCTGCCCCACCATGTACAGAACCACCAAAAGTTTAAACACGCCCCCTATTTCTGCTCCATGTTCTCAGTTCCACTTCCTGTAAAGATGGACTTTGTAGTTCTACAATTCCAGTCTGTAGTCCATCTTTGTGTGTTCTACAGTACATACTGTGTACTCTGTTCTAATGGTCAGAAGCCCAATAGTACCACCACAGAGCAGGGATTATTGGGTGGGTGCATTATTCCTATCCCAGCAGTGTCACTGAGGTGTTTAAACCTAACACCCCCCCTCCTCACCACATCAGTGTCACTGCAGAACTGACAATAAACCAGTCAGTCTTGGACAGAGAACCAACAGGGGACTACCAAACCACAGAACACAGTCCGTAATTGTAAAACTACAATGTCCATCTATTTGGTAATTAAAGGAAATGGAGAATGGAGCAAAAAGGAGGCATGTCTTAACATTTGACTGGTACTGTATGTTTAAAACCCGATTCCTCCTTCATAACTAATGAAATATTAAGATAAACAGATGAACGACACAATGTATTTGTAGAACTACAAAGTCCATCTATATGATGAGTGAAGCTGATGCAGTGATAGCAGAGACGTGAGGTTGGATCTCTTAAATTGGATGATGATTCTGTGTTTCTGTCTCTGTGTTTGTTTTTTTTAATGGGAACCCGGCAGATGCTTTTCATTCACATTGGCAAACAGAAACGCTCTGCTTAGAAGCTATCACGTTCTCCGTTGCTGTATGTGTCTGTCCATCTGCTTAGTGAATTATAACCTTATATGAGTTCCAAAAAACATGGTGACTCCCTGTGCAGTACTTCATCAATGTCAGCTGTCGATTTATGTTTTCCTGTGTGTGAGCTGTTTGGTGTTCGTTTCTGTTTTGTGTTCCCTCATCAGTCTTTTCATTGGGTTGAAGTAGTTGTTCGGTGTTTGTATTAAATCGGCAGTGAATCATGTAGGACTTTAAATAATTGCATTCATACATTTATTATCTACCGCTTTATCATCTACTAGGGTCGGGGGGTGTTCCCCCATGCCCATCCAGGGGAGAACAGTTTAGGCGCTGGGCAGATACACCCAGGACAGGGCACCAATCCATCACTAGGTACACACAGACAAACGCACTCTATATAGCAAATTAGAGCATCTAATCCCCGTTGAATCCATGTTTTTGAACTGTGGGAGGAAACCAGAGAACCTGGAGGAAACCCACGTTAACACAGAGAGAACATGGAAACTCCTCTCAGATCGGGATTCAAACTTGGATCCCCAGTGCTGTGAGGCGTACGTGCTAACCACTAAGCCACTGTCCCGCCCACCATGAACAATTAATCATTAAATTATAAAATAATTACTCGGAATTCATTGTAAAATTAAATAACTTGTATCACTAAAAATCCTGGGAGGTGATAGAAAAACGTTCTCTGGAATCAGATGTGCAAGACTGATTATTATTCAAGTTTAATTGTTTATTGTAATTAATAGGTTGATAATTTTACATTTTAAAGACCACTGGACCCAAACCGCATGCATTCAGAGCGATGGACCAACTTTATTACACGCATTAAACGACGTGGTGCATGTAATGTACAGATGATCTACCTTTAATTAACCCCTCGCTGGCTGCGTCGCCTCATTACAGTAAGTTTGATGCAGTCAGACCCCTTTGTGTGACATGCGCACGCATCCCCCTCTCATCACGTCGTCAGAGTATTTAATTAATGTATATATTTAATTTAATTTCGCAGAGCCCTCAAACTATTTGACCATAAACAGGAATGAGCCCGCACAATAATACCATTTAGAAATGTGCGGAGCGCCGCATTGTTCTAATCGCTGTGCAAATACCGCCTCCGAGGACTACAAGTCACATCTCGCTAAGATCCAATTTGTGTTACACTCGCCGATTACTTTCACGCCCGGCTTCCTCCATCTCGAACAGAAAGAGCAGATTAGCAGCTACATGTCTGCACGCCGGAGCCCCTAATTAAAAACACAAACCAGGAAAAAGAACATCTGGTGACACGGTGTTGCTGAGATTCAAACCAAGCTCCTGCATTGACATTGAGTATTATCTTTTAATTACGGAGTTGACGGGGTTCCGTCACTTCCACGGTTACATGATGAAGTCCGTCTGCGTGGTTTTCAGGTGGAGCGCCGCACCCCGGTTCTTATTCTTAGTCGTGATTCTCAGAGGAACGTAGCTGAATGAAGCTGAAGCCGAAGCTTCTGTCGCTGACCGTGACGCGCCTCGGCTTCTGAAATGCGATTACGACATCCATCATGTAATATGCAGATCAGCTCCGTACGCAGAACCTGTGAAACACAATGCGGTCTTCAGCATTCGTCTGCTTACATGTTTAATTAATGCTGAATTGTTTTAAAGAGTAATTGTTTAAATTGAAGCAGTAAGGCAGTAAGGGCCTTATCTGATTGGCTTAGTTGTTTGTCCTGCCGTAACCTCATTAACAATAACAGAGCCATTTTGAGAGCCATTGCTTTAGGTCGTCTCTACTTTACGGCTTTTTCTTCTTTAGTGTTTGCCTACTGCGTAGTGAACAGCTTTGTTGTTTTATTGTTATTACTGTTTTAATACTTCTGTGGTTAATCTTAACGAAGGAAGTAATATGACTTTGATGTGGCTTACTAATGATTACAGTATACACTATTATTTTTATTATTATCCATCCATTACCTTCCCCATGCCCATCCAGGGGAGAACGTTTCAGGCGCTGGGCAGATACACCCAGGACAGGATGCCAATCTATCACTGGACACACACTCACTCACACAGACACACTCTATATGGGGCAATTTGGAGAATTCAATTGACTTTGATTCATGTTTTTGGACTTTGGGAGGAAACCGGAGAACCCGGTGGAAACCCACGCTGACACGGGGAGAACATGCAAACTATACCCAGATTGGGATTCAAACCGGGAATCCCTAGTGCTGAGAGGAGAACATGCTAAACCACCCCATTATTCTTATTATTATTAAATAAACGCGTCATTTTGAGAATCCAGGAGTTAAATGTACACAGAAAAAAAATGTTTTGAGTTTCGAACCTGTTAATTAACCACAGAGTGTGAACCCAGAGTGCCCAGTAATGAGGACCCCCACACTGACACGTGACTTTAGTGAACTGTTGCATTAAAAACATCCTGAGCAAACAGCGTTCTATTATTGGCTGTGCTTATCTCTGTGTCTCATATAAAAAAGTATTAAAAAAAGTGCAGTGCGAATGGATTCTGGGTAATGTTCCGACAAACCCGGTGCACAATCCAAACTAAGCAGCGAATGAAACGCATTGGAAAATCATTGGACATGGCGCCGCGGACGCCGCGCCGCGCCTCTCCTGCTCGGTTGACTTCCGCCGTGTATCATTCTAATGAAGATAGATTTATCCAATCTGTTTCCTGTCACCGGCATGAGAACCGGCCCAGCCATCCCTTCACCGGTGTCCTCCTTTCTTCCGCTCTCACTCGTCGAAAAAAAGTACGTTCCAAAGGCCTCACCTCAGATCGGCCCGGCGCGCCGCGAGAGCGCCGGAGTAAAAAGGGCAAAGAATTTGTCACCTTCGTCACGAAAAGCCCCACAAGAGAAACAATATCATTAATCTCCTGACATTTCAATATGGTATTAACCTTTCTAGTGGAAAGCGGGCGGCTCATTAGTCTACTGAAGGAGACGAGAACGTAGTAATCGATACAACAAGCTTTCAACAGGACTTTGAGGTATACTGCGGTGTGTAGATGCACTCGGCCTGCTGCCGATATGATAAGCGAGTGCCTTAACTAATTACGGCCGCCTGACGAGGACGGAGAGCGATCCGATATATCGACGCGTCCGAAATGAAATGACCGGCGCTAAGATAAATTGTACGAGGCGTCTGTTTTCCTCACTGATTCTTACAAAATACATTTATAACATTTAATAATCTATAAATCCAGAAACCTGGTGCCTCAGCGAAGTCTAGAGATCCTGGGGTCAATGTTTCATTGATCGCTTTCATAGTCTGTTTTTAAAGTTTCATCTGCTTTGGGATGTTCCAATTAGTTCCACTTCCTGTAAAGATGGAATTTGTAGTTCTCCAGTTCCACTCTGTAGTCCATCTGTGTGTTCTACAGTACAGACCCCAATAGAACCACCACAGAGCAGGGGTTATTGGGTGGGTGCATTATTCCTATCCCAGCAGTGTCACTGAGGTGGAGAAATGAAAATACAGCAGCACTGCTGCACTAACACCCCCCCCCCACCACATCAGTGTCACTGCAGAACTGACCATAAACAATCCACCACCCAAATTACACCTGACCAATAGAGAACAGAGAACACAGATGAAACACAGATGGACTACAGTCTGTAATTATAAAACTACAAAGTCCATCTTTATGATAAGTGGAGAAAATAGAGGATGGAGGAAGAAGGGAGAGGGCAGCATGGAGGCTTAGTGGTTTAGCATGTTCTCCTCTCAGCGCTGGGGATTCCTGGTTTGAATCCCAATTTGGGTGGAGTTTCCATGTTCTCCCTGTTTCCTCCGGGTTCCCCGGTTTCCTCCCACAGTCCAAAAACATGGATCAAGGTCAATTGAATTCTCCAAATTGCCCCAGAGTGTATGTGTGAGTGAGTGTGTGTACTGTCCTGGGTGTATCTGCCCAGCGCCCGAAACGTTCTCCCCTGGAAGTGCATAGGAACCCCACCCCCCCGTGACCCTAGTAGAGGATAAAGTGGAAGATAATGGATGGATGGATGGAAGAAGATCCGTGGTTTGACCGGTACTGTATGAGCGATATTTGAACATTGTCATCCTCCACTTTGTTAGTTGATTTGTCTAAACCCCGTCGAACGTTGAGAAATGTTGAATTTGAGAGGTTATGTTTTTAGCTGGTGTGTTTTTATGTCTTAGAGAATGAAGGCTTTGTGTTTAGCAGGAACAGATGATCTGAGTGAAACCCGTCTCTGGTTAACGGCCTCGGTGTTTGTTCACCCGAATCGTAACCTCTCATCCATCATCACACAGCAGAAGTGATTCATTTAGAGCCGCTCTGTTCAGCAGCTCGTTAAACTGTGAAAACATGCCAATTTAGGCCTATTATGTTCTCAGGGCCGGCTTCGAATGTTTTACACTCGGCCCGTCATTATTGTGCTTTGGGACGGTAATTGCTGGTGTCAAGGTTTTTCTGAATGTCACCGTAACAACACGGCGGCGCTGAAAGGCTCGGCGTGTCCCTTCACTTTTAGCTTTGTGCCGAAAAGCAGACGGTGGTGCAGAGATCGGAGTGAACTCGCACAAACCCTCGTCATTACATCAGTAATGCACATCGTCTTTATTTGGTTGAAAGGCTGGACTCGTTTTGTGGTCGAACATGACAAAGCGGTAACAATTCCCAAAATCTGGTGGAAAGCCTCTTTGTTAGAAGAGCAATGTCGGTTATATCTGTAAATGGGGACCTACAAGTTGCCCAGTGATAGATTGGCATCCTTTCCTGGGTGTATCTGCCCAGCGCCCGAAATATTCGCCCCTGGATGGGCATAGGGAACACCCCCCCACGATCCTAGGACAGGATGGATGGAACCTACAGTTTTCTGTGGGAGTAATGTCCAGGTGTCCTAATACTTTTGTTCATGTATGTGATTGTATTGGATCAGTGAGGTGTTTTTCAAGCAGAAGGTGGTCGATATTAGGCTTTTATTATTTTTTATCTTTATTGTCGTCCTGAGAGGGAAACAGTTTACACTTCAGACAGGGAGGTAAACCGTTCCAGCTCCTCCATCCACGACTCATTTAACAGATGGTTTGGCATTTGCTTTTAGATTTTGCCGGTGTTTTATGAAATCCATTCCTCGCTCCACCTGTGCGGTGTTGCCGCTGGCACTAACAACATCGATCCACCCTCATGCTTCACTGTTGGCAGGGTGCATGTTTCATTTTTTTTTTTTTTTTTTTTTTCTCTCTCTCCGTGTTCTTTTAAACGTTTCTCTCGTGCTGATTGTGGAAAAAGTTCCGTTTTGTCTTCACGGCACAGCTGAGCTTGGGCTGGATCTTTTATGGTATATTTTAGAAATGAGGTTCCGTGACAGGATTGTATAAAGACGTCATTCGTGGTGCTTCAGAGAATCTTCTGTAACTTCCCTCCTGACAGTCTTACCTTTAATTTGTCTTCTCTGTTGCCTCACGAGCAGGTCCATTTCTTTTGTACTGCAATAGAGACTTCTATCTCGTAGATGGGGCCATCAGAGGCTTGTGGTTAAGGATCCAGCCTTGTGACCTGAAGGTCCCTAAGTTTGTTTCCAGGCCCCACCAAGTACTCTTGGGCAAGGCACCCAACCGTAATTTCTTCCCAGGCGCCATTTCCAGGGCTGCCCACTGGTCTGGACAGGTGTGCTCACTTTACTCAGTGTGTGTGTGTGTGTGTGTGTGTGTGTGTGTGTGTGTGTGTTTCACTGCATGGATGGTTAAATGTAGAGGACACACGTGTGTAAGTGCAGTAAGCAGTAGTAGTAAGTTTAAGTAAGTTGATTCAGAGTGAACACAGGTCCATCGCTTGGGAATTGAACCTTGAATTGGGCCTTTTTGCTGTGAGGTGGAGGTGCACCACCTGGTCCCAGGGGCCCTGGGTTCCTGGTTTCCTCTCACATTTAATACGTGCTGATGGGTAAACTGAGGGCACTAGATTGTTCTTGTCGTTAGGGGTGCGGTGCCTCAGTGCTCTTGTTTGTTTCCAAGTCCAGATTAATACAAGGGTTTCGTCAGGACGGAGATCCGATGGTGCACCACCTATTAGGCGCCACCTATTAGGAACAGTAAAATAATCTGTTTGTATTTTAGAACTTTGTTGTGAAGCATCCTGATGGATTTCCGCAGTGTGGAACGTACAGAACTTTGGAGAAGCGCTGAATGTTTGTGTGAAGGCCCACTCCACACTTCAGTCTTTATAATATTTCATTTTCTGAATGATCTCGTCATGCTGGAAGATAATCACCTCAGTAAAGTGCTAATTTTCCCCGAAGACGGGACAGAAGTCCTTTGTCAGCGTTCGTTGACGGCACCTCGGCCGCT
This sequence comes from Corydoras maculifer, assembly GCA_019802435.1. Taxonomy (NCBI): domain Eukaryota; kingdom Metazoa; phylum Chordata; class Actinopteri; order Siluriformes; family Callichthyidae; genus Corydoras; species Corydoras maculifer. The sequence goes on along the minus strand of JAFMOD010000138.1, from coordinate 643,585 downwards.
GCGTCGGAGCAGATTGATGGCCGGTGATGGGAGTGATGACTAACTTACTGTCACTCTGTGCTGATTTGGCTCGTTACTTTGCGCCTCTTCTGGCACCGATTTGCTTCCATAAATCTGACTAAGCATCTCCGGGACGACGGCAGCGGCAGAGAGATGAGACGTCCTAATGTAATTGATGAAAAATAATTAGAAAGATAAAAATAAAAAAAGGCTCTCATTCATAAGCTGGGACGGGACTTGCGTCAGCCTGAAGTGGACAGAACCTGAAGGAACCTGAAGCAGAGCTGCACTCATCCACTAATGAGGTCATGGACAGCAGTAAAGGAGGAAGGACCTGAGTGACTGCTGCTGTCGTTAAGTGTACGTCGCTGGAATGGATTCAGACTTGTTAAAGTAATTGCAGCTTTGGTTCGGTGCTTAAAAGTGAAGGAAGGTCCTGCAGATGGAGGACGAGGGACACGGTCACTTGTGTTTCATTTTGATCGTTTTTTTTAACGTTGTGTTACTCTTATTGCCTCTGATGCTGATAGAGGATCAGAGTGAATCCGAAAAATGCTCTTAAATATGAAGATCAATCAATACGTTATCTTCCACTTTATCCTCTAATACGGTAGAGGTGGGGGGGTTCCCCATGCCCATCCAGGGGAGAACGTTTCGGGCGCTGGGCAGATACACCCAGAACAGGGCGCCAATCTATCACTGGGCACACACTCACTCACACAGACACACTCTATATGGGGCAATTTGGAGAATTCAATTGACTTTTTGGACTGTGGGAGGAAACCCGTGAACCCGGAGGAAACCCACGAGGACACAGGGAAAACATAGAAAATCCACCCAGATTGGGATTCGAACCGGGAATCCCTAGCGCTGAGAGGCGAATGTGCTAACCACTGAGCCAACGTGCCACCTAAATATTAAGATTTTGCTCCTAATTTTGATAAAGAAGTTGAAAGTATGTTGCTCGCGCTTTGTGTCTCATCACGCTCTTTCATGGCTCAATTGTTAATTCTTCTGACTTTAGTTTTTAACATGAGCTGGAGGTGACCACCGTGGCGTTTTGCCGTGACGGTGAGGGTGCTGGTTCTGTTCATCGCTGATGTCATCGAATCGAAGTGTGATCGTATGAAAGGGATTTAAACGTTAAACTTCATCATTTTGCGAACTTGAAGGTCCAGCTGGTTTGATCAGGTTTGGTTCTCCATATTTATCATGGCACTTTTTAGGTTTAATAATTTTTTTCAGGTTTCACTGTCAAACTTCACTGTGTGTCCCTAAGTAAGTTCCCCAATTAGTTCCTCATTGCTTTTATCAAAAAACTTAAATGTCTTTGTTTGGTCCTTATGTGATTCACGTGCCTCGGTGTCACCTGATGAATCGATTAGCACTGTCTTCAACACTTTATCACGATTTACAAGTGAAACATTTAGAAATGCAAAAATACATGATTCATCAAAACTTGTTCAGGAAGCTGAATCTCTAATGAGCAGAGTTTAAATGATCTGATGATGTCACTGCTTAATTAATCTGATAAACAATAAGATGCTTCTCCTTCGTCTCCTCCTTCGTCTCCGCTGCTCCACACTCAGATTGAAGTCGCCTCCTGCCTCCTGCACTTGGCCTGATTCCAGCATCGGGACTCTGACTGTGCGTTTGGGGCTCTGCAGGTGTCTCCAGGTGAGGAGCTGATGGCTGTGTGTTATAAATGGCTTCTGATTTCCGTGTTCTCCATGTTCCAGACGTCATGGGGACAGAGAGGGAGTTTCGGTGCGCTGATTTAATCACCTGCACCTTTATTGTGGTGAAGCATGGAACACAACACGGCTCATTAAAATGATGGATGAAAGGGGGGGTGGGGGTATGTTATTGGGGGATGGTACTGGCATTCTCCAAATTTGTTCTGGTTTTAGAGGGTTGCTTATTAACCGAGCACCTGGGGGGTGAGATGGTCCACACACACACACACAGGCTGTAGAGTGGTTCTGAGACGTGGCGTCCATTTTTTAATATGCACTTGATCTAATTTAACTGCAGGAGTGTCTGCCTCCAGTCACAGCCTGCGTGAAGTTGGCATGTTCTCCATATGCCTGTGTGGATTCTCTGCATATGCCACAGTTTTAAGGTGGACTGCATTTATTCAGGGGTAAGATGCTCAAGATGTTTTACCTTCATGTCTTTAGATTTACACCAGTGATGTCATCGGGTAAAACATCAAACTTTCCTCTGCTGTAGTATGTTTGTTGCTAGGCAACAGTCCAGACTGGTCTACAAACTTGTTTTTAATGTGTTTCTGCTTTTTTAAATCAATACGCTACGAGAGGGCGTGGCGTTATTCTCAACAAATCATGGGAATGAGGTGTTATTAGTCCCGATGTGTAGTGGAGTACAGCCAGAGGAGTTCCACTTCTTTCCCGTGATTTATTCACAATAATACCCAACCTCGAGTGTCTCATTGCTTTAATAAAACACTTACACCAAGGTCAATAAAAACCAAGGTTTGATTTATAAATGTGTTAATTGAAAACTAACTCATTTTCAATAATCTGGTTTTCTACATTTAGTTTGTACACCAGTCTGCTTTTTAATGTGAACGCTGGTTTACTGTCACAAATTACAGAACACAGCTTATAAAAATGTTAGGAAAATAATGTTGTGTATATCACACATTGATACGAATGTGAAGCGCTCAGAGGTGTGTGTTGTTTTTAATGATGTCACGGCTGGACACATGGCTCAGCCAATCAGATTTAAGGACTGGAACTACCTGATTTATATTCATGTTGTAAACGGCATGCAGTTAATGATATTTCGGTTTACATTTCGCTTGTTTTGCAGACAGTTTTATTTATAAGTGATTTACAGACGGGGCCACTTCTGCAGGAGTTAGTGTTTAGGGCCCTGCTTAAGGGGCCCACACTGGTAACTTCAGTGGATTTGAGATTTGGACCCCTGACCTTCAGATTGGTCACGCAGATGTTAAATTTAAGCACTCCTAGTAAATCTTTGCTTCCTGTTCTTTTTTGTATTTGAAGTGGGTGGTGCTGAGTATTCGTCCAATCAATGAAAAGTGTGTTTTTAATGTGTGTTAAATTCCTTTTTAAACCCATTGTATGTGCCCCCACCCCCCCCAACTCTCTCTCTCCCACACACACACACAGCTATTACAGCATCCACTCTACAAGGTTTTTATATGTCAGAATTTTATTTGTTGGGTGAGGTACTGTTATTCTGGAACAGAAGTGGGCCTTCCCCAAAATGTTCCCACAGTATTGGAAGCATACAGACTGATGCTTCCAGAGACATGTCCCAATACATTTGTCCATGTAGTGTTTGTACATCTCTCTCACACACACACAAAAGAGAGAGAGAAAGCATCATTTTTTTCACTTTATTGTTTTTTTTCCAGTTTTGTTTTTCTTGCTTTTTACTTTAAGAAAACGTTGCCGTAACCCTCTGAGTAAACACTTCTCTCCTCTCCTCTCTTCCATGATTGACGTGGTCGAGGCAGCCGAGCCGGAACCGAACCTTATCAGTCCCGGAGCAGATTCTCCCGCTGCCGTCCGTTTCCTCATTTCAGGTAAGTGCATAAGAAAGAGACGGACGCAGTTCAGTAAATAAAGTCGCACCGATGGAGCAATGTGCAAAGCTGGACGAGCAAGAGAACCTGCTAAAGAGAGGGAGGGATGTCGTGTCTGTATTCCTTCAAACCCCCCCCTGTTGTAAACAGCATTTCCTCCCGGTCATCTATCAGGGTTAATTAGCTTTTTGTCGTACAGTACCGGTTTCCCACACGCGAGACAAAAGGGTTAATCAATAACATGGTTTAAAATATAGTTTAGTGATTGTGCTTTTAAAACCAAAGTCAAACAAATAACAACCAACACTGACAAACGACAAATTAACAGTGCATTACAAAAAAAATTAAACAAATTACAAGGTAAAGATAAATCTCTAAGGTGGTCGTCCACGTCGGACCGCTGAGAAGCGTTTACACTCAGGATGGAGATGAGAAAACGATGACATTTACGGCTATGAACACTTAAAAATGATTTCCAACCAGCCGGGGAAGACGAAATTTAAAGTACCACACGTTATAAAAGACGAAGAGGCATGTACGCGCGCGTTATTTACACATCGGTCCATCCCGTGCCGCTTGAAGCTAAAAGTATAAACAGTAAATTCCAGGTGTCGAGGATTTTTGCTGAGCAAATGTCGCACAATGTGTGGAGCGAGTGTCCGCTGCCTCCGTAAAGCGCCGCCATTCGTTACACATCCACATTAAATACACAGTAAAATAGTTGGTCGGTCGGCGTGTCGGGCGATGGAGTTCCGTGGTGGTGCTGAGGAGAGAGGCTACTGTTGAGATGCTTTGAACCGAAGGTGACATCGGTTTGATCTTCAGCTCTCCATCCTCTGTACAGAGAGAGAGAGAAGGAGGGAGATGATTATTCATTCATTCATTATCTCCCGCTTATCCTCTATTAGGGTCGCGGTGGGGTTCCCCATGCCCATCCAGGGGAGAACGTCTTGGGCGCTGGGCAGATAGACCCAGGACAGGGCGCCAATCTATCGCTGGGCACACACTCACTCACACAGACACCCTTTATAGGGGGCAATTTTTTGAGAATTCAATTAACTTGATCCATGTTTTTGGACTGTGGGAGGAAACCGGAGAACCCGGAGGAAACCCACGCAGACACGGGGAGAACATGGAAACTCCACCCAGATGGGGATTCGAACCGGGAATCCCTAGCGCTGAGAGGCGAACGTGCTAACCACTAAGCCACCGTGCCGCGGGAGATGATTAAATTAATTTAATTATTTTTATTTAATAAGATACATTAAATAAAAATCTGCAGGTGGCTTAGTGGTTAAGCATGTTCTCCTCTCAGCGCTAGGGATTTCCGGTTCGAATCCCAATCTGGGTGGAGTTTCAATGTTCTCCCCGTGTCCCCCCCCCCCCCCCCCCCCCCCCCCCCCCCCCCCCCCCCCCCCCCCCCCCCCCCCCCCCCCCCCCCCCCCCCCCCCCCCCCCCCCCCCCCCCCCCCCCCCGTTCTCCCCGCGTCCGCGTGGGTTTCCTCCCACAGTCCAAAAATATGCATCAAGGTCAATTGACTTCTCCAAGTTGCCCCATATAGAGTGTGTTTGTGTTAGTATGTGTCCAGTGAAGGATTGGCGCCCTGTCCTGGGTGTATCTGCCCAGTGCTCAAAACGTTCTCCCCTGGATGAACATGGGGAACCCCCCCGACCCTAATAGAGGGTAAAGCTTAATGGATGGATGGAAGATTCAGATGCAAGCACAGTGCAATTATCACATTGCGAATGTTCGATGCTAATGTGTGTATTTTGTTGTCAGTTGTAGGCTTTTGCTTAAGGAACCAGCCTTGCGACCTAAAGGTCCCCGGTTCGATTCCTGGTTCCAGCACTATGACTGAAGTGCCCTTGAGCAAGACACCTAACCTTAATTGCCCCTTAGCATGTGCGCTCACTTCACTCAGTGTGTGTGTTATCTATCTACTGTACTTACACACAGAGGACTGTCATTCACACTTAATCCATCCATGCAGTGTAACACACACACAGAGTGAAGTGAACACACATGTCCAGAGTGGTGGGCAGCCCTGTATTTGGCACCAAGGGAGCAATTGGACTTGGGTGCCTTGCCCAAGGGCGCTTCGGCTAGAGTACTTCGTGGGACCGGGAATCAAACCGGGGAACTTCAGGTCGCAAGGCTGGATTTGTTCCTTAAGCACACACTTACAACTGCCCTGTGTGTGGTTCACTGCATTGACGGGTTAAACGTGGAGGACACAGTCCTGTGTGAAAAATCATGGTTAATCCAGCTGCATCGAGGGAGGATTATGTATACACGTGTATGTCTATACATCTGTATGTGTAGCTATCTCATATGTATTTGTGTGTGCGTGTGTATATAGACATACATGTGTATATATATACACACACATATATGATAGAAACACATACAGATGCACAGACATGTGTATAAATACATATATACACATACACACATCTATGTCTAAACATCTGCATGTGTATATCTCATATATATATATACACATACAATATATATGTGTACATATAAGCAGGGGTAGTATTCAGGTTCTGTTTAACCTGCTACTGAAACATACTGTACATAAAAAACACAGACACTGGTGTAATGGTGCAGTAAGAAAAAACACAGACACAGGAATTCCCCCCCTCCCCACTTCGAGTCAGCACCCATCACCCTCAAAATCACACCCTGTAACTTTATTTGAAACTACAAATGGTTTGGTTTTGACGTCTCCACACAACAGATACAGACTCAGTAAAACATCAAATCTAAAGAATTCTGGAGCACAGTGTCAAAACCTGCATCAGAACCTGAGATCATGACCCATCACCAAAAGCAGATATTAAAGAGAACAAACCCCGAAAGCTTTTCAGACCTGCAGCCTACAGATTTTCAAAGAAGAAGAAGAAACTTTGTAAACCTGTAAAACCTGGAGAACCTTTAAACAGAGGCGCAGACGATGCGTTCCTCTTAATGAACGGTACTCAGAGGTAGAACCCTTCAGACAGAAAACAGAACGTGTACATACCTCCTGTTGTTCCTCTTCTGGTTGGAAGGCTGCTATGGTGTTGAGGCTGATTTCTACAAGGTTTCTGCGTTTCCCAGAGGCTCCCTCTCCTCTCCTCTGTCCTCCAGAACCTCGAGACGACATGGAGCTGGAGGAGCTCGGCTCCCTCTCTCCCCAAGGACTGTGTACGGCCGGAAACGAGGGCCGGCTGTAAGGCATGATGTCCTCTGGATCGGAACAGACGCAGTACGCAATGCATTAATGACCAATCAACACGGAGTTTAAAACCATACAACACAATTACAACAACACAACAGTACTGCGTGAGAACAGCAGTGACTGGAACACGTTTACAGACCTATGTTCTGGTGAGTGACATAATATTCTGTATCTGCTGGATGTTAATCTGTATGTGATTTAGAGCCATTGCTCCTTTAATACTAGAAAGTTTTTCCTTGCCACTTCAGTGTCACGAGGGCTTTGGGCAACTTAGAACCCTAAAGTTGCTTTAAGACAAAACACCATGGTAAAAATCTCTATATAAATAAATAATCTATTAACTATTTCATGCTCCCTGTGACATCACAGTAACTAAACACCTGTAGCATCAGCGTCATGAGCGTGCACCATCACTGCAAAATCGACTGCAAAATCAGTTACAACCACTCTGAAGTTGATATAAAGTCAGATAAGAACATTGGTACACATACAGAACCGTATAACATCCCATTCCAAACCTGTCCCCACCTCTGGAAAGGCTTTGGAGTGTCTGGGCATTTGTACCCATTTATCCAGAAGAGCATCCCTGAGGTCAGACACTACTGGATTTCTAATCTCAAAATAAGACGTTGCAGGGATTTAAGGTCGGGGCTCTGTGTGGGCTGATCAAGTTAAAACTCTCCGAAACCATGGAACAGACCTTCCCCAAAGCATTTACACAAAGATGAAAGCATCCAGTTGTGCATAAAACAGGGCAAGAGGTTTGATTTTATACAGCTGTGGCAACCAAGCTGAAAAAAGCACTTAATGATTTAAAGATGTGTCTGATACTGGTGTCTAAACCATGTGACCGGTGTGTCTGGTGCGAGACAGAACATGTTAACATTAAAGCACCTGAAATCAGTGCATGCGATGAAATAAACAAAAATACATCACAAGAATACGAGTCAAGGGTTTAGAGGATATCGAATATCAATCCCGTCGCTGTGTGGGAGCTTATCCAGCACTTTAGAGAACTTTAGACCTGAAGAGAACTGACAGAGGGGGAAAAAACTAAATGTCATCACATGATCTGCACTGCAGCATCATCCTAACAAACAGGTGCACAGGGTGTCACTGATGGTGATAAAGTACAGAGACATGGTATTTCACATGACAGCTGTATGGAAACAGTTTGGGGAAGGTCTCTTACACATGAGTGTGAACAACATAAGTGTGTTTTGTGAGTCTGGCGATGAAAAATGTTAAGAACTCACGAGAAAAGAAAAAATAACTGCATATTTAACCCATCCGTGCAGTGAAACACACACACACACAGGCATGCAGTGAGCACACATGCCTGGAGCAGTGGGCAGCCCTGTACATGGGTGCCTTGTTCAATGGCACTTCAGCCAGCGTAGTTGATGGGACCAGGAATCGAACCAGGGACCTTCAGGTCACACAAACTGCCCCTATTAGGACACGCCCCTAATTACTGCAAATAGGTGTTTCATTCTGTCTCATTGCTACTGATGTATAAAATGGAGTACAGTCATGCATTCTGTATGTCTGATGTCACGATGTGCTCTGACATCACAATGAGGCAAAAGTTCTCAGACAAACTCCAAAAATGTGTAGAAAGCCTTTCCAGAAGTGTGGAATCTCTTACTTCTACAAAGGTGCAGTAAATAAGTATAATATAATATAATGTGTCCCTGAGGTGTAATGTATCGTATGTCACATTATTTTTGCTGATTAAGGGAATGACTGATGAGAGAATCTTTTCTGGTTGATGACATCATACCTGGGTGTTGGCTCCCTGCAGTCGGCTCCTGTTTGCCGGATCTGCCTCCTCTCTGGGCCTTCTGCGCTTCCTGAGCGTCCCGCCGTTCGGACGAGCTGGTCCTCATGTCTGACGCCTCTCTGGGTTTCTTATCCCGACCCTCGGCCGAGCCGGTCCTCTGCCCCCTGTCCACTGCAGATTTGGCCGGATGGGTCGGCGACTTGAGCATGGCTGGGGGGGGTATCGGCGGTGGAGGAAGTTCTGCAAAAGAAAGAAAAGTAATGTTTACTTTCACTGTTTTAGGCGGTCGAGCTTCAGCTGGCTCTACTCATGTTACTTGTCACCTTGCGCGACAGTTGGTGACGTGTTCTAAAGGAGACCATGCCCTTCACAGTCCGGGTGACAGCATGCTAATACGACACCGCTGCTCGTTTGTCTAGCACCTGTTAGGTGTGAGAGATGCTGCGCTGTCTCGTCCACGAAGCTCTGCCCTGAGAACTGGGGCATCTGACAGAACCAGGACTGAGGAGAACTATTAAACTTCAGAAATCAATGTCATTAAACAGGTAGTTCCTGTCCTTAAATCTGATTGGCTGAGCCGTTTGTCCAGCCGTGACATCATTAACAATAACACACACCTCTGAGTGCTTCACATTCGTATCAGTGTGTGATATAAAATACATTTTCCCATTTTTTTTATAAAATGTATTCTGTAATTTGGCCACTAGATGGCACGTTTTTAGGCATTTGTTACATTTAAATTTACATTTGGTCATTTATTGGACTCTTTTATCCAAAGTGATTTACAAAGTGAGCACAGGGTTGATACATCATCCCTGGAGCAATGAGAATTAAGGGTCTTGCTCAAGGACCCACACTGGTAACCTCAGTGAACCTGGGATTTGAACCCACAACCTTCAGATTGACAGCCCAACACCCTAACCACTGAGCTACCGCACCCCCAGCGGTGTTACTCAGCAATCAGCATTTACATTAAAACCGGACTAGATTATGTCGTGGAAGACAATTTAGTTTTTAATAAACCCATTTATGAATCTAACCTCGTTTTTTTTATTATAGTGTGTTTGTGTTTTATTAAAGCAATAAGACACTCGAGGTTGTGTATTATTTATGATTAAATCACAGGAAAGAGCTGTAACTGTTCTCCAATAAACACCTCTTTCCCACTATTTATTCCCACTAATGCCACGCCCTCTCTTATTGCATCGCTTTAATAAATTCCGTCACATGGTAAATGGTTACGGAGTGCCAAGTGGTAATTTCCCGCCATAGAGTCTGTGGTTTGCTCGCGTTATCTGTAATAACATCAGATTAAAGGAATGAAATCCAGCGCGGCAGCAGTGCGTCGCCGCCGGCATGCGGTCCGAACGCCACGGCGCGGTTCTGTACCATGGCGCGCTGGTGAAAACAAGATTAAGAGAAACTCCTGCAGAGATGTAGCTGCAGCATGGGAGGCTCTTCAGCCGTCCGCGGCCAACAAAGAGACGGATGGACGCGGAGGGAACGGGCGGCGAGGGTTGGAGGGATGAAGAGATTACGGCGCGGGGAGGCGAGGTGGGTGGAGGAGGGGCGGCGGCTGATCTGAGACATCAGGCCAGGGTCTGTGTGTGTGTCTGATATTAAATCTCCATGTCAACACACAAGGACAAGTGAGTGGATGATGAAGCCCGGCGGACGACTGCCGCGTGCACACACGCCCTGACCTTTGTGAAGCCGCAGAGGAGAGGGAGATGAAATCCCGCCGGCAGATTGCATCCATGCCCGGTGTTTACCCAACTGCAGGGCACACGCTCACCGGGAGGTGTATGTTCGGGCACTTCAATATAAGCACCACCACCTGGGGCAGTTTTATTAGTGAGGGATCAAGGAATACATCTCCAAGGACGGGAGTGTGTGTGAGACTCCGCCTCCTCAGAGTCCCATCGCCTTTCTTCTTTTCTTATTATCTGGATGGCCTCGTCTGTTCTGACGCCGTGTATGAGGCTCATGCTCAACCACACACACACACACACACACACGTGCAGCGATGCTATAAAGACAATTCAACCCTGTTCTGCTCAGTGCTTAAAAATAAAATACACGTTGAAAGAAAAAGGGAGAATATTTTCTCTTATTTCTAACTTGCATTCAATAAAATATTTTCTGTTGTTTGTTTTCATGCATTTAACCTTCAGTAATCTGATTGGACGATTGATTATAAACTATCCCTGCACTCACATTAAGGAAGAAGTCGAGCGACTTCTTTAAAAGGACAAGGCCCTTCTCTCTGAGCACTCGGTCCTCACAAGGTTTCATCCATAAAAAACGTTTTTTTCTTGTCCCTGAGAGATAAAGACAGGAGTGCGTACCGTCTGTGTAGAGCTCCCTCCGCTGGTAATGAGCTGCTGCTTGCTGCTTCTGTTTTTTCGGAGGTCTTCTCTGCTGCACTGCTGCACTCATGTTGCTGTCTGTGGACAGTGGACTCGCAGGACGGTGGCCTGAAGGCAGGTTGTGGTATTTACGTGCTGTGTCAGGAGAAGATGAGAGTGACATGAGTGAGAGCTGCAGCCTTTATTTACACTTAAAAAACTAACATTCATAATCATCTCTTGATTAATCTGTTGAGTATTCTCATAGAATAATTATGTTCAAAAAATAAAATAATCTGACAAACACACAAACTACAGACACAGAACCACCCGGGGAAGAGTACTTTATGTAGTTTTAAATCCACTTGCATATTTGTGGACTGTAAATGTAAACCGAAGGATCCAGCGGAACTGGGGAGAACATACAAACTTTACACAGACGGGACTTAAAGTTGATGGTATAAATTTTTGATTTTATTTTAATTTTAACTAATATCTAGTTCTAGTCCATTTATCTATTCATCTATTATCTCCCACGTTATACTCTATTAGGGTCGCGGGGGGGGGGGGGGGGGGGTTTCCCCATGCCCATCCAGGGGAGAACGTTTCGGGCGCTGGGTAGATAGACCCAGGACAGGGTGCCAATCTATCACTGGACACACACTCACTCACTCACACACACACACACTATATGGGGCAATTTGGAGAATTCAATTGGCCTTGATCCATGTTTTTGGACTGTGGGTGGAAACTGGAGAACCTGGAGGAAACTCACGCAGACATGGGGAGAACATGCAAAGTCCACCCAGATTGGGATTCGAACCCGGAATCCCCAGCGCTGAGAACATGCCAACCACTAAGCCACCGTGCCGCCTGGTTCTAGTCATTAATTTATTTATATAGCACTGTTTACAGTACATCATCTCAAAGCCTCTTAACAGAGTTCCGAGTCTGAAGAAAAACCAAACCAAAGCAACAGCGGCAAAGAAAAACTCTTATGTAGTTTTTTTTAAGACAAACCCTTGAGGAGACCAAGACTCCTCCCTGAGCGGCCGGGCAGCAGGGCCTGTAACTGATTGTTTCTGAAAGTGCTCATTAACATAAAAGATGTTTTTTTTACCTCCATGTCCTGGGTGATGCAGTTTCCCAGCATGCTTTGCCACTCGGAGCCCGGCATATTCGGCGGCTGCAGCCACGGCCTGTGCGAAGTCGGCATCAGTGAAAAAGGATCCATCCGAGGAGCTGACGACGCTGGAGCGCCCGGACGAGCCGCTGTCCTCCTCGGACGCGGAGCCCCAGCCGTTGATCATGGATCCGGTGACCGAGCTGTCGAGCTCGCACATGCTGGAGGCCGGCGTCTGCTCCAGGGCTCGGAGAGGGAGCCTCTGCTGGGCGCCGTGATGCTGCACGGACGGAAACGCCGGGGGGTACTGCTGGTGCACGAAGGCCACCTCCGCGTCCGTTTCGTCGCCCTCGTCCTCCATGCCGTCCGTGTCCAGACCCAGCGGGCTGGAGATGTAGCCGTAGGTGTGAGAGGGGGAGAGGGGGCGTGGTGGAGGAGGGGGGCTCACCAACTGGCGTCTAGAAAAAAAAACAGCAGCAGACGAGTTACAGATGAAGACATGCAGCGTGCGGTGACACCCCCCAAACTGAACAGGAGGACATTTGAAAATACTTCATTTCTACGAAGCAGACAACCTTTAGCTGTTATAAAGTAATATGAGCATGCAGTTCAGTCATATTAACACCAGAGGGCCAAACTAATGATGTGGTATAAAAAGAGATCCATTCATTATCTTCCGCTTTATTCTCTATTAGGGTCGCGGGGGGTCCCATGCCCATCCAGGGGAGAACATTTCGGGCACTGGGCAGATACACCCAGGACAGGACGCCAATCCATCACTGTACACACACTCACACAGACACAATCCATATGGGGCAATTTGTAGAATTTAATTGACCTTGATCCATGTTTTTGGACTGTGGAAGGAAACCGGGAATCCCTAGAGCTGAGAGGTGAACATGATATTCACTAAACCACCGTGCCACCCTATTTAGGGACACTAGGTGGAAAATAAGTAAATCTAAAGTAAATCAGATGAATGACTGAACTGATGGGAACTAATTAATTTATGTTTAATTGGTTGCACTGTTGCCCAGTGATGGATTGGCGCCCTGTCCTGGGTGTATCTGCCCAGCACCCGAAACGTTCTCCCCTGGATGGGCATGGGGAACCCCACCGCGACCCTAATATGGGATAAAGCAGAAGATAATGGATGGATGAATGAATGAATGAATGATTGCACTGTGCTGTTGAAATAGCAATCCAGCGCCCCAAACGTTCTCGACTGGATGGGGAACCCCCCCCACTCTGTGACCCCAAAAGAGGACTAAGCTGAAGATAATGAATTAATTAATGTATGTACGTGACATCACGTTCAGAATCCTGTAAACAGAGCAGGGTACCTTCGCTCATGTACGTTCTCTGGGTTCTCCATCAGCATGGGCTGTATCTCTTCTTGAGGCGAGGGTGTGAGGGTGGCAGTGGACTGGTGACTGTAAGACACGGCGGCGGGGGACGAGGCGGTGCCCCTCAGTGGCGGTGTGGGGCCTCGCTCCAGCTCAGCCTCCTCCTCCTCCAGCTCGTCAGGCTGCAGGTACATACAGGACGGAGGCACGGAGCACTGCAGCTCGTCCTTATAGCTGGGGTTGGGGGGGCAGAGTCGGGTTAGTCACCTGTCATCGATATTGATTCTGCTTTAAAAAAATTATTAAAGAAAAGCACTGATAGCAGCCACCTGTCATCCATGGTGAGGGTGTAGTCCTGACTTGGCGGTGGACTGACGGGTGGAGGTGGCAGGAGGTCAGACCAGTTCATGACGTTCTGCTTTGGGACTTTAGGCATCCGCACCCCTTTCTTCTGCCCTTGGCTTCCTGTTTGATGAATTCACGAAGGTAGTAAGATAAACAGCCGCCCGCCCTCCGTCACCGCTATCAATATCCATCTCAATGCCGAATTCATCCATCACGCGCCGGGGCCAATTAAAATGCACGACTGAGAGCGCAGCCGCTTTTTCCGGCACTTGATCCTTGTACGACATGCCAACACCGATGGCGGCGGCTCAATAATTTAAAACAAACAGGCGTGTTATGCCTCCCTTTGTAATTAACGGCAGCCGTTCCATAAAATAAAAAAGGAGCCATTTTTCAAAAGCGCCCCTCGCGGTCGCCCGCGACGGTCGAAACGGGGAAGCAAGAAAAAGCTTCGGAGGCTAATTATCAACGAGGCGAGCGGATTCCGAGCCAATGAGCTGAGAGGCCCGTGCACAGCGAAGTCTTCGCCTTAATTACCTGAACTTCACATTCAATATAAAAATAGATGGGATGAGTTATGCTGCCAGCCTCGCGTGCATTCCAGAATGGCTGCCATTTGTCCTTGTCATGCGACAAACACCAACATGACAACATTATTCCCATTTTTACGGCGGGGGAATGAAAGCCGGGGTAATTAATGTCTCAAAGATGGGATAGACCCCAAAATGAAGCATCGAGGGAACTCGATAAAGTGAGCAATCTGGCCTGGAAATCCTGAGGGAGCGCGGGCTTAGTATTCAGACTCTCGCGCGGCGCCAGATGCCACGGACCGGCGACTGCACACCTGATAGAGCAGCGAGTTGGGATGACGGCATCCCATTCGTTTTCCTCAGACGCTAATGTCATTCTTTGTCTTGTGGAATTCCTCTCTTCCTCGTTCGGTAAAAGCAATTTTAAGGTGTCAGGTACCGAATGTGATTTATTACTGCGAATCTAACTAGTCTTTAAAGAGCGTGGTGATGAAACATAAGAATAACCCGAATAATAATTATACACTCCAAACGCCGGGATCCTTCTCATCCCCGACGACAGAACACGTTTCTATAACGCATGGTGAAAAAGCCGAGGAGGATCTCACACCGCTGAAATCTGCAGTCAAGACAATAACAGCAACAGCAGGAAACGATTCCTATATCCAGCATCCGGCCTCACATCCCTGTATCACTTACCTCATGCAGCCTGGTGGGGGGCTAAGGAACTGCACAACAACTTCAGCTATATACACTAAACAGACAGAAATATTGGGACAGGCCTCGTTTACTTTTTAAATTTAGGCATTGTGTTTAGTGTAAGGCCCAGTTTAGGGAAGGCCCTTTTCTGTTCCAGCATGCCTACTCCTCTTAATAAAGGCTACTAAACACCAGACACACAACCCGCGGTCTGTAACATGAATAAGTGTATTCTGTTGCGATTCTCGTACCTGAGGTGCTGCTGCCTCGGTCGGAGCTGCTGTAGGAGCCGGGATTGGGGTTGGGATCGGGTGTCTGGCTGTAGGGGATGGTGGCTGGTAAGCCACTGTCTGCACTCCTGTAGAGATCTGAAGATATTTATATATATATATATATATTACACCCCCTCTGTTCAATATATATATATATATATATATATATATATATATATATATATATATATACATACATACACACACACACACACAGACTAACCAAGAATGTAGAGAAACACATGGTCTAAGTTTAGAACTACACAGTGCAGCTGATAAAATAGACATCAGTGCTTAAGTGTTCCGTCCGTGTTTAAGTTTATAAAAGTTTCTTATTTGAAAACTAAATGAAAAATAAGTTAAGACCCTGTAGGTGACAGTGTGAGCAGGGGTTTTTGATGCAGGGGTTAATTTTGTAACAAGCAGCATGCAGTTAGAAGTGAGCATTCAAAATTCAACCAGGAGCAAACCAACCCCAAACCATGAAGTAAACAAAAAAAGAAACCAATAACAAAATAAAAATAATAATAAATAAAAAAAGCTCTGCAGCTTCAGTCACACCCCCCTCTGTTCAAACCCTGAACCTGCAGACCTGTGGCTCTGCATCCCACTGACACCGCAGTCAGCATCCCAATGCAACAGAAAAGTCTGACAGTTGGGCTCAGGGTCCGATCTCGTAATTAAAGGTGGAGGAGGAGGATGGAGGGAGGGGTATAAAGAAATGCTAGCGTTAAAACAGAAAGTCTGAAAGACGGCCGGGAGGAAAAGCGTCAGAAAAGTGAGGAAGACATTTTTTTTTAAGAAGCTGCATGTCTGGTGAAACGCAAACACGGCTCCGGCTGAGGGGCTCACAGAGATATTGGAAATCGTAAACAAAGCAATTTGGGTGCGACGGCTGCCATCGATGGCAAAGTCAACAACCAGAAAACCTAACAGAGATATAATGAAGCTCCTGACTGACAGCTACGAGGCCCTCGGGGGGTCAGACATCTCAAACAGGCATCTCATTTCCTCCTCACACTCACCCTTGTTCAGCTTGTTCTGCTCCATGATGTTGTACTGCAGCTGTGAGGTCACTTCCTGCTGTTTCTGGGGGGTCCCCTGGCCGCTCTTCCAGCTGGGTTTTTCGTTCAGCTCTGCACCGTGGTTGCTGCTCAGGCCGGACTGAATGAGCTGCGTGGTGGCGTAGGGCGTGGGCTGCCCCGCCGGGCCCATCACGCGCCCGTCCTTCAGGTTGGGGCTGTTAAAGGTCTTCATCTCGTTGATCTTGTTGGAGAGGTCCACGTCTCCGTACGGACCCGACTCGGGAGCCAGGAGGTTGCTGGGTTTGCTCTCCATCTGATTGTAGTTGGCGATGCAGTCGGCTGGATGAATGCAAAGGGGGAGAGATGGTTCTGACAGGGTCCGCAATCCATACTAACTCAGTACAGCGCTGTGATTGATGGGGCTTTTTAGATTCAAGTCAGTCAAGAACAGAGGCGGTCGGATCAACAGGGTCATGTGACCTCATCACGTCACATTCGGTGTGAGCACAAATAGATCTTAATTAAAATGAGATAGAAACTAAACTAAAACTACAAAAGTATTCAAAATATCATTAAAATTAGTCTGTGATTTAGATATTTTTAGGCCTTTGGAGGAGGCCATGACGGCCTGCCACTGGTGTCACTGCAGTGTTGGGAATTATCTACCGCCCTAATAAAACCTGCTGTGGTGTCGTGATCATCAGAGAACCGTCTCTAATTACATTTAGTCAGGTAGCAGACGCTTTTATCCAAAGCAACTTACAAATGAGAACATTACAATTCTGAAGTTATGCAGAAAACCACCTACACTGTAAATTCATCAAACATGATTGTTATTTGATGCTGTGATCATCAGAGAACCGTCTCTAATACAGTATGTAGAGAACCAGCTGGACTACAGAGTTCAACTACATCCTGAATCTCTTCAGTCATAGATGTGATTATACAGACAATACCGGAAACGGAGGAGAACATACTAAAGGTTCTGTGAGCTTACCGTCAGTAATACAGTTTTAAAAGTCAGTCATGTAAACAGTCAAGCACACACACCTTCCTTTAACCTGCCTAAACTTCATTACAAAGCTCCCGCTTCCCACTTCATTAAACCCAGCTCAAAAATCTGTGCCTTCTCCCCCAAAGGAAACCAAATTGCAGAACAACCCCCACCCACACACACACACCTTCTGACAGATCCAATTTTCCCAAACTCATAAAATATTCAAATCCTCCTGAACATCAGAGTGAAGCTGTCGGTGGTAAATACGGGGATTTTTGCAATTGACTCGCGTTTCTGTTATGATGAGGGATAATGCCGCACTTCAAACGCGACATGTGAAGGAAAGTAGAACTCGCAAGTCGTATTTGGGAGAGGCCTCGGAGCCGGTGTAGTTCCTAAAGATTTTAGTAGTTTCGGCGCGCTGGGGAAGCGGCTGGCAAGCTTTCACGCTTTCATGCTGTAAGTGGCCGTGGCATTTATCCTTCCTCCCGTTAAGAGGGCTGATTCGGATAAAAGCTCGAGTTAGCAGTAAAACGCACACCTCGTAAAAGCTGGATTATACATGCAGCGCAGCTCCTTTGGATTTTAATGCCTGGTTTAAGTTTCTTAATATATACAGAGCACTATAAACAGTGTGTTTATGCGACTCGGCTTCATCCCGCAGACGAGCGCAGTGTAAAAACTCTCGCAGTCCAAACATCTTTAATGTTCAGTCAGTATTTAGTGCTGGTTTACAGCCTGTATCTTAAAAATCAACCTATAAACCTTAAACTCTGTGGGTCCTGTTCGTGTGCTTTTACTAGAAGACTACGTGTGTATTGTCCATTTTATCAGCTCAAACTTGACATGTAGACGCACTTTGTTGTTCTACAATTCAGCAGTCAGTAGTCCATAATAATCAGGACCTCACACAGCAGGGATCAACCAGGTGGTGGATGAATCTCAGCACTGCAGTGAAACTAATGTGGTGGTGTGTGATGCTGGTGTGTCCACTCACTGTACTCTCAATTACAGAGGTTTCCGATGACAGGGATAGTACCGAGCCAGGGAGCATTTAGTACCTGGGTCTACAATCAAGCGAATATTTGCAAATGAGGGGCGGGGCTTTCACCTAGGATGTTTTGCATTGCGGCAGTTGTAGGTTTTTGGTTAAGGAACCAGCCCTGCGACCTGAAGGTCCCCAGTTCGATTCCAGGTTTCACTAAGTACTAAGTGAAGTGAAGTGTGCCCACTTCATACAGTGTGTGTTTCACTGCACAGATGGGTTAAATGTGGAGGACAAGCTGTCAAAATTTTGACAGTATGTGCTGACAGTTGCTGCAGTTTTTTAGTCATCCTCTAATCCTTCGTCCATGCTTACAGGACACCTGGCTGGACATTTCAGTTTGGACTGTTCTCAGTCGAGCTGTAAGACTAAAATATTTAAAACAATAGCAGCGGTGATGTTTCTGACTTCATTCATCTCAAACAAAAGGATCCTGATCAGCAGATAAAGTAGAGATAATTATAAATAAAATATAATACAGAAACAGATGGACTACAGAATGAAAGTTTAGAACTACAAAGTGCATCTATATAATAAATGGCGGTTAAATAGACAGTAGGTGTAAATACAAGGAGGTAAACCTGACAGAGTGGCCCGTAAACACAGCCCTCACTGTGACGAGGCTGTTTAAAATGTGAGAACATTAAATAAATACTGATAAAGTGCAGAATCTGAATGCAGTGTTTATGCAGAATTAACCTGTCGGAATCTAAAAAACCTTTTTAATTTCTGATCTGAATGAATGGACAAAAATCACTACACACACACACTCCAAAATCATGCAGAAAGCCTCTTACAGAGTAACAGCAAGTATCACTGGGGGCATTTCAGAAATGAAGGTTATAAAAATGACTGAAGGTGTCTTTATCCACATAGTGAAGGAAACCTTCCTCTGTTCAATGATGGACATCGTTTTAACTTGTAACAACCTCTCCAACAACCTTACTAGCAACCAAGTGACAACCTCACCAGCAATAAGTCACAACAACTAACAACATGTTTCCTGTATGAACGTTATCTCAGAATGACCATTATAAATCCTGAGATGTGAAATGTGGAGGAGATCCTGCAGCTTCTCATCTGCATGTGCTGCTTCATTCTAATCTACTATTCCTCCATCATTTCACATACAGTATGTAAACACACACACACACACACACACACACACACACACACATGCGCTCTCTCACTCTGACCTCTCTGACTGCTCCCTGTTTCCTAAATAAAGAAGCACTTAGAGGAAATTGCATTTAGACGCTACAACAACAGTATGGAAATCAGCTGGCAAATTTGATTAGCTGGCAGAGCAGGACACAGACCAGTGCTACCTTTAATTTTCCGGCCGAAACAAACCTGCATTAACCTTCAACACACACACACTCTTACCAGGGCGGCTGTAGGTGGCCAGGTTATTGTCGCTGTTGCCGTTGCTGGAGGTGCAGCAGTTGATACTGCAGTCGTTCTGGCTGGAGCAGTTGTGCCTGGGCCATGTGTCTGCGAGCCAGGGCTGGGTGGCCGACTCCCCCATGTTTAACAGACCAGGCCTGCGCAGCAGAAAGCGCACAACACACTCATTACAATCACGAAACACGATTCAGAACCAACTGATCTGGAGTATTATTCGGGTGGTGGATTATTTACACTGCAGTGACACTAATATGTTGTTGATACTTAATTAAATACTACATTTAAATATTTGAAACACTTCAGCAACATTTCTAGACTGAGAATAATCCACCAATCAGCACCAAGTCCAGCCACCTGCATTCTGTAGGCAGCGTTCTGTGAGCACCGATGAAGAATTAAAGGATGAACACACACAGCAACATGTGACCGACTGTCTCTGATTTCACCTTTATAAAGTGAGGCATGGTGGTGGATGTGAGCGGTACCAGTTACAGAAGCACCGATGTCAGTGATTTAGGTGTACATGCATAACATCATGTCAGCATCACTACAATACCTAGAATCATCCACCAACCACATAATAATACCTTATCCTGTATATTTGTATATAGACACATAAAATAATACCTGTTTACATAGAAAAAACAGATGGACTACAAAATGTAAATGTAAAACTACAAAGTCCATCTATATGGTCAGTGTAGAGAACAGGACAGCTGATGTGGAAACAAGGAGGTTTATCTAATAAAAAGGCTAATGAGTGCATATGAATGTGCAGAAATATATGTGTGTGTGTTTTGAAAAGTTTTATAATTTAGGCATATTTTTTCTCGTGTTAATAATCTTGTTATATTGTTTTATTCTGAGACCATATGCTTTCAATTCAAAGGGTGTGGGGGTGAGTTTAGAATATATTTTAAAATTCAGTTTTATCCGGTGTAAGGAGGTCCTTAGAGTATGCCCACTGTAAAAACTGACTTGCACCCTTCATGCAAATATTGAGGGATTTATCAAGACATGGCAACCAGTTATGGACACAGTGGACCTGTACATCTTACCCAAATTAGCAATATGGGAACAGACTATAATAATTTAAATAATTTTGTTGTAAGTATATCAACCTGAGCGGCACGGTGGTTTAGTGGTCAGCACGTTCACCTCTTAGCCCTAGGGGTTCCTGGTTCGAATCCCCATCTGGGTGGAGTTTACATGTTCTCCCCGTGTCCGCATGGGTTTCTTCCGGGTTCTCCGGTTTCCTCCCACATTCCAAAAACATGGATCAAGACAATTGAGTTCTCCAAATTGCCACATGTAGAGTGTATGTGTGTCTGTGTGTGCCCAGCGATAGGTTGGCGCCCTGTCCTGGGTGTATATGCCCAGCGCCCAAGACATTCTCCCCTGGATGGACATGGGGAACCCCACCGCGACCCTAATAGAGGATAAAGCAGAAGATAATGAATGAATGAATGAATAAATGAATATATTAATCTGGTGATGTTTTTGTTCTTTGCCTTATTATTTATTTTTGAGGGGGGTGTAAATTAAGCAGTTCTGTAAACATTTTGTGTCATAAGCCTAATGTGTGTGCTGATTAAACACCAATAAAAAGAGGTTTAAAATCATGCCCCACGCCTTAACCCTGAGCTGCTGTATTTTGAGTGAACACTGATTTATTCAGTGACTCGAGTCTGATTCTGAACAAACAGAATCTCTCTGTAACTGGTTCTGCTCGAGGTTCCTGATAGTCTCTCAGAGGAACCTGCAGAACATCTCAGCCGCACTGATGCAGAACGTTTACAGAACCGACCGAAAGAATCGCAGTAACGTCAGAGAACTAAAAGCACAATTATAAAGAGCGACTTTAACGGCGGACATCAAAGCGCTCGGGCGGTCCTTTGAACTGAAGCTGGTGTTTAAGCATGAAACGCCCGCGTTTAAAAGCCGGCAGGTTTCCTTCAGCAGGTCCTCAGAATAACAAAGAATAATTCACCCGCTGAGCACGTGATCCGCTGCGCCTCTGAAGTGGGGGGGGGGGGGCAACAGCGCGTTGCTGGGGGTTTTATTTTAACAGAATTTGAATTCCAACAAACGCTGAAAAAACACACTAAACATGGCTGGATCGTGTGGCCACGTGGCCCGACGCGTCATTGTTTTTACAAGTCCAACATTGCCCTCTAGTGACACACAAACGCCACTACACCGACATAAGGCAATACGAACCGAACGTCCGACGCTTTGTGCGTTTATTTCGCTGAAATAAAGGTTTGCCATCTTTATTTATTTCCCTAATAAACCCTTTAAACATAATTATTTATTTCTGTTCGATGGTTTGAGCGTCATGCAGGTGATGACGTACCTGCCGGCACTGCTGACAGCCTCGCCTCCTCTTTGATAAGAAACTAAGAGAGAAAAAAATACACAAAGCTCAACAGAAATAAATAAAATAGATAAAATAAAATAAAAGAATGCAGGGAATATATATATATATATATATATATATATATATATATATATATATATATATGTGTGTGTGTGTGTGTGTGTGTATTCATTAGCATATTAAATAAATGAGATTTGGATCGACAGTCAGTCGATAGATTAATGACATCATTTAAATACACACTTTTACAGTTTAATGTCCTAAAGATACTTAGAAATGAAAGTACAGAACCAATAAACAACTTAAAAATAAAAATCGTAGATTAATGGACTCATCACAGGTCCAGCTTTAAGATTTAATAGGAGAACACAGTGCAGACAGTGAGGATAAAGACAATGTGGGTTTAATGCTGTGGCTGATCAGTATTTAAAGTGTTTAATGCTGGTTTGATTCTAATTAAATCATCATGAACTATAGTCAGGTGACCTTTAGAACAGCATAATATCACTGTCTCCAAGACTTTGTACCGATATATTAATACTCCATATTAATGAACACACTCTTGTCCACGTGAAGTTTAACAGACTTTGAATATCAGATATCAGCCCTTCATTCAGATGTAAAAGACCTTTTTCAGACCCCAGACGGCTCAGGACGAATTGACTCCAGGCCACTGTTATTCATCACGCTTTAGCTCCTCTCAGTTTTGTCTAATTGAGCCGTGGAGCTGTGCGCCACCTCATCAAATGCCTGTTGAGACGGTGCTGCCGGCGCTCTTTCATCTGCAGCACTTCTTCTTACTGAAGCATCACTGTCTTCACTTTAAACAGACTCTCGGTCAGGAAGACTCACTCAGCCTCTTCATCTTTCTGTATCTGTATCGTATTCCATTTCGTTTTATCAGCTGACATACAGCTTTTTATATCTGTAAGTGTTTTTAATAAGGACTAAACTCGATGTTGTCCTGTGATGACCTTAATGTTTTGTACTGTACTGTAGTGTGCTGTGCTGTACTGTAGTGTACTGTAGTATAGTGTGCTGTAATGTGCTGCGCTGTACTGTAGTATAGTGTGCTGTAATGTGCTGCGCTGTACTGTAGTATTGTGCTGTAGTGTGCTGTGCTGTACTGTAGTGTACTGTAGTATAGTGTGCTGTAGTGTGCTGTGCTGTACTGTACTGTAGTACAGTGTGCTGTAGTGTGCTGTGCTGTACTGTAGTGTTGTATAGTGTACTGTACTGCAGTGTGCGGAAAGCACTCACCTGTAGGAGTAAACGTGAATGATGGCACTGCAGGACCGAAGAGCAGCACAAAAAAAAAAAAAAAAAACAGATAAAGAATCAAAACAGAGTCAACTCAGTTCATTTGTACATATATATATATATATATATATATATATATATATATATATATATATATATATATATATATATATATATATATATATATATATAAATAATTGGACTGAAAGACTGGCATAGCACTAATTATTCATTCATCCTCTACTTGGGTCGCGGGGTGGTTCCCCATGCCCAACCAGGTGAGAAAGTTTTGGTGCTGGGCAAATATACTCTGGACAGGGTGCCAACCTATCATTGGGCACACACTCAAACACACACTACATAGAGGCAAGTTTGGATGAGACAATTTAGAGCAGCCAATTCACCTTGAATGCAGGTTTTTGGAATGTGGCAGGAAACGGGAGAACCCAGAGGACCTTACACCATATTGTGCCGTTGTAGGTTAAATTTAGTAAATAAATTGTATTTCTTTATTAAATTAGTTCAGAGTTTTGAGTTCTAAATGATGAAGTCGATCCGTTAACGTCTGACTGCTTCACTTGGGAGATCAATAAAACCTGAGATTCCACCGAACTTTTGCTGAAGGCTGTAAATTAAGGGAACATAAATCAGACGAACGTTCAGACACTTTTATGATTTTAAGCTCCCATGACTACACACACAAAAAAAAACAGCTTAAAATATCAAAAGGAAGAAAAAAACATTTTTCATGCCTCACTCCTCCAATGTGTTTTCTCTCTCTGATATAATTCATCTTATCTGCTGCGCCGCTAATCCGCTGGATTTTTACCGGGCGGCTGCAGCCCTGGCCTTTAAATGTCACCTTTATTCCTTGTCTGTTGGTCTGCTGGTTTGACGACACTCCGAGTTGCCATGACATGAAAAGATCAGCGTAATAGATGTGCACACTTTGGAGCTGTTATCTGGTGTATTTATCTGTTTCGAGGTAAACAGAGATGGCAGGCGCCGGCCCGAGAGCATATGAAAGTACCGAGGCGACGGATGATAAGAGAAGCCGGTCGTCCCAGCTTTACGCTGAATGTCATTACTGCAGTGACATGTTTGGGGAGTTTGGATGGAGGTACTGCTGACGGGTCGGGCGCGGGTCTGACTGCCGACACATAAAACACCCTGCAGCCTGAGTGCTTTGAGTTCAGAATCCGTTCCCTCGGTGGAACCGCATATAGTGCTGCTGCAACACACTTCTAGATTCTCTCAGCAACCAGTGTTCGTTTCGTGTGGATTTTGCATGTTCTCCCTAAAAGGGAACTACTGCCTTGAGGTGCGTGTCAATGTGTGTGAATTTATTTGAGTGTCCAGCCTGCAACAAGCTGGCGATCAGGTCGAGGGCGTTTCCCCAAATTTAATCAACGGGTGCCGGGATAGGCTCTTCATTTAATGCAAATGCTAATAATAAATATAATAATAAATTCTTGTTTGAACAGTTTGGGGAAGGCCCTTTTTATGTTCCAATATGGACTTAAAGTCCATAAAGTTTCCATGTTCTCCCCGTGTCTGCGTGGGTTTCCTCCGGGTTCTCCGGTTTCCTTCCACAGTCCAAAAACATGGATCAAGGTCAATTGAATTCTCCAAATTGCCCCATATGGTGTGTGTGTGTGTATGTGTGTGAGTGAGTGTGTGCCCAGCGATAGATTGATGCCCTGTCCTGGGTGTATCTGCCCAGCGCCCGAAACATTCTCCCCTCCCCCCGAGACCCTAATAGAGGATGAAGCGGAAGATAATGAACGGATGGACACTTCACCCCCCTGTAGGACATCTACTGTAACGGTTTATAGACACACACGCGCACACACACACACACACACACACACACACACTCAGAGGAAGCAGTGCAGATGTGCAGGAGTATGATCAGAATTTCTCGGGATCCTGTTTAATGTGGTCACATTCATCTGCTCACACTCATGGCTTTTCCAGCTGCCAGTTCAAAGGGAGTCGCCTGTGGCCCCATGGCTTCCTCAAGAGCACCACGAGTGGGAAGGACGGAACATGTGCCACGAGAGACGTTCCAGAGACTAGAGACAGCAACCCTGACACATCGACTGCATCCCAATTCAACTCGATGAGAAGCTGCGATGTCTGCTGAGCTTCTCCAGGAATAAAAAACTACAAAGTATTAAGTGTAAAGGGATCTATTCTGCCTGCTGTACGTACACACACAGGAGTGTGTCCACCTCACTGATCTCAGCCGTGAAACACAGATGAGCCCCATGATCTCAAATTCAATTAGGCTTAACTTTTAATTGCAGTTAAACCCTCAATCCATCATGGCCTGACCTTCCAAACTGATGGCTCCACCATCTCTGTCCGTAACCATGGTTACAAAATAGACACATCTCAAACCATCTGAGCAGGTCTCTTAAACGGCCGTCCCTGCAGGTTCTTTCTATAGAACATCAGGAAGATGTCCAAGCCCTCATCCGATCCCGGCTTCATATTCGAGACTGCTATACACTTTATAACACTTGCTATAAAAAAAACAAATAAATAATAAAAAATTTGGATAATGATCAGGTTTTTTTATTATATATCAGTGTAGCAGGTTTTCTTTAACTACCGACTTTTGTTTTTCTCACACACACACACACACACAGGTGAAGTGAGCACATGTGCCCCAAGCACTATGGCAGCCCTGTACAGCTCTGGGGGGCAACTGGGGTTAGGTGCCTTGCCCAAGGGCACTTCAGTCAGATTACTTGGTGGAGCCGGGAATCAAACCGGGGACCTTCAGGTTGCAAAGCTGGTTCTTTAACCACAAGCCTTCACCTGCCCCCTGTCAGAATGTCCTAAACATCTATTTTCCGAAAACACGAGAGCCATGAACGCTGAATTCTGTCAATGTCACAGAGTTCAGGTTGGAAAGCTGAATGCAGATCAACCTTCAGAACGTTGATATGAAGAGCTGCATTCCCTGCACTATTCAATCCGAACCTCCAGCCTGTAAACAAGCATCCAATTAGCAGAGCGTCCTTCAGAGGACGCGCCTGCAGCCCGGTGCCAGCATCAGAAAAACAGCTTTGTGCATGAACTCTTAAGATGAATGAATGAAAGAGCAAAAACACTTCAGATCATCCAGACGGAACCAGAAAAAGGCAAGAACATGGGAGGAGAGAAGAACGGCCCCTCAGTGTTCTCTAAAAACAGAACACAGCTCCGTCGCATCTGTGCAAACGTACATGATAAGGTTCTAATCATCATCAATAAATAAACCTGAATCAGAACTGAGATGACTGAACAAGCGTGACATCATCCTGAGAGGAAACTGGGGGCAACTGGCACCTAAAGGAGGTCTGGGGTCTTGAGGAACCCACTTAGAGACCCCACTGTGTGACCCTCACAGCTCTATCAGGGTGGAACCATCATCCACATCAGCACGTCACATGGTGCCTGTCTGCTCTGATCAGGGCTCGTTTACATAACGACATAATTAGGAGGGTGGACGTAAACAGTACCATAAGATTTAAGAATCCTAGCTTCAATGTCCTGACTCACAATCTCTGTTCTGATTCATCCCAAAGAGGGTTGATGTGGGTGCCAGACAGATTCTTTCTCATGCTGGAGGAGAGGAGGGCCTTCCCCAAACTGTTTCCACAAAGATGCATGGTTTTTCTTCCTGCTCTGATGGCAGTTTGTTGAGGCCTATCCCAGTGTTCGAATTACAATCTGGATGGAGTTTGCATGTTCTCCCCATGTCTGCATGGGTTTCTTCTCTGGGTTCTCCGGTTTCCTTCCACAGTCCAAAAACCTGAATTGAAGGTCAATTGTCTGCTCTAAATTGCCCCTATATAGTGTGTGTGTTTCTGTATGAGCGAGTGTGCCCAGCGATAAATCGGTGCCCCCCCCCCAGTAGAGGATTGAGGGATTTAAAGGTAATGGATGGATGGAGATTCCCAACAGCAGTCAACGCTCCTAACTCAGCGTCTCTCTCCTCTGTACTGTGTACAGGATTAAATTACCAGATTAAATTACCGGATTAATGCGGGATTCCCTCTGACGCCATACCTTTGCGGATCCCAGCGTAGCTGGTGCTCAGGCCGCTCCTCTTCTTGCGGTGGCGATACAGCCAGATGCTGAAAACCATGAGGATGATCCAGCACGCTGCCCCAATCCCGGCGATGAAGGCCGGCTGCTTCACCACGTCGGAGATCTGCTGCGAGAGCGTGTCGTCTGCGCCGACCTCAGGCGGCGTCACGCGTCCCGTCTGGTCTAATCAACAGAGAAGAGAGAGAGACGATTCATCCGATTCACCCGAACACACGACTCCACATACTCATCGGAATCTGACTCCACGTTTTAGGAGCTGCGTCTGCTGGATTCAGCAAACACGCAGCCAAGAGCCACATAAAAGCTGCACACACCACCTGCCGTCCACCTGCTTTCTTCCTCGCCGTTTTCATCTTCATTTCAACCTCGCTCGCCCTTCAAGGTTTAACACCTCACTCACTTTTATTGCTTGGAGAGATGTTTGGGAGCCAGAGGCCAGAAGGTTTCTGGCGGCGGCACTCGTTTGGACCTAAATCACTTTCCTACGTGAATACTTTCCGCTCTTTGTTCTTTTCTCTTCATTCACGACATTTTTGTGGTCGCGCACTTTGCCACCGAGCCCGTTATATACCGTTATATACCATACCGCACACAGGACAGGACTGTGCGCTGGATTCAGGACCTTTTATTGGGTTTCAGAACCTTTGCTGTACTCACCGAGCTGGAAGTAGATGGGCTCGCTCTTAACTCCGGGCCCAGCGCCAGTGCTGGCTGCCATTTCCACCCCGTAGCGAATTCCGGGTACCAGACCTGAGATCACCAGTGAGGAAGTCAATCCGTCCACTGTGCGGTTGACATGGTAACGGCTTTCGTTTCCCAGACACCATATCTGTAGATAACAGATGTTAATGTTATTAAACATTGACCCCCCCCCCCACCCCAACCTTCATACTGCTCCCTGAGATACATTTACATTACATTTGATTATTTATTGGACGCTTTTATCCAAAGCGACTTACAAGGTGAGCACAGGGTTAATTACAACATCCTTGGAGCAATGAGGGTGAAGGGTCTTGCTTAAGGACCCACACTGGTAACTTCAGTGGACCTGGGATTTGAACCCACAACCTTCAGATTGATAGCCCAACGCCCTGACCACTGAGCTACCTACCCCACATATAAAGAGGAACAATTGAGCTGCAGTCCCCGAAATAAATGTGGCCGATCACAAAGTATGGTTCACGACACAGTGCACTTTGTTCATCTAATTATGGAACTGTTTTAAAAATAAGGAGAGTGATGCTGAACCGACTCTAACCGCCGGCTCACATGCGAGGCACCGGTTTGCGTCTCCGCGGTCTAATCTTATTTTGCCTTAACGCTTCCTGCCTGCCAGAGACGCTGGAACGCTTCAGCCCCGCTTGTCGCCCCCCAGGGAAACAAAATAAGAGCCGTCCCAGAATTCTCTGCGGCTCCTTTCAGACAGCTCGGAGAAAAACACAAAACACCGGGAGTGAGCAGGGGAAGGCGATTAGGGAGTCTTTCCAGATTCGACAGGCGTGAAATCAGCCCGCTCTGCTTTTATTTCCTGAAAGTGCACCTGGAAAACCATCAGAGGCGCGCCTCGCTGCCGTAACCTTAAACCAGACGACCGGATCTGTAAAGATGAGAATCTTAATGAGGGAATTAATACGACTCGGGCTTCGGCCGTAACCGGGAGCGTCGCACGGCCAGTTCAATTATAATGAGATTACGAGCTTCAGATTCTTAATCCGGCATCTTCTTCGTGGATGAAATTTTTCAGAGCATGGTTCAGAGCGAATGAGTGCGAAGGCGAGTTTACCGAGACCGAAGCTTTCTGAAGCAGGACCGCAGCACAGAATGAGAACAGACTGTGATCATGAAATCAACATGAGATCAACATGAGATCAGAAATATTCCAGATGCACCAGCGTCTTCACAAACACTGCGAGGGCAAAAGTTTCAGGACACACCCCTAAATCATTATCTTCCGCTTTATCCTCTATTAGGGTCGCGGTGGGGTTCCCCATGCCCATCCAGGGGAGAACGTTTCGGGCGCTGGGCAGATAGACCCAGGACAGGGCGCCAATCTATCGCTGGGCACACACTCACTCACACAGACACACTCTACATGGGGCAATTTGGAGAACTCAATTGACTTGATCCAAGTTTTTGGACTGTGGCAGGAAACCGGAGAACCCGGAGGAAATCCACGCGGACACGGGGAGAACATAAAAACTCCACCCAGATAGGGATTTGAACCGGGAATCCCTAGCGCTGAGAGGAGAACGTGCTGACCACTAAGCCACCGTGCCGCCAACTTCAGAGGATTTATTTTGTCCAATTAACACGGGTGAAGGAATAAAAGCAGCTGGCCACAACTGTATGCTGCTAACTTTGTGAGAACAGTTTGGGGAAGGCCCGTGTCAGCAAGACTGAGTTTGGTGTGCAAGAACTTGGCTGCACAGAACCCTGATCTCTGAAATAAATTAACTAGAATAGAGATTCCTCCCACCCTACATCAGTGTCTGACCTCAAA